>NC_069489.1:21109629-21265400 GCF_026875155.1 Cherax quadricarinatus | reverse complement strand
TTTACCTTGCCCCTTCGAAGAACAAATTTTTTCGCTACTGTGGGCATTTTAAGGTACTTTTCGTCATGAAAGCAATCAAAATCATATCTATTTCTGTAATATATCTTTCATTCTATCAAATGAGACAGAAAAAATGAGAATATAACCATAACAACCATACAAAAATATACATTATACCGCTAAGTGGCCGCTAATGGCTGAGAAGTGAACTCTGCTATTTATGGTCTGATTTCTTTCAGTTTTGGTGTACGTGAAGAAGTATCTTTCCATCATACATTGCCCAAGTTTGAAGAACATAACCCAACAAACAACTGAGAAAATAATAATATCTATTTACTACACGTACATGTACAAGGTATACAGGCCTAGCGGTCCGAAAATAGGGGCGCATTCAATAATAGGGACACAGTTTGTCCGAAAAAATGGTCTTATTTTCGAAACGTTTGATATGTGATGCGTTCGATTTTTGAGGTTCCACTGTACCACTGTATAGAAAGGCACTTGTTATGCTGAGTATTTCAAGAAAATTAGGTCAGTGTCCCAGGATAACACCCACACTAGTCGACTAACCAGGTACCCATTTACTGATGGGTAAACAGACAACAGGTGTAAAGAAACACGCCTAATGTTTCTACCCTGACTGGGAATCGAATATTTACCAAAAATCATGTATGGCTAACCCAAGCCAGGTACTAAACATAAGCTACGTTGACTTTTTTGGGATTAAACTAGGTTCTCTACATATATGCTGCTGTGTGTTATAATCTATAGAGAAAATAACTTTTTTGTTTCATGTTTATGGTGGAGTACGAGTGTATATCATAGTTAGCCCTGTGCTACACTCTGTTTTCTCTAATATAAGCCCCCAAGACAAGGATAGGAGAATGGAATTTGTTTACCATATCCTCTTCCTAACTCTGTCAAACTGCTCGGTGTTATGCCAAATATTATTCATTCTGGAGTATTTAACATGTTTAATGTTATTTATATTGTTTCTTACGTCATATTAGATCAATTGTGATAGGCAAATAAGCTGTAGTGTTGATATTAGCGTAATAATAAAGCACATTCTCCCACTTCAAGAGACGGAGCTCATGGCAACCAACAGTGGCTTCAAAGCCACCTTATCTTTAATGGATAATGTACTGTGTAGGTGCTTTACATAATGAGAAGCATTTCTTTTATTCATTGGAACCATGGCTAGGGCTTTAGTAAGCAGGTTAAAAAAAATTTAAAAGGAAAAAGGGAAAATTTGGGAATGACTTATGCAGCAAGTAGCGCCACCAAACAGTACCAGCAGGTTGGTGTGGCGACCCTGGAAATTTGAAATTATGCTAGCCAAAATTAGTGCCGAATAACTGAAGGAACCGAATAACTGATTGCCGGATTTGTGACGGCGGACCTGTACTAGTTTGTGAGTTTAGCAATGTGAATGCTTTTGTTTTGGCACAATACATAGTTTCTATATTGGAGTATCACAGGCAAACTTGTGACTAGTTAGGAATCATTATTTTAAGATTAAGATACGTATTTCTGTGCTTATAGTCAAATGGGCGAGTGAGAGTGTGAACCACCAGGTGGTTTTTATGTAGTTAGTCGACAGGGTGTATCAGGGAGATAAGATGTTTTCTAACGGTAGTTTTGAAGGTGATGAATGTGTCTGCACTTCTAGAGTTTTCAGGTAGGGTGTTCCAGATTTTAGGGCCTTTGACATACGTTGAATTTTTGTAAAGGTTTAGTCGGACACGGGGAATGTCGTAGAGATGTTTGTGTCTGGTGTTATGCTTGTGGGTCCTGTCAACTATCAAGAAAGCATTTTAGGTCAACGTTAATATTGGATTTTAAGGTCCTGTATATGTAGACTGCACAGTAGTAAGTATGGATGTTCTGAACAGGGAGTAAGTTTAGATCTAAGAAGAGTGGGGGGGAGGGGGTGTTGCCAGGGATGGGATTTAGTGATTATTCTTACTGAGGGCCAAGGGTCCCTATATTCTTGAAGTTGCCCTAACTAGCATCAATATAAGACTGAAGTTTCTAGCTCCTGGAACTAATCACAGTATAATTCACTGAGCAATCTCATCTATTACATACTCTAGTGTGGGCACTTGACCTGCTCATAGTCCATAAACTAAATTACCCCCATGTTACCCCCCCCAATGTTTTCATTGGCCACTTAATTACCAAGTTGAATACTGTGAAATAACCTCACTGACTGGGTCTGGTGTAGAGACAAGTATCCTTGTACTCTGGGAATGTATCTATCATTGTTCCTGGCTGCCAGATGAATATTTTGCAGGCCGAGGTGAAGTTTGATGTTACCAACAATCACCTAGCAGTCTCTCTGCTCACCTTGTCTGCTAATAACAGGAGCCCATGTGCTCCACCAGCTAGCTACAGCTTCATGCTGAGTCATCAGCTACTCTTACTTCCTAATCTCATTATCTAACATCCTAAAATTAATGTCTCAGGCTACTTTATTAATCCTAATATTTAATGATTCAAGCCTTCCTAAATTCCTAAGGCCTAAATCTATCAAAATACAATGCCAAATTCATGGTTTTTTTAAGGTCCTCCTAGGGAGTTTAAGGAGCTTAAGGGTACCATATGACTCACACAATATAAACACTCAACTACATACAAGTCAATGGTTGAAATTCTGGGACTTGATAAATTTCCACACCCATATTGCATAACCCTGGCCCCCTGTACCTCAATGCACATGATAGGAAGTTTCTAATGTAGTTAAATATTAGCACTGAAGGTTGGAAGTAAATCAGAAGAGGCATTCACAAGTTATCACTCAATGCATAATCCAATTTCAATAAAACTAGGATACACAGTTCAAAATTAATTCAAACATTCCACTAACACCAACTTCGATGCCATACTGGAGGCATTCTATTGTGATCTTACAGTTTCAGTTTCCTACATTCTATTGGACTGTCCTGTCTATCAATGAGCACGCAGAATTTTCCTCCGTCACCGTTCTAATGCCCTTTATCTACCCTCCTTGCTGATGGCCCCACTTTTGACAAATACTCCCTCTTCGACTTTTTGACAACTGATTACACAAGCTTTGATAATCCTTCCTTTAGCACTCCTCACAGCCCCTCCTAACTTCACCTTCCTTGTCATCTGTATCCTTTGATCCTGTATCATTTCCTGTCCTCCAGCACTGCATGACCCTAGTAGGTTTAGCACTTTTTTGATTATAATTACTATCTAACAGATCAATATCTTGAACACTGACAAATTAAGTCTGCTGCTCAAACGTTGCATTATCAAGTTATCGGCATTTAAGGGATGAAGCAAATCAGATGAGGCACTGAGAAATTATCAAGAAAACTAGTACAGGAGGATGCCACTTACACAGCAGGTTAGATTCTGGGCTACTGCTGTAAAGTGAAACAGACTTTTTTCTTCCACTTTCAAATGCACATAAAAGCCTGTTAACATGTTTACACTATTGTATATTGAGCAATAGAGCTAGCTAAAAAAATGCACAAGATTTTCTTCAGACTTTCAACCCTGGAGGGTTAGCCACCCTGGATAACCCAAGAAAGGCAGTAAGTAAGCAGTGCATCAAGGGACTGTCTTATTTCCATTGGGTCCTCAATCTACCCATATCAGTCGACTAACACCCAGGTACCCACTTGCTAGGTGAACGGGAACAGTATCTGTAAGGAAACACCCGCAATGTTCTCACCCTTGCCAGGGATCAAAACACAGTGTGAGAAAAGAGCATTGCCTACCAGGCCATGGGACACACTAAAATTTTTTTCGTTCTTAGCTTGTAGTCAGTGGTCAATATATTTATTGTAGGAAGTCTGAATGAAGAATGGTTATAATTGAAAACTGCTGTATTAACCCTTTGAGGGTTTCGGCCGTACTAGTACGGCTTACGACCCAGGGTTTTTGACGTACTAGTATGCCTAAATTCTAGCGCCCTCAAATCTAGTGGGAGAAAGCTGGTAGGCCTACATATGAAACAAAGGGTCTATGAGCATGCAGCACAGTATATAAAAAAAATCCTGCGCACATGCATAATGATAAAAAAAAAACATGACAGTTTTTTTTTGGAATAAAACAGCGACTTTGCACTGTATTTTCGTATGGTATTTATTGTTGTATTCTAGTTTTCCTGGTCTCATTTTATAGAATGGAAGACATATTACAGAAATTGAGATGATTTTGACTGGTTTCACAATGAAAAGTACCTTGAAATTGAGCTCAAAGTAACACAAATGTTCGATTTTTACCAAAGTTCAAAAGTAAACAAATTTATTTATTTATTTGAACATGATACAGAGAAGTACAAGGGATACAGTTTTTAAAGTGCAGCTTGTCAAAGTCCCTTGTATGCAGAGTATTATGGGCAGGCTTAAAATTAACTTATCTATCTTATAAATTGTATATCTTAAATGTTTCTCACAATTATATCACATAAACGTTAAACCAAAGACTCAATCTAACTTTGCTATTATTTAAATACACTACCTAACAGAATACTCCATTCTACTGAATGTACAACAATGTATGCAACCATATGACCTGTCTTTGTAATACTCATTTGTGCTTTATAGTTATCTGTTTACAATAATGTTTTATCACTGATTATATCTTTGCTTAGTTAATCTTAAGTTAATATTAAGCCAGCCCGTAATGCTATGCATACAAGTGGCTTTGGCATGCTGCTCTTACCTGCATTTTTTTGTACCTCTCTGTATGTATGTTCAAATTATAAAATAAATAAATAAATAAATAAATAAAAACTAAGCAATGATATATTCAGTGGTACAAAAATTATTGTAAAACAGATAATTTAGTACAAATGAGTATTACAAAGACAGGTCATATGGTCATTTACTGTGTTGCTGTGTAATCACTAGAATGGAGTATTATGTTAGGTAATGAAGTTAAATAGTAATAAAGTTTGATTGGGTCACAGGTTGACATTTATGAGATACAATAATGAGATACATATATGAGATACAATTTATGAGATACAATTATTCAGTATTTATTTATAGATGAATGGTCCAGAGAACCGACATGTTGATACTGATGAAGCCACTGGGTGGCGAAACGTTTCCTCAATAAAGATACCCAAGAGTTGCACGTGTCTAATTTATCAGTACAGTGGACCCCCGCATAACGATTACCTCCGAATGCGACCAATTATGTAAGTGTATTTATGTAAGTGGGTTCGTACGTGTATGTTTGGTGGTCTGAAATGGACTAATCTACTTCACATTTCTTATGGGAACAAATTCGGTCAGTACTGGCACCTGAACATACTTCTGGAGTGAAAAAATATCGTTAACCGGGGGGTCCACTGTATTTATTTAGTTGTGAGTAAGTGATTTTTGAGCGTCCAAGCGTCCAATACACGTCAACTGGTGAGTAATATTCTTTCACAAGTGCGCCAATATTATTCATACCATTTTTTACACTAATGCAGTAGTCTGCATAATGGTAAATCTTCTATTTTTTGTGAGAATAAAAATTCAAAGTGGAAAACAAAAGAATGTGCCTTGAGACTTGACTAATGAACAGAGGAAATGTCATTTTAGTGCCAGGAATGTCTGTTTATTCTGGACCCTATTCGGAAATTGGCATCTTTTGAAATTTGTGTGAAATTGGCAAAATTGCTAAATTCTGACCACTGTACTGGATAGTTGAAATTGATAAATGGGTGGTTTCTTGCACTCATTCGATAGAAAAAATAGAGTTCTAGCGAAATATTCATGTTTTTTGTCGACTAGTACTGTGGAATTGGCCAAAAATGGGGCTCAAAGTGGGCAAAATCGCCGATGCGTAAACATCGCCGAGACCACTAACTTTGCGAGAGCATAATTCCGTACGTTTTCCATCAAATTTCAAACTTTTGGTGTCATTATGATCAGGAAAAGACACTATCTTTTCATAAGAGAAAATTATTTTTTTTTTTTTTAAAATTTGGCCGACCCTGAGAACGAGTCTCGGAGAGGGCCTGTCGACCCTCAAAAGGTTAAACACTGTAAAGTGAAGCACTGTAAAGCAGGGTCTGCTTGTATTCCAATTTTCAAAAATTTCTTTCAAGAGGCAAATTAGCACCTACACAGGCCAAAATCAATCCAAAACCTCTACCATAATAAGTTTTATAATTTTGTGTACATAGCATACAAAGTTTTACAAATTAAATTTAATTAAATGAAAATTAACCAAGTATTGTTTGGTAAGGGAACCCAGAAAATGCAATTCCAGTGGAACCTCTACTTGCGAATTTAATCCGTTCCATGACCTTGCTCGCAACTGGATTTGCTCGTTTGCAGAGTCAATTTTCCACATTTAAATTAACTGAAATGCAATTAATCCATTCCAGTGGAATTCTGTTCAATAATTTCGCTAATATCAACTCTATGGCTTATTTATCTATCTCACTTCATCTAATATGACAAACAATATAAATAACATAGAAACCTGATATATACTCTAAAATGGCCTTGGGCCCATGTTATGGGCACATTACAAGTAAAATATATCGATTTAATTGCACGTGACCCAATAAAGTCAAACATTAGTCAGAGGGCAGAAGAGGGGTTGTTGAGGTGGTTTGGTCATTTAGAGAGAATGGATCAAAGTAGAATGACATGGAAAGCATATAAATCTATAGGGGAAGGAAAGAGGGGTAAGGGTCGTCCTCGAAAGGGTTGGAAAGAGGGGGTAAAGGAGGTTTTGTGGGTGAGGGGCTTGGACTTCCAGCAAGCGTTCATGAGCGTGTTAGATAGGAGTGAATGGAGACGAATGATACTTGGGACCTGACGATCTGTTGGAGTGTGAGCAGGGTAATATTTAGTGAAGGGATTCAGGGAAACCGGTTATTTTCATATAGTCGGACTTGAGTCCTGGAAATGGGAAGTACAATGCCTGCACTTTAAAGGAGGGGTTTGGGATATTGGCAGTTTGGAGGGATATGTTGTGTATCTCTATACGTATATGCTTCTAAACTGTTATATTCTGAGCACCTCTGCAAAAGCAGTGATAATGTGTGAGTGTGGTGAAAGTGTTGAATGATGATGAAAGTATTTTCTTTTTGGGGATTTTCTTTCTTTTTTTGGGTCACCCTGCCTCGGTGGGAGACGACCGACTTGTTGAAAAAAAAAAAAAAAAAAAAAAAAATTTCTAATCAGAAACATTCTAAAGTTTGTTCATCTAAATTAATTAAATTGGCACATTAAGACTTTTACAATTTAAAATCAAGGCAAAGCTTTAAGGGGAAAATGCACCAGCAATTCTAAAGAATCCTATAAAATCTGTACCCATAAAGTCTAAACCTAAAAAAAATTTTCACCCATTAAAGACTGATGCTGCTCACATTTGTCTATTTTAATCATAGGAAATTGCTAAACCTGTTGCGTTCACATCGTACCTGAGGAATGCAACGCATTTTGTATTCATATGGAATCGCTAAATTCATCACGGCAAAGTTCACTGTTTACATGTAATAAAATAATGAACACAGTCACTAGCGTGCCTGAGCATTACGGGCAGGCTAATCCTGATGTTTACATACTACTTAAAACTAGACGTAGGTTATGGAGTGGTAAGTTATGTATTAATTTTTTTTATAATTAATAAAATGTAATGTAAAAGTCAAAATTCATTCAAATTGAATTTAATTAAATGAAAATTAACCAAGTATTGTTTGGTAAGGGAACCCAGAAAATGCAATTACAGTGGAACCTCTACTTGCGAATTTAATCCGTTCCATGACCTTGCTCGCAACTGGATCTGCTCGTTTGCAGTCAATTTTCCTCATTTAAATTAATTGAAATGCAATTAATCCATTCCAGTGGAATTCTGTGCTTCAATAATTTTGCTAATATCAACTCTATGGCTTATTTATCTATCTCATTTCATCTAATATGACAAACAATATAAATAACAGAAACCTGATATATACTCTAAAATGAATAAAATATGTCATTCATGTAGTGGTATGGGCGGTGTCTGCGGTGGACGAGAGTTTGTCTGGAGACTGGGCAAAATACTTCATGAATAATTTCGCTAATATCATCTATATGGCTTATTTATCCATCACAGTTCATCTAATATGACAAACAATATAAATAACACAGAAAAATGATATATACTCTAGAATGAATAAAATGTCATTATGTAACAGGTGGAGGCGGCCACAACCGCTCCCTCTTCGTTGTGGTAAACACTGCCTTTTGAAGCCGTCTATTATAATTATTTTATGTAGTACATTATTATATATTATACATATTATATTATTGTATATTATAGTACTATTATTATTATACGTATTATACATATAAAAATTATTATTATACAAATAATTTGTAATTTTTATTCTCAAAAAATATAAGATTTACTGTTATTCCTTATTGCAATAATTGTATAAATAATGTCAACCCATTCACGACGGCATATTGGAAACACAGCCAAGCAATGAACCATTTCTCCTATGTTGAGCTTAATTTCAAGGTACTTTTCATCGTGAAAGAAATCAAAATCATATCTATTTCTGTAATATATCTTCCATTCTATCAAATACTAAAACCAAAGAAACAAGAATACAAACATAAAAACCATTCGAAATTACCGCTAAGGAGTGGCTAATTGCTGAGAAGTGAACTCCATTATTTATGCTTAGATTTCTTTCATTTTTAGTGTACGTTAAGAAGCATCTTTCCATCATACATTGCCCAAGTTTCAATAAGATAGTCCAACAAACAAATGAGATACAATTCTCGAGATCAAGAGCCCCTCGCTAGTGTCAAGGAACCTGCCTTGAGGGCTGCTCGCTTATGGAAATTTTGCTCGCATATGGAAGCAGAAAATCGACCCCATCGACTGCTCATATTTGGAAAAACTCGCACGTGGACATGCTCGCATGTAGAGGTTCCACTGTATTTTACAACTTACCTTTGCTATGTAAGTACCCTTGGAGGGCTGTACACCTTGCTGCTGTTTCAGTCTTAACATGGTAATGGAGGAGCACTATCGCAGACCTGTGCAGGGAACTGGAGCTGCCCATCACATGGAGTCCCAACCTTGTCTTCTTCCTTCACTACCTTGCTCAACTGCAAAATTCAAAAAAATATATGTATACAGTATATAACCACTCTTTGCATCTGAATGCAATGTTTAAAATACACATTAAATGAAGAATCGATAAACAATTTCAACACAAAATCACAATACCTTTACAACCTCTCCCCCCCCCCCCCAAAAAAAAAAAAAAAAAATTATGCATAAATATCCAAGTACAGTGGTACACAGAGTTTCGGCCATAATTCGTTCCACAAGGCTGTCCGAGTGCTGTTACCGAACGAATCTGTTTCCATAAGGAATAATGTAAATTAGATTAGTCTGCTTCAGACCCAAAATTACACTTACAAAAGCACTTATAATAATACCCTTACATAATTGTTCGAGTTGGGAGCTGTTCGAAACTCAGGGTACCACTGTATAAATAAACCTTAACCAATACATAACTATCTGAATATACACAAATGTTTACCTAAACTTTAGTATAATTAAAGCTTTGTATGAACTAGTGTAAACATGGGCCTGAATCTGTACCTATAACATCCACCACTAACCATCTGAATAATCATAAAAATCTACAAGAATGAATGAACACTGCATCAAATTAAAGAGTGCACTACTTTAGCCACTCAACCAGACCCCAGATAAGTACATATGGATGCCTGACCTATGTGCTTCATCAGGAACTACCAAAAACTATGCTTTGTGTTGAAAGAGCCGAAAATGGTAGATTAGGGGCAGGTTTTCTTAGAGGAAAGGTAGTGTATTCACACTTGCCTCTTCCACCTTTCAAAGATGCCAGACACTCATCCCATCAGCCACAGAGGAGATTTCCAAGGTTTACAGAAAGCAAGTTGCAGAATAATATTGAATAGTAGTAGTCAGTTCAAAGCTGCATCTAATCATCATCAGCTAGCCAATTGCCACATTAACCACTTAGGAAACAATCTCATGAGCATAAAATGCCTAGGCTAGGCCCTTCACAAACTTAATTCACAGAAGTCACAAAACTCAATGTGCCACTACCATTCACAGGATGGATATGTTATGCACACACTAACCACTAATGTCCACGGGATGGATATGTTATACACAAACTAGCCACTACTGTCCATACCTGGAGGGGGCTTCGGGGATCAACGCCCCCACAGATGGGTATGTTACAAACTAGCCACTACCATCCACAGGATGGATATGCTGTGTACAATAAACTAGCCACTACCGTCCATAGGATGGATATGCTGTGTACAATAAACTAGCCACTACCATCTACAGGATGGCCAAGTTGTACACAAACTAGCCACTTTGGTGGTAAAAATCTCACCCACAACATATGCCCCCCATCCTTACAAAGTTTAAGCTTACCCAACATACAAAACATTCACACTTATTTAAGAGGGCACTGGACAGGCACCTAAAGTCAGTACCTGACCAACCAGGCTGTGGTTCATACGTCAGCTTGTGTGCAGCCAGTAGTAACAGCCTGGTTGACCAGACCCTGATCCACCGTGAGGCCTCGTCTCAGACCGAACCGCAGGGGCATTGACCCCCAAAACCCTCTCCAAGTAAACTCCAGGTATTACTATACATATTATATATACAGGGTATTAAATACTAATGTAAACCCTCTATAACTCTTCCCGGATATCTGTTAAAGAACTCGTAGGCATGATACAAGATACAAATACTTCACTGATATGTATAACTCGACCCCAGGGAAAAACTCAATGCCTATAAAAGGCCCCCAAAATTTGGAAAAATTACCCGACTAATCCGAAGGTTCTATCTCTGCCAACAGTTTTATAGATATTTAAAAAAACCTCCTTGCCTTTGTGAAATTTATTACACCAAGACTATGCCAACTAAATCTTTAATATTATGTATAATCATAACCAAGTGCTAAACCCACAAGGAAGCAAATCTTGAACGATTTGATTTTTATTCATTATTCATCCTGTAATTTTTTTTCTATCACCATATATGGGCACAAATCTTTTTTTTTTTTTAAGAGCCGTTTTACCAAGGAATTTACACAGTAGTAGTATTTATCACCTGTTTCATGTATGCATGATCTCTAAAACAAACTATACAAGATCTCTAAAAAAAAAAAATACAGCCTCTCCTCACTTAATGGAGTTTCGTTCATAATAACGCATTGGTAAACAAATTCGTCACTACGTGAGGAACATACTATACTGGTAGTGGGTTTATGTCATCCATCTTTGATATTGTTTACTGCCATCCTTACACAATTTATAACATGTTTAGTATATTTTTAAATGTTTATACAGTAGTTTACTGTAAGTATTGTAATAAATAGAATAGAGGAAATCAGCTCTAATATATGCACATTATTTAGGTATACATACTGGTCAGAAAGCCCGTCGTAAGTCCGAGTCATTGGTAAACGAGTACATCGCTAAGTGAAGAGAGGCTGTACTGTGAAAGATCACTAAAAAATAAGAAAATACTTTGTAAGATTACTAAATAAAAAAAAAATTGCTACACAGTATTTTAAAAAATTACTATGCAAATTTTAATTTATCTTAAGTTTTGCCTGAAATATTTTATATCCCATGGGCTTCCATATTATTTTTTTTATATACACATAAAGTCCGAAATTAAGGTGAAGCAAATCCTGTTCCTCCCCATATAGCTTATAATGGCTCAATAATAATAATGTTTATTTCTACCAGTAGATGGTACAACTTATACAGACCATAGCTGACAACAAGGCTTATTCCTCTAAGAAAAAGTAGTAGTAGATGTAAAATAGAGACAGGCGCTCCCTTTATTGGCGACGGAAAAAATAACAGCAGCTAAAAGAGGCCAATATATCTGAAATCCGTAGGGAGTCACTGGTCAGAGAAATAGCAAGCATTGAACTTAAGCTAAAGGAATCTTATACGAGTCAGGAATCGCGGGAAGAACTAAAAGCCATAAATGAAATCGAAAGAAACCCAAAGTATTTCTTTTCCAATGCCAAATCAAAGTCGAGAACAACGTCCAGTATTGGGCCCCTACTTAAACAAGATGGGTCCTACACAGATGACAGCAAGGAAATGAGTGAGCTACTCAAGTCCCAATATGACTCAGTTTTTAGCAAGCCGCTAACCAGACAGAGTCGAAGATCAAAATTAATTTTTTACGAGAGCCACAGAATTTGGTTAACACAACCCTATCGGATATTATCCTGATGCCAAATGACTTCGAACAGGTGATAAATGACATGCCCATGCACTCTGCCCCAGGGCCAGACTCGTGGAACTCCGTGTTCAAGAACTGCAAGAAGCCCCTATCACGAGCCTTTTCCATCCTATGGAGAGGGAGCATGGACACGGGGGTCGTCCCACAGTTACTAAAAACAACAGACATAGCCCCACTCCACAAAGGGGGCAGTAAAGCAACAGCAAAGAACTACAGACCGATAGCACTAACATCCCATATCATAAAAATCTTTGAAAGGGTCCTAAGAAGCAAGATCACCACCCATCTAGAAACCCATCAGTTACACAACCCAGGGCAACATGGGTTTAGAACAGGTCGCTCCTGTCTGTCTCAACTATTGGATCACTACGACAAGGTCCTAAATGCACTAGAAGACAAAAAGAATGCAGATGTAATATATACAGACTTTGCAAAAGCCTTCGACAAGTGTGACCATGGCGTAATAGCGCACAAAATGCGTGCTAAAGGAATAACAGGAAAAGTCGGTCGATGGATCTATAATTTCCTCACTAACAGAACACAGAGAGTAGTCGTCAACAGAGTAAAGTCCGAGGCAGCTACGGTGAAAAGCTCTGTTCCACAAGGCACAGTACTCGCTCCCATCTTGTTCCTCATCCTTATATCCGACATAGACAAGGATGTCAGCCACAGCACCGTGTCTTCCTTTGCAGATGACACCCGAATCTGCATGACAGTGTCTTCCATTGCAGACACTGCAAGGCTCCAGGCAGACATTGCAGACACTGCAAGGCTCCAGGCGGACATCAACCAAATCTTTCAGTGGGCTGCGGAAAACAATATGAAGTTCAACGATGAGAAATTTCAATTACTCAGATATGGTAAACATGAGGAAATTAAATCTTCATCAGAGTACAAAACAAATTCTGGCCACAAAATAGAGCGAAACACCAACGTCAAAGACCTGGGAGTGATCATGTCGGAGGATCTCACCTTCAAGGACCATAACATTGTATCAATCACATCTGCTAGAAAAATGACAGGATGGATAATGAGAACCTTCAAAACTAGGGAGGCCAAGCCCATGATGACACTCTTCAGGTCACTTGTTCTATCTAGGAGCACAGATCCAGTTCCCTAGATCAAGAGCCCCTGACCAGCATCAAAGAACCTACCTTGAGGGGATATTATAATAAAGAAGCGCTAAACCACAAGGGCTATACAGCGACACCTTTAAAAACTCCGGTTATAGAAATAATTATACTATATATGTACCTAACTAAATTATTATAATCAAAAATATAATTTAAACCTATCCTGTGGTAAGTTATTTTTATTATATAGATATTTGGTATTTGTGGGTTTTTTAATGTTAATTATTAAAAAAAAAATTACCTGGAAGTCACATTTATAACAATTGTAATTAAGCGCTAAACCCGCAAGGGTCTTTGTTGATAAAAAGTTACGAATTATGTGAAATTATTCCTGCTTACTGATACGTCGGGGGGGGGGGGTTACCACTGAAGGGCTCTTGATCCAGGGAGTTGGAGCTGCTCTTCCCCCTTGACTTAAACCTGACTGCCACCTCCCATAGGATCCGTGAGGCCCCTACTGGTTTACCGCTTCATTAAGAATTCAACCCCCCCCCCCCCCCCCCCCCCGCGTTTAGCGCTTCCTGTGGAAGCGCTAAACCTATACGAGTTATACATCTATTGTGGAATAAGAGACATCCTGGTTTGATCCAAGGAAGACGAGTGCAGTTCCTTGGATCAAGAGCCCTTTCACAGTCATCACATGACATACACAATACTCACCATAATTAGCAATGTTGTCTTGACTGGGAGGCGCTAAACCTGTACGGGGACCACACACGACAATTCTCAGATGATGTAGTAATGTCTAGCAGGTTATGGAAGGTAAACCTGTAAGGATACAAGGAGGAGCAAGAGCAATATCCTCTCCCTCTGAAGGTCACATTGATACTGAGAGTTTCTTCCTTTAACTGATGTTACTAAGACTGACAACACCTAGTGTCCACTCTCACCACCAGAGGCGCTCACCTCTACCTACCTGGAGAGAGTTCCGGGGGTCAACGCCCCCGCGGCCCGGTCTGTGACCAGGCCTCCTGGTGGATCAGAGCCTGATCAACCAGGCTGTTACTGTTGGCTGCACGCAAACCAACGTACGAGCCACAGCCCGGCTGGTCAGGAACCGACTTTAGGTGCTTGTCCAGTGCCAGCTTGAAGACTGCCAGGGGTCTGTTGGTAATCCCCCTTATGTGTGCTGGGAGGCAGTTGAACAGTCTCGGGCCCCTGACACTTATTGTATGGTCTCTTAACGTGCTAGTGACACCCCTGCTTTTCATTGGGGGTGTGGAAAATATTTTAATTTTCCGAAACTATAGTGCCTAATAGGTGTTTAATGTGTCTATATGGGTCAAAAATGTATTTGAAAATAGAGTAGAACAAAGAGTTCCCTTTGCGCATGCGCGGATGTGTGGGGGTTTGGGGCGTCTCGGGCCATGGGGAGGCAGGAGTGTTTTGAATGTGGTGAGGAGGCTGGGAAAGCATGGAACCACGAAATTGGCATTCACGGCGGCCTAAGGATTAATATAGGCCTCATTTTATAATAGGAAGTGTCGTAACTGTTCCTGGTGGAGAGTGAGGGAACGTGATTTATGGGACCACCGTAATAAAGTGGTAAAATGAGTGAATAAGGGTAGGACCGGGTGACTGGCGCGTCACTATGGACTGTGTCCTGGGAAAAATTACCCTTGGTTTAATCATCACTCATCGGCCTCAGATCTTAATGGAGTGACATCTAATGTGTATAATAATTATGAGAGGTTAAATCGTCTTGTGAATTGTAATGTAATTAATGATAATAACGCTAAGTTAAGATAATGCGTGAAGTGAAATAAGTCGCCTTGCTCCGAGTGAACACGTTAGACCTCGTTGTTCCCGAGACAAGGAAAGTGAAGCTCATTGAGTCACGACTTCTAAAGCGGGACAAACCAACGGATACCTCGTCCTGCTGGAATGAGAACCGTGTCGGTGTAGCAGGACATCGAAATGAGATGGTGAATGGAGGAAATAAGGAGTATCAATCACCCACAGTTAAGTAACCCTTCTAGTTATAACAGACTGATGCTGGCCAGTTAGGTTATGTTGTAATTGGATAGGTTATGAGTGATCCAGCTACATCAAGTGACCACCAGAGAACATCTGTAAGTGGTGGGATTATGTACAAATGTTTTTCCTTGATGGATGTATCCATGTGTATCCTACCCCCCCCCCTTCATTCAGCTAAACTAATATAATCTATACAGTCCACAATTAATTAGTAGCACCATACTTGTGGGTGCTATCCAATCCATACTGGTCTCGGATAGATATGGATAAGATTGTGAGGTCGAAGGAACCACTTGCTGCGACCAGGGGTGGTTAAGTTTTCTCACATGTCTACACGGGGTGACTACGTTAAACAATATGGTTGTCTCCCAATGAGATTACTGGTATGTATATAATGTTGAGGTACATAAAGGTATGCACCCCTAGAAAATTTTCCATAGGGGGGATGTTGCATCGTCTGCCAAGTCTTTTGCTTTCGTAGTAAGTGATTTTCGTGTGCAAGTTCGGTACTAGTCCCTCTAGGATTTTCCAGGTGTATATAATCATGTATCTCTCCCGCCTGCGTTTCAGGGAATACAGGTTCAGGAACCTCAAGCGCTCCCAGTAATTGAGGTGTTTTATCTCCGTTATGCGCGCCGTGAAGGTTCTCCGTACATTTTCTAGGTCAGCAATTTCACCTGCCTTGAAAGGTGCTGTTAGTGTGCAGCAATATTCCAGCCTAGATAGAACAAGTGACCTGAAGAGTGTCATCATGGGCTTGGCATCCCTAGTTTTGAAGGTTCTCATTATCCATCCTATCATTTTTCTAGCAGATGTGATTGATGCAATGTTATGGTCCTTGAAGGTGAGATCCTCCGACATGATCACTCCCAGGTCTTTGACGTTGGTGTTTCGCTCTATTTTGTGGCCAGAATTTGTTTTATACTCTGATGAAGATTTAATTTCCTCGTGTTTACCATATCTGAGTAATTGAAATTTCTCATCGTTGAACTTCATATTGTTTTCTGCAGCCCATTGAAAGATTTGGTTGATGTCCGCCTGAAGCCTTGCAGTGTCTGCAGCGGAAGACACTGTCATGCAGATTCGGGTGTCATCTGCAAAGGAAGACACGGTGCTGTGGCTGACATCCTTGTCTAGGTCCTTGTCTAGTGTCCACCCTCACCACCAGAGGCACTCACCTCTACCTAGTGTCCACCCTCACCACCAGAGGCACTCACCTCTACCTAGTGTCCACCCTCACCACCAGAGGTGCTCACCTCTACCTAGTGTCCACCCTCACCACCAGAGGTGCTCACCTCTACCTAGTGTCCACCCTCACCACCAGAGGCGCTCACCTCTACCTAGTGTCCACCCTCACCACCAGAGGCGCTCACCTCTACCTAGTGTCCACCCTCACCACCAGAGGCGCTCACCTCTACCTAGTGTCCACCCTCACCACCAGAGGTGCTCACCTCTACCTAGTGTCCACCCTCACCACCAGAGGTGCTCACCTCTACCTAGTATCCACCCTCACCACCAGAGGCACTCACCTCTACCTAGTGTCCACCATCACCACCAGAGGCACTCACCTCTACCTAGTGTCCACCCTCACTACCAGAGGCGCTCACCTCTACCTAGTGTCCACCCTCGCCACCAGAGGCACTCACCTCTACCTAGTGTCCACCATCACCACCAGAGGCACTCACCTCTACCTAGTGTCCACCCTCACTACCAGAGGCGCTCACCTCTACCTAGTGTCCACCCTCGCCACCAGAGGCACTCACCTCTACCTAGTGTCCACCATCACCACCAGAGGCACTCACCTCTACCTAGTGTCCACCCTCACTACCAGAGGCGCTCACCTCTACCTAGTGTCCACCCTCACCACCAGAGGCACTCACCTCTACCTAGTGTCCACTCTCACCACCAGAGGCACTCACCTCTACCTAGTGTCCACCCTCACTACCAGAGGCGCTCACCTCTACCTAGTGTCCACCCTCACCACCAGAGGCACTCACCTCTACCTAGTGTCCACCCTCACCACCAGAGGCACTCACCTCTACCTAGTGTCCACTCTCACCACCAGAGGCACTCACCTCTACCTAGTGTCCACCCTCACTACCAGAGGCGCTCACCTCTACCTAGTGTCCACCCTCACCACCAGAGGCACTCACCTCTACCTAGTGTCCACTCTCACCACCAGAGGTGCTCACCTCTACCTAGTGTCCACCCTCACCACCAGAGGCACTCACCTCTACCTAAGAACATAAGAACATAAGAACGAAGGAACACTGCAGAAGGCCTACTGGCCCATGCGAGGCAGGTCCAAGTCCCTACCGGCTTAAGCCAATGCACCCAACCTAGTCAGGTCAGGTCACATTGACTTAAGGGAGGAACACGGCAACCGACCTGTTAGCACAAGCTATCAGGTCCAACTCACACCCACCCACATCTACTCATGTATTTATCCAACCTATTTTTAAAGCTACACAACGTTCTGGCCTCTATAACGGTACTTGGGAGTTTGTTCCACTCATCCACAACTCTATTACCAAACCAGTACTTTCCTATATCCCTCCTGAATCTGAATTTTTCCAACTTAAAACCATTGCTGCGAGTCCTGTCTAGGCTAGATATTTTCAGCACACTATTTACATCCCCTTTATTTATTCCTGTCTTCCACTTATAAACCTCAATCATATCCCCCCTAATTCTACGTCTTTCTAGAGAGTGCAGTTTCAGGGCCCTTAGTCTATCCTCATAGGGAAGGTTTCTGATACATGGGATCATCTTTGTCATCCTCCTTTGTACATTTTCCAGAGAATTTATATCCATTCTGTAATACGGTGACCAAAACTGTGCAGCATAATCTAAATGAGGCCTAACCAAGGATGTATAGAGTTGAAGAACAACCTGAGGACTCCTATTATTTATGCTTCTTGATATGAAGCCAAGGATTCTATTAGCTTTATTTGCGAACACTTATGCACTGTTGTCTTGGTTTCAGATTACTGCTAACCAGAACTCCTAAATCTTTTTCGCAATCCGTAATATTAAGATCTACATTATTTAGTTTATATGTGGCATGGTTATTGTCCTGTCCAACATTTAGAACTTTGCATTTGTCTATATTAAACTGCATCTGCCACTTCTCCGACCACTGCATCAGTCTATTCAAATCTTCCTGGAGTGCTCGAATGTCCTCGTCAGAATGAATTCGACGGCCTATTTTGGTGTCATCGGCAAACTTGCCGATGTCGCTCTTTATGCCCTCATCTATGTCGTTTATGTAGATTGTGAACAGCAGGGGGCCCAACACTGACCCCTGTGGAACACCGCTCGTGACGCTTCCCCACTCTGATTTCTCCCCATTTATGCAAACTCTCTGCTGCCTATTTGTCAACCATGCCTCTATCCAGGAAAAAATTTCTCCTCCTATTCCATGTGCTTTAATTTTCCTCAATAGTCTCTGATGTGGGACCCTGTCAAAAGCCTTACTGAAGTCCATATACACAATATCATATTCATTACCATGATCTACCTCCTCAAATACCTTAGTGAAAAAAGTTAATAAATTCGTAAGGCAGGAACGCCCCTTTGTAAAACCATGCTGAGATTCGTTGATTAATTTATGCTTTTCAAGGTGGCTACGAACTGCCTCGGCAATTATTGATTCCATAAATTTTCCCACTATGGAGGTTAGGCTTATTGGTCTATAGTTCGAAGCTAAGGACCTGTCACCTGTTTTGAAAATAGGTATCACATTTGCCATTTTCCACTTATCTGGCACCATGCCAGTTTGTAGTGATATGTTGAAAAGATTAGCCAAAGGTGTGCTAAGCTCCTCTTTACATTCCTTTAGAACCCTTGCATACAGTTCATCAGGGCCTGGGGATTTGTTAGGTTTTAATTTATCTATTTGCCTAAGGACCATGTCACTTGTGACCCTAATAGTGCACAGTTTATTATCGTCCTGTTCTACATAATTTATCATTACTGGAATATCGCTGGTATCCTCCTGTGTAAAAACTGAGAGGAAGTATGTGTTAAAAATTCTACACATTTCCTTATCACTGTCAGTGAGCTGACCCGAGGAACTTTTGAGTGGGCCTATCTTGTCCCTGATCTTACTTCTGTATACCTGAAAGAATCCTTTTGGGTTAGTCTTCGATTCTCTTGCAACTTTAACCTCATAATCTCTATTTGCTTTTCTAATTCCCTTTTTTATTTCTCTCTTTAACTGAATATATCGATTTCTTAATTGCCCCTCTCCTCTTTTGATTTGCCTATATATGCCTCTCTTTTGACCAATCAGATATTTTAATCTATTGTTCATCCATTTAGGATCATTTTTGTTTGATCTGATTTCCCTATTTGGAACATAATTTGACTGAGCAGCTAGAACTATGCCCTGGAAAGCATCATATCGGCAACCATTACCACCTACCTGACCCCTAGTCAGGTCATTCCAGTTCAGCCCACCTAAGTAATTTTTCAGTCCTATGAAATCAGCCAAGCGAAAGTCAGGGACGGAGACTTGATTGCCATTATTAGGGGAATTCCATGATATGTTAAAACTGAGTGATTTGTGATCACTCTCCCCAAGCTCATCATTAACCTCAAGATTATTAATTAGTGTTTCCCTACTGGCAAGAACCAAGTCAAGGAGGTTATTTCCCCTAGTTGGCTCTGTCACAAACTGTTTTAAAAAACAATCCTGGATCGTATCAAGAAAGTCACCCGACTCTAAATTTCCTGTCAAATTGCTCCAGTCAATCTGTCTATAGTTGAAATCTCCCATTAGCACAACATTTTCGTATGTAGATGCCTTACGAATTTCGTCCCATAGAAGTTTACTTGCACTCCCTATCAAGATTTGGGGCCCTGTAAATCACACCCAAAATTAGTTTTTCTCGGCCCTCGAGAAGCTGTAACCAAACAGATTCAGTGGCTGACGCTTCTAATTTAATATCTTGTCTAACACAACAATTTAAATTGTCTCTGACATACATCGCTACTCCACCACCTTTCCTGTTGACCCTGTCAGTGTGGAATAATTTATAGCCTTGTATGTGACATTCAGAGGGCATCTCTCTATCTTTCAGAGGCACTCACCTCTACCTAGTGGCCAGTGTTGGCTGTACTCAAAGTGGCATTTGAGTTTGTTTCCTCAATATTGTTACCATTATATATTTTATCATTAATAAAGTTGAGAAGTATTCTCCTGTTCAGTTTATGGCTCCTAAACGTTCTTATTGCTAAACATTTGTCACTGGTCATGTAGTAGTGACATAACTGGAGTTTATTCCCCCTCATCCCCCCACCCTTGATTATTATTATTATAATCAAGGGGGAAGCACTAAACCCGTAGGATTATACAGCGCCTATGGGGGGATGGAAGGCATTCAGGCTTAATTCAGGGAACTGGAGCACAGATCCAACTGGATCACAGATCCAATTCCCTAGATCAAGTGCCCCTCACCAGCGTCAAGGAGCCTTCCTTGAGGGGCCCCCACCCTTGAATCTCATGGGGGTGACACCAACTCTAGCGATGCCTCTGTCTAGTGCCCACCCCCAGAGGCACTCACCTTTATCTAGTGCCCACCCCCAGAGGCACTCACCTTTATCTAGTGCCCACCCCCAGAGGCACTCACCTTTATCTAGTGCCCCACCCCCAGAGGCACTCGCCTTTATCTAGCACCCACCCCCAGAGGCACTCACCTTTATCTAGTGCCCACCCCCAGAGGCACTCACCTTTATCTAGTGCCCACGCCCAGAGGCACTCACCTTTATCTAGTGCCCACCCCCAAGGCACTCACCTTTATCTAGTGCCCACCCCCAGAGGCACTCACCTTTATCTAGTGCCCACACCCAGAGGCACTCACCTTTATCTAGTGCCCACCCCCAGAGGCACTCACCTTTATCTAGTGCCCACCCCCACCATCAGATGAGCTCACCTCTACCTACAGTGCTATTCATGTCATCATGCCGGGTGAGCACCCCGGCATAATGCTATGACGAAAATCAAAGCCTTACCATGATGGGGGGGGGGTCTTTTCGTCAGTGCATTATGCCGGGTAGCAGCCATTAGCATGACGTCATGGCCTGCTGCCACACTCCACAGTGACTCCTCAGTGCTCACATGGCTGCTGTGGTGAGAGGAAGTGTTACACTTTTGTCTCTCATCTGCCCCATCTTTTGTCCGGTGTTCCCTTTGGTTTTGGGGCTATATATGATTATGGGTAAAAGTCTTTAACACCTGAAACTATAGCTCAAATCATAGGACTTCACAAAGCTGGGCAACAGACAAAAGAAATAGTGGAGAATGTTGGCGCTTGTGAGCGTTCAGTGAGGAACTGGGTGCAGCGCTGAAACTGGTGGCGGTGTCGAGTTACTGTCTGCCAAACCTCAGCCTGGCCCCACGAAAAACCTTAACTGTGTTGAAGAAGCAGTTAGAGAGTACACCTAAGATAACTGCTGGAGAATTGAAAGAAAAGAATTCACATCTCTCAGAGGTGTCTGTAAGAACTGTTAACAAATGTGTGTCAGAACTGGGCTACAGTAGTTACCGCCAGGTTAAGAAACCAATCCTCTCCAAGACATAGAAGGAATGTAGGCAGGATTATACAAAGAAATATCTTCACTGGTATGTTCAACAGTGGTCTGAAGTACTTTGGATGAAGCAACGTTCACCGTCACCTGTAACCGTAGGGGACATGTCTACCGGCCCAGAGGTAGTCAGCTGCTAGACCCACGTTACACCTGTGGGACCACCAAACACCCAGACTCACTCGTGGTTTGGGGTTGTTTCAGTGCTCAGTGTTGGTGAACTCATTGTGCTTCCCAAAAATCAGGATATGAGCCAGTATAATTACCTGGTGTTGTGTAACAATTTACTTGAGGCGTTTGACAAGTGTGGGGCTACGGTTTTTATGCAGGATGGTGCACCGTGTCATACCGATCAAATCTGTAGTTCAGTGGCTTAAGGATTGTGAAGAGAGGTTCTTTAATGACTGGCCAGGCAATTCCCCAGACCTAAACCCTATTGAGAACCTCTGATCAATAGTTAAATGAAATTTACTGGGCAAGGATATCAGTTCCATCCTGCAGTTGGAGGCTGCTCTACACGAGGCATGGAATAATATACCTCCCCAAACCCTCAAGAATTTGTGCGAGTCTTCCAACATAGCTGAGGGACACGATTATGCATAAATGATGCAACACCAAGTATTAAAACTTCAGTAAGTGTGCAAATGTATATGTTATAATCTGTTATGGTATGTGTTTGTGTTTTAGTACGTGTGTGGGGGAGGGGCGGCTTAATGCGGTGACTAGCACTGTAGTGCCCACCTCCACCGCCAGAGGCACTTACCTTTATCTAGTGCCCATCCCCACTACCAGAGGCACTCACCTCTACCTAGTGTCCACCCTCACTACCAGAGGCACTCACCTCCACCATCTTCCCTATTACATTTATAAGGTAAAGGGGCATTAAACTCATATGTGGGTCACAGCGCCAGGGAATTATTATCAGGGGGAGCGCTAAACCCATTGAGATTATGCAGCGCCTGTAGGGGGGGGGGGAGGAATGAAAGGTATTCAGGCTCAATTCAGGGAATTGGATCACAGATCCAATTCCCTAGATCAAGAGCCCCTCACCAGCATCAAGGAACCTCCCTTGATGGGATCGCCTGGGGAGGATGGGAGGCATTCAGATTCAATCCAATTCCTTTTGATAATCAAAACTAAGTGCTAAACCCACAAGAGTAATATAGATCAAATACCTTAGATTAAGAGCCCCTCACCATGATTTTTTTTTGAGGTTATCCTAGGTAATTTACACAGGGTGACTCAGAGAGGAAACACATTGACCATCACTTGGTCAACTGCTGTTTTCCTACTGAACATGTAGAGGTTATACAGTGCCTAGGAAATAAGGGGTAATTAGATCTCATCCAAGGATGCCTTATCCAATTCTTGGATTAAGGTATCCACCTTTGAAGTGGCCAAAACCTCGGAATACATGCAGTTACCACTAACAAGTCTGACTGATCAGGTCGACAACCAGGAGTCCTGGTCTGAGGTTCAACTATAGAGACAACCCTATAACTATCTATAGGACTATAGAGATCATTCTGCATCTATAGGACTATAGAGATAATCCTATATGTATCTATAGGACTATAGAGATAATCCTGCATCTATAAGACTATAAAGATCATCCTACATCTATAGGACTAGAGATAATTCTGAATATAGAAGACTAGAGAGATATTCCTTCATCTATAGGTAGTATGTAAATGCAAAGGCACACATTTGTAGTCCTGTTTTGTAGAGATTACATATATCTCCGAAGTCAAGCAGTAAAAAAAAAAACATTAGGCAATTTACACAATAGAGTAATACAATCTCAACAGACGAACACATTTTATTGTTTCGATACAATTTTAATTACTATGAAACAGACATTAACAGCATCATGTGTGTACTGTTATCATGTCCTGCTTACAATATAAAAAAGTTAAAAAGTATAAAAGTTTTTGTTCAGTGACTTACTATGATCAAAAACAAAAGCAAGAGAGCATTTCTCCTAATAAACGTAAAAGATAGATTAAAAAAACATGGTATATTATATATATATATATATATATATATATATATATATATATATATATATATATATATATATATATATATATATATATATATATATATATATATATATATAATATACAGTGGACCCTCGAATTTAGTCGTGCCTTTTCTGTATGCAAAACTATTTTTATCTATAAAATGTATTTTTTGTTAATATTTTTGGGTGTCTGGAATTATTTAATTGGATTTGCATTTTTCCTATGGGAAATATTAACAAAACATACATTTTATAGATAATAAAAATAGTTTTGCATACAGAAAAGGCATGACTAAATTTGAGGGTCCTCTGTATATATATAAAAAGAGGTATCTGGTAAAATTATAACCACAGAGTGGCACTGGTGTACACAGTAAAACCTAGCTTTTGTGGAGGTCACTACTGAACTGTTCAGAGTTCTAGATCCGACTCAACGTTTTAAGAAGCATCATCGTCTCAAGAGCAAGTTTTAAAGTCGATGCTCTATGGAAGTAGCTAAGGAGAGGTACATTATGAAACGGTAAAGTGACATGACTGGCTGATTTTTTTTCTAATCGAAGATGAGAGCATAATGCATGATAAATAATGAACAGGTGAGAGATAATCTACATGAACAGCTTCCTTCTCTTCCTAGAGCAAAGGCCTTTGCCACTAAATTATAATATGATATAAAGCCTATTCATGACTTTTAAAACCTATATAATGTGTTATAATTTATAAGCCCTTTCCGCTATGAGAGATTGAGACACAGTACCAGGGCCAGTGTGTGTGTGTCATACCTGACTAGCTGTGTGTGTCCAAACACTTACATGTTCTACAGTTTATTGAATTATTCATGAAAGCCAAATGATAGTGCAATCCATGTGGAGATATTCATGTTTAAGGGCTGCAGTCAATGGTCTAATAATGCCTGCCAACTAGAATTGCCTTCATATGTTTAGTATAGGTATGGCTGTGTGTGTGTGTGTATCATAGTGCCAAGCCAGGAAACATAATATGACAGATCACACTATGTTTCATACTACTAGCAGCGACTGTTGAGATTCAGGTAGGGCAGCCGAAGTACAATCACACATTCGTGACGGTGTTAACCAGTGGGAGCTCAAAAAAAACAACACGCATTACAAAACCATCTTTACCAAGCCAAGGTTTCACTCACTTGACAGTGAGAAATTCTTCCAATAAAAGCTTCTCTAACTTGTGTCTTTTTTTTATTCAATATTGTCTACAGTACACTATTCAGATCTAGTAGGCATTTACTAGAGAAAAATGCCCTGCCTTTTTATGTAACTGAAATCTTTGAACAAATTATTTATGATATATGAGGCAGTAATCAGTGACTGGTGACCAATATTTACAGCTCATCACTATATATTAACAATGGCCATTTCCTATGTGGCTAAAAAATGAAGAAATATATTCACCATCATTCAATCAACTGTACTCACTTATTTGTTCAATCAACCACTACCCACTTATTTGCACTCACCTATTTGTGGCTGTAGGGGTCCAGTTTCAGCTCTTGGCTTCACCTCTAAACTTGCTGCTTGCCAGTCACTCTCTTATAACCTCATGGGCCCCATCATAACTACTCTTGAAACAATGTATGGAATTTGTGCCCACTACTTATCAAGATCATTCCATTTCCTGACCACTTTGACTGAAGAAACACTTCCTAACATTCCTGTGGATCATCTGTGACTAACTTCCAGTTATCTCTGAGTACTTGCGTCTAAGTTAATCTCAAACAGCTTGTCTCTGTCCTCCCTATCAATTCCTCTGAGCATTTTATATGTTATTATGTCTGTCCTAGTTATTTTGTCCTCTAAAGTCATCACAATTCAAGTGACCTTGTAGCTTGTACTGTTACATTTTTCTGCACTTTCTCCAGTTTCTAAACTTTTTTTTTCAGGCGTGGGTTCCATACTGCATAATCCAAGATGGAGTTGAGATTTGTATAGAGTCCAAAATGACCGAGATTCTTGAAGGTTAATCTTGGATTTGCCAAATGAACACTGACTGCAGGTGTTATCTGGCCTTATACTGGGCACTGTGCTCACCCAGAGGTCTTTCTCTCGGAGTGAAGTCTGCAGTCTCTGACCCCTGAGTCCATAATCCATGTTTGATCTTCTTGCCCCTTCCACAATTTCCATTACCTTGCACTTCCTGGGGAGTTGAATTCTGGCAACCATGTATTGGACCAATCTTGCAATTTGTTCAGATGTATTTGGAGCCTTTCCATCCTCATCTGTTTTTATTCTCATTAGTTTTACATCAGCAGCACAAAGGGATACATCTAACTAAGTTACATTTAGAACATTATTCACATTAACTAGAGAGTACTGGTCTCAATACTGGTCTGAGTACTGGTCTGTATACCCTGGCTTGGCTCCACGACAGTGACTTATACAACCGTCTGCTCATATACTGCGATTACAATTTAATCAATTATCAAGAAAAATAAATGAACTTCTCCAGATCACTTTTTATACATCTTTGTATTTGATGCTTCTTGTTTTTGGTCAAAACGAAAATCCTCAGCGAGCCGTCAAATTTTAATTTTACACGAGGAAATTGTATAAGCCTAGAAAGTGATGTATTTAAATACTCTACTTACCCCATGCACATTATTGTCAACTTTCAGTGTTTAAAATATGCATGCTCTTGAGGTAAGGGATTAAAAATGACACAAAATGAACCTGACATAGATTAACGTGTTACGTCATGTACTGTTGTCAGCTATCATCTAAAATCAAAATAAAAACTGAAATAATGGGGTTCCCATAAAATAAAAAAAAAAAATATGGAAATGTTACAAATTTTGCACCTAAATATTTATTTTAATATATAAATATTAAAATCTTCCCTTGAAAATTCAGACACGAAGGTTATTTTTGAAGTGAGCACCAATGAAAAAGAATGCTAGTGAGCATGTGTGTGCATACACCTGCATGTATATGCGTACAAGTGTGCTCATGCACCTGAATCCATATGCAAACTAGTGCAAGCCTGCATGTATACATGTGCACTTACAGCTAGGTCTCAATTAGTGCGACTAATGACTCCTGTGGAATGATCACATTATTCAAATTCTCACTACTTGAATTATATGTAATTTTTGCACACAGTTTGAAGAGTTTGGGGAAAACTAGCATTAATTAATTTCACACTAAATCAGAATTTGCACTTATCAAGACCTGGCTGGACCTACTCATGATTACCCATTTATAATTACAGGAGTAGATCTACATTCATAGTGTCTCTTCTTTCAATTACAGATCATAAATAGTTTACAATTTACAACTGCCTCAATACTCATGATAAAATAATTCAAAATTGGAACACCAAAAGTGAGATTCTAATCCTGTAACTACAATGATGCATATGCGTATGCATGTAATAACTATTTACTAAATACACGAGTTTGTAAAATAGTGAGTTGTTGTTTCTTGGCCTTGACTCTTGTGGGTTACGTCTATCACATTAAAAGGTTAACATTTGAACCTTTATGGAATTATTTTTTACAATGTTGTCGTCTAACTCATTTCACTTCACTGCCAGTGTTTCACTGAAGGAGTGTTCTCTGATGTGTCTCTGACTCAACTAGATGTGTACACAAATTACTCGCACATAGGAGAAAGGAGCTTATGATGAGGTTTCGGTCCGACTTGAACCATTTACAATCAGTGTTCTCTGTCTCTCTGACCCAGCTACAGTAAGTCCTCAACTTACAAACACATTGGCGACCTCCTGAATTGTGTATAATATTCATAATACAGAAGTCTTCAACTTACGAACAAGTTAGGGACCTTCTGTATTGTGTATAATGATGTTACACACAATACAGAAAATTCTCAGCATGTAAGTTGAGGACTTACTGTAGATGTACAAGCCGTGTTCTCTGACATCCGAGTCAACCAGTTACATAGTTTCCATTCATGCTCCTTGTCCTAGATTCTCTCCTGGTAGAGGATGTCGTGGTTTATCTTTTAAATGCCCCAGAATATTTTGTATGTCATAATCATATCACCTACCAGAATGTATAATTACCTATTTGTGATTACAGAGTAAAAAACTGAGATTTTGGTAAAAAAAATAGTTAAATGATATGCAAAATCCTCTGCCCATCAATTTCCTAAATTTTATTAATTTGAAAATACTTTGCAAATTTGTTTTTACATCACTTCTTTGGCAACTGAAGATTTTCACCTCCACGTCACTAGATTAAAAAAATTTTAAAGTTTCCTTCCTTAAAATGTTGCATAAATTTACTAGTGGTTTTCAAATCATTTTTCACTGAAAATAAAATCAATTTAGCATTTTTAATATTTATGTATCATTTCTTTGTTTTACAATCCATTTTATCGGAAGTTTTTTATTTTTTTCCATTTACATGCCTTTAATGTACCAATTATAATCAAAAAAGAAAACGTAAACCTAGTCAAGGGAAGATTATTATTATAATAATAAAAAGAGAAGTGATCTATACTCATGGTAACCCAGAGTCTGTGTTTAGTGTCACCGTTTTTGTTTATGGTTGCTTTAGCACTTCCTCCTCTTGCTTTTCATCGCAGCAGTTGTATAGCAAGTTTATTTAGGTACAGGCACACAGACGTACAATCATCATACATGGAAACATACGCTTAACAATTCGCAAATGGGCAGAATTACTGACAAACATTATCTCAGTCCACAGCAGGATACAAACTTGCGCACTCTGCATCAGAGTACGCCGTACTTCCTCCACACAGATGTGGAGTTAAAGTAATGAGTACTCTGATGAAGAGTACACAGGGTCAACTTTTGCTGTGGACCGAGAGATAATATTTGTAATGGTAAGGTGTGTAAATTACGTAGGATAACCCAAAAAAGTCAAAGTGACTTATTTCCATTATGTATAAAACTTGCTGGGTGTTGACATCCAGATGCTGAGTGAGTGTAAGTATAAGTATGAAATGTGTACTGATGATGAGAATTATGCACCGGCAAGGAATAACAAGGTTCATAACACAGTAAGGAAAGCAACGAGAAGTCGCTCGAGTATTAAATTATGATTTAAACAGTCTATAAAGCAAAATAAAAAAAACGGCAATTTCTAATTTAGTCTACTTATGTCATGTTTCAGGTCTGTCAGTCAGCACCTACACATTGAAAAAGAAAAATGTGTTATCACTATAAAAACATTACACTTCATATACTTATTTGTGACCCCCCCTCTCTCTCTCTCTCAAATTAAATGTGTGTTATTCTCTACAAAAAGGAAAATCCCACTTATGGTAAGTATGTACAGCCAGAAACTCTGTATTCTTTGGAGAAATGTATGAAGAACGAGCAAGGGCAGTCTCCGGACCTCAGAGCTCCTTGTCCCAGATTAATAAATTGTTTTAATATTGCTTAAAACCCTAAATTACAGTTCTGTGCAATACCTCTCCCCACAAAAAAAAAAAAATCAAAATATATTAAAAAAAAAATTTAAATTTGACAACACGACATTTGTTCAGGACAAGAAGCTGTGAGGTTGTTTACCGAGTAGTTAGCTACTGCCTCCCAGGATAAATGTTGCTTGGACTATTGGAATCTGTAGGCACAGATTACTTGGTGAAGAATGAACCTAACTTCTAATGACTTTTGTTTTGAGGGATACAACAATTTATTTTTGCATCTGCACAAAAATCTTTACTGTATATATACCTTCAAATAAATGGTTAGAATCCAATAGAAACTCTGGGGTGGAGACCCTGTTCTTAGACTATGGTGCAAGGTAATCTTCCCTAACACCAAGTCCTTTAATATTTGTATCCATTGCCATTGTAGCCATTCTACCTAACATTAATCATGAAAATGATTATCATTTGTGGTGACTCCTACTCTGGTTACAATATTCTCAATGTACAAACAATGACAGCTTTGGTAATAATGACTTAAATGTATCTATAAATGTACTGTACACAGTCTAAGGAAGAGAAAGAAACATGCAATTTAAAGCACTGGCTTCTTTGTTCCTGTCTGGTAAAAAATAACTATAACTCACACTAACTTTAGGAATTGCACAAGTGACAATAAACATAGAAGACTCCTAAACACCAGTGTGAGCTACAAGGAAAAATATCCTTTACCAAAGCATGTATATGCCTCAGGAATAGCAACTACCACCTCACACATCTTGCTTCAAGAAGCTATGTGGTAAATGCCTTTAAGTTTAACATATCTTAGGAATGAAGACGAAAACACAAGTTGCAGAACAAGCTTTGGTGGGGGTAGTGTTTCACTGTGTAGAGCTTTGGCAAGACTTAAGAAAGCTCTACATAGAGTGAAATGTTTCAGTAAAAGCTCGTCTTGTAATTTGTTTCTTTGTCTTCATGCTTGTCGGCAATGCACCGTTCCATCTATGTGCCGGGTATTTCCCATTTCATCCACGTCTCGGGTATTTCCCGTTCCATCCACATCTCGGGTATTTCCCATTTCATCCACGTCTCGGGTATTTCCCGTTCCATCCACGTCTCAGGTATTTCCACCAGAAACATCATGTTCCAACATTTTCTTCTTGGACAGTTAATTTCTGTTCAATGATGACTATGATGAGCCACATATTTTTATATATTTAGAATTTACAGATTTACATTCAAAGTGTGTTGATCACTGCAATAAATACCCATCACATAAAACTAGAACATTGCTGTAATGAACTTAGTTTACTATACAATGCAGTCTTACTAATAGGTTAAGGAAGACTTGCAGTTATAAATATATGGATTACATGGACCCCTGGGAGATTCTCCCAACTTTACAAATTCTGATCATGTGAGACAACATGCATTTTAAGAAGATAGGAAAGGCGACAGACAACTCACTGATCTAACACCAGCTTCACTTGAAGCCATTGCTAGTACCTGACAGTAAATTTTACCACAAGTCTGGACTGCATTACCATATAAAATATATAAAGAGGAAAAGCTTCTCATTTTGGTGTGTTGCAATTTACATACTCACATCATCTAACACATTTCTTGCAAATTTCCTTTCGAGTCATTACCTTCTTCAATACACAGACTTTTCTATCAAGGACAATACAACTTCAGGCATTAGATGTGCAGAACTGCTGTTAACAGTGACAAATCTCACACTAAATGCTGAATTACTGAAGCCTAATGCAACTAGTTCATGACCTTACCATGGTCTCGTTCAATAATATTAAGAAAGTACTCTTTTAAATATATTCACTGCTTGAAAAAAATATTTTTCCTGCTATAGTAATTAGGTTCTGGGTGTTGCCGAAGGAAAGCTCTTCAGTAGTTCTCTGCATTAATTACCAACTTCTCCGTTGGACCTCTACCTGACTTGACCAACTCATGAACCCACAAGGTCACATAAACTCACAAATATTATGAGTCCATTCACTCTACAGTTGAAACCTTCCAAGAAGTACTCACTTCATTAGAAATTACTGTTATGCAATAATGTTATCAGTGTGTACAATAATTTTGAATACATATGTAAATTTCTAATATGTCAAACCCTATATGCACTAGTGATAAATAAAATTTTTGCCTAATTTCATTTGTTTCAAGTGAACGCTGAGAGAGTATTGACGGGTATGTTTTTTATGTAATAACTGAGATTAGGCCTCCCATCACTCTAATAAACTTGGTTACATATCAGATCTATAAACTGCTCTTTGAATTCCTTGTTTGTACTGAAATGACAGACAAATATTAGATCACACCCACAAAACAGTTATGTGAATACAAAATCTTCAGGTAAACTTATTTAGACAGATGAAGCATTTGTACGCACTAACTTCTTGTGCAAATTAAACCTTACTTTAATTTATCAATGCATTACTTTTGAATTAGATTTATTTCTCTACTGTTATATTATTTTTGAAGCAATTGTAAGTAAATTATTTTTTTTAGCTTATGGATGCTAAACTTTAGAAAAAAAAGTCCATGATTTCAAGCTGGAATTAAAAATATATTTATCCCTTCTTTGTATTACACAAAATGAAGATAACTGTTAGCAATGAGGATGAGAACATCATCGGTTCTTCGTATGCGACAATTTTTGGTAACTATTAAATGATCGTGCCTAATATTATTTATGCAGTGAAAAGCTCATGTTGCTACTCCTAAAATGTACGTTCTCTTCTTACATTAGAATGGAATGCTTAGCAAAGGGTGAATTTCCCAAGTTGAAAAACATGTACAGTGGACCCCCGCTTTACGATCACCTCCCAATGCGACCAATTATGTAAGTGTTTTTATGTAAGTGCGTTTGCACGTGTATGTTTGGGGGTCTGAAATGGACTAATCTAATTCACAATATTCCTTATGGGAACAAATTCGTTCAGTACTGGCACCTGAACATACTTCTGGAATGAAATAATATCGTAAACCGGGGGTCCACTGTACTTTTCCTAGCCTGAGCCACACCTAAACCAGTCATAAATGTACTGTAATTTAAATAGCATTACTGCACCATAATAATGGAAATCCCATAACCTCAACTCTAATAAGACCTAAAATTTTGCAGATGTTTATAAGTAAAAAACATTATCCTTATCAACCCCCAGATGCTTTTAAGAGAACACTAAATAACATAATCATTTAATCATATATTTCCATGGACAAATATATTTTACCACATGCAAGGAGGTCATCTTTCAACAAACCGGTTGCATCCCACCAAGGCAGGGTGACCCAAAAAGAAAAACGCAAGTTTTTCCTTTTAAATTTAGTAATATATACAGCAGAAGGTGTTACTAGCCCCTTGTGCCTATGCAAGTACATATGCATTTATATTAATACACTGTACACTGTCAAAGGATATAGATAGGCAAGTCCCCTTTTCCTTACCTTTGCATGCACACACACATATACACACAGACATGAACACACACATGAACATAGTAGCTATGAATATACACATGCACATAATGATGACCCTACTCTTCCCCACCCACACAGACACTCTTCAAGATACTGTACTCCAAGACATATTGAAGGCCAATCCTAGAGTGTGCAGCACCAACACGGAGCCCCTAAACAGTCAAGATGAAAAAGTTTGAAAAAGTTCAGAGGTTTGTCAAAAGACTTGTACTGGAGCCAAAAGACATGTACTACATGGAAAGGCTAAAAGATGGCAGAATTACTGACAAAATGTTAGGTAAAAAGGACACAAGCGCAACTAATGTGACATTTTATTGTAGCAATGTTATGCTCTCCAGGAGCTTTGTAAAGCTGTTAATGGCTTGATAAAGCTCCTGGAGAAACGTTGCCACAATAAAATATCACAGTAGTTGCACTGTGTCCTCCTGCCTAACAAGGCTGAAAGAGCTGAACCTCATCACTGCAGGAGAGTGGGATTAGGGGAGTGATACATTCACAACATGCAAGATACTCACTCAGGTGTACTCACAGGGATAACACAATATTTAACAGAGAAGAGAAAAGAACAAAAAGGAACAGATGAAAGGCAAACAACCAAATGAGCCACAGGCATATTACGAAATAACTTTTCAGCATAGCTGTGAACAAGTGGAATGAGCTTAGTGAATAGGTAATCGAGTGTGATGTATGCCAGCATAGTGTAGCCTATCCTAGGTCACTTTATACAACATGCTACTGTAGCCAGTGACAGCATTGCCAGGGTGTCAATTGGTAGTTGAACTATCAAACACATGCCAACAAGCAGCTGAATTACCTATGTTCAAATAAACTATGTTGTATTATATGAATTTTAAGCTTTTTCAATACAAGTATTGTTTCTTGTGAAGGGATGAGTGCTCATCCCTGGCATACTGGCAGTCATTACTTTGATGCAAACTCCATACGTGGATTTGTAAGAAAATATTATACGAGTCCATGAGGACATAAACCTACTGTGACAACTGAGTGAAGATTTCAGAGACAGTGCCAAGAAATGCTCAATGCCTGTAGGTACAACTCACCAAGTACACACAAAATACACACATGCACTTATCCGCTTGTGTGCACACACGCACACACCAGGAGCTATGACTTAAACTCTGCAACCACAAAGAGGTGAATACAGACACACACATACAGGGTTCTGCTGTTTTTCCTATTACTCGATACCATACATTATTTTAGTAATTTATTTTTTGTTCACAATAGTATACCCCTGAACTGTAGAGTTAAAATCTGCTGAGATGCTCTGTCACAAGCATAACTCTAATAATAATAAAATAATAAGTTTATTTCTTCGTAAATGAATGCAGTCTCCGAGACAATATAATGGTACGAGTGCCATGAACACTGATCAAAATAACACAAAATCCTACATAGCAACAGAAGGAAACACAGGGTGAAATGGAAGCTATATATTTCCGACTTAACCAGAGGTTCTCTTTAATAGATATAGTAGAGAGAACCACAGTGGACGATCAAAATATACGAGTTCCTATTTTCCTTTTCCTTCTGCCGCCATGTGGGTTTTACGTTACACTTCCAGACGATTATTTATCATTGGGCAACACCTTGAGCCAAATTCATTCATACAGCAACATCACATAAAAAGTAATTACAGTACTCTGCCAGAAGCTTTTTATACCTATCATAAGACTCAGAAACAGACATTTAGAAAAAATTATTTGGTGGGGTCGAAACTAGGATTTTTTTGTATTTAGGAAAGGACTTGCTAAGTTAAATTTTTTGTGCAACACTTTTTTGTAAACTGTGCAAAGGGCACCTGCCAGTGGAAACACTGACATATATATGTATGTATATATACATATTGTACATGCACATAAATCACACAACTATATACAAATCAATAATTACAATCACATACACACAAATGATCAGCCTAAACCTAACCTGATATTTTTTGCACCTAAATCCTTCTTTCATAATGATGTATAAGGTCAATGAATACACATATCACAGTGTATATCTGAATAAATCTCCTGATAACTATCATAATACACACTAATGTATTTGTATATGGGTACCTTAGAAAATTAACCAGTGTGTATTAGAACTGCTAGAAGTGAGTACTCCCTGAACCTACATTCTTTTTTATTAAGCAGAGCTGGATTCTGCATAAGACACCTCAGAGGCTATATCAAAGTCTGCGAAGTGAGCAAACAAGTGTGAAAACGTAGGTCTTTGTACAGGATCCAACGTCCAGCACAGACACATGATTTCATAGAGATGATCAGGACAGTAATGATTAATTGGTTTACCCATGCGGTAACCATTGGGTACAGACTCTGCAACCTCTCGATTGGTCATCCCTGAAATGTAAAAATAAAAAAAAATTAAAAAGTTAAATAAAAAATCGTTGAATAATTTTCAACAGGTGGCCATACTACACCCATAGAAGCAACATAGCGAGCAAAGCAAGGAGCAACCATACAATGGAGAACTTCACTGGTTTAACATCCCTACATAATACTGATGGCCAACTGTCGCTGTCTAGCTTAGTACACTAAATAAAGTAACTGTAATTATAACCATGGCTTTTAAAGGGGGGGGGGACTGGAAAGCCAGTGGAAGGCCTTGGCCAGATAAGCTCCAGCTGTGGGTCATCACATGACTAAGACCCATATCAGAAAACACTTGTCCTGTTTTCTGACAAACCTTACCTAACCTGACGTAATTAGTACAGTACAGCTGTACAGTATATTCACTAGAGTCCCAAATCGATTGTTAATATTCACGGGTAAGTGGGGGACCCGCAGGAGTCATACAGCATCTCCAGAATGGGAAGAGGGAGGAGGAATCAGGTTTGATGAGGAAGGGAAAAAGTGGCTCCCATTACTTGGATCAAGAGCCCTTCATCAGTATCAAGGCACACCCCCCTCCCCACCCTCTTGAATGGCTCAGAGTACATAAAATTTTTTATCATATTCCTTCTACAGTCCCTCTTTTTAATGCTATTTTGGAATTCACCTGCCGGTTTCCACCTAAACACGGTCACCCGAGAAACCACAAAAGCACTTTTCTTTGGCTTAATGCATACTGTTATCTCATTTAAATTCCACATTAACTTTAAAAATAATAGCCTTTTGCATTCCTCTGGATACACACACAAAAAACCTGCACATAGGTGACTGAAACTCATGATGATGTTTTGGTTCGACCTGGACCAAAATTATCTCCTTCTGTTTATTAATAGTTTTACCGTATATTTGACAAGCAAACTTTCTAAGTATGCTGAAAACTAATGAAAAATTAGCATATGTTCAATAAATAATACTGCAGTAAAAATCTATACATTTTTAGAAAGGCCATTTCCTAATACCAAAGCAGACCACTACTTTTTATTTATGCATTGAAAATAAATTTTAAACCAGTGTTATCAAAACATATATATAAGATACCATATACTACACTCACTACACTTAACACAGTATTATGAACGAAGACTAATTTTCTTGTTTATGCTGAGAAAATCAGTCTTGCACAGAAACTACAAAAATGAATCACAAAAGAATGATAATTGCAAAAAGAGGTGCAAATATGGGATATGGCAAGGTGCAGGAGAAGGACGTGTTGGGTGACACTAATACAGCAAGTCCCCAGTTAATGTTGACCCCAGACAATATTACTCCGTCAGAAAGTTACTAGTGTTTAGGCACGAGTAGTTGGCACACTGCTGCTTTGTTTGTTGTCTGACTCAATGTAACATTGTCGCAGGTTCTGCATTACACTGTTCTAGTCAACACTGAACTTTATTGGTATGTAATTGCAACACTGACTGAGGACTTACTGTACTACTATTGGGCTGTGTAAATGGTTAACTGTGTTTGTTGTGATTCAAAATCTCCACGTAGGCTTCACAATCTAAAATTGTTTTGAATAATTTCATTATAATTAACAGAATTATTGTAAAAATTTTTAATGAATTTTGAAAAACTCTAGAGAAATATAAGTATCATTTATGAGCCCAGCCATTAATCTGATACCAATATGACAAGGATTGTCATCCTTATCACACAACTATCAAATATAAGGAGATGCTTTTGCTGTGAATAAATGTGTCCCTAGTTACCGCTACCCTCCACCATATTAAAGTTAAGTTGACTTTTTAGGGTTCATTTTATGAACCTTACCCAGCTACATATTCTGGGTGACCAATTACAAAAACTTACTGACTGTTTATTACCCAGGTTGTCCTGGCCTGGGAGGGTCTGAATAAGAGGGTGGAGGTCAGGCAGGGGTCATGTTGTTATTAGTCGTGGATGTCGCGATAGGGTATTTCGGAGGAGACCTGGTAGTCATCGAAGAAGTGATGCAAGAAGTCAAAGGTGGGTCGGTGGTCAGGATCCTTGTCCCAGCAGTGGAGCATCGCCTTGTATAATTCATCCGGACATCTAGGAGGCTTGGCCATCCGGTAACCTGCTTGCACTCGCTCTATCACCTCCCGGTTGTTCATCCCTATGTGGCAAAGACAGCATTGCAAGCAGTATAGACAAAGCAAGCAGCATAAGATAATGCATAAAGAAGAAATAAATGATTATTAAGGCATAAGAGATGTTTTGATTTTACACTTAAGAATAAAAGCAACAATTTTTTATTTGAAAAGCACGAAGGATATACTGCACGATACATAATGTACGTACAGTAAGTTTGCTATTTTTGGCGACAATAATAATGGCTAAGCATTTTAATACTCTTAACAAATCATGGGGTATTCCAATACAATCTTGCTTTTAAATACAAAGAAAGTTAACAAAGCAAAGTAAACAAAGAATTACATCAAACATTAAGCAGTGTATTCATACATCACTAATAAGAGATGGGTCAACAACTAAATTTTTGCTGATACCTATAATGATACACAATTCTAGGCTAATACTGATACCATCAAAATTAACCAATACTGGTAATATTAAAATTAGCCAATACCCACCGATAATGTACCTTAGTACAACCCAAGTCATCGACACCACTGAGTTAACTTTCCTTGAAAGGCTGACCTCACCAAGGAATTTTTTGAAGATATTTTAAATACCTGCTGCTACTGTTGAAGACTTTTAAGCATTACGAACGTGCTACGTTGAATGTCATACTTGCACGAATATTAGGGTGGTTCATAAAATTTCAAATTTCATATTTTATTGTCTTATCCAGTAATGTTTTACTTTAAAAAAAAATTCAATAGCAAATTTACAAAATTCTGGGGTGCTCAAGTGACCTTCAATTTTCACCCCAATAAAATGTGAATTCCCATTTTCTCTCATGGGAAAATGAAAGTCAAGAGCAACGCAAATATATATATATATATATATTATTTTTTTTTTTTCCAACAAGTCGGCCGTCTCCCACCGAGGCAGGGTGACCCAAAAAAGAAAGAAAATCCCCAAAAAGAAAATACTTTCATCATCATTCAACACTTTCACCACACTCGCACATTATCACTGTTTTTGCAGAGGTGCTCAGAATACAACAGTCTAGAAGCATACACACATAAAGATACACAACATATCCCTCCAAACTGCCAATATCCCAAACCCCTCCTTTAAAGTGCAGGCATTGTACTTCCCATTTCCAGGACTCAAGTCCGACTATATGAAAATAACCGGTTTCCCTGAATCCCTTCACTAAATATTACCCTGCTCAAAATCCAACAGATCATCAGGTCCCAAGTACCATTCGTCTCCATTCACTCCTATCTAACACGCTCACGCACGCTTGCTGGGAAGTCCAAGCCCCCTTTCCCACAAAACCTCCTTTACCCCCTCTCTCCAACCCTTTCGAGGACGACCCCTACCCGCCTTCCTTCCCCTATAGATTTATATGCTTTCCATGTCATTCTACTTTGATCCATTCTCTCTAAATGACCAAACCACCTCAACAACCCCTCTTCTGCCCTCTGACTAATACTTTTATTAACTCCACACCTTCTCCTAATTTCCACATCCGAATTTTCTGCATAATATTTACACCACACATTGCCTTAAACAGGACATCTCCACTGCCTCCAACCGTCTCCTCGCTGCTGCATTTACCACCCAAGCTTCACACCCATATAAGAGTGTTGGTACTACTATACTTTCATACATTCCCTTCTTTGCCTCCATAGATAACGTTTTTAGACTCCACATATACCTCAATGCACCACTCACCTTTTTTCCCTCATCAATTCTATGATTAACCTCATCCTTCATAAATCCATCCGCCGACACGTCAACTCCCAAGTATCTGAAAACATTCACTTCTTCCATACTCCTCCTCCCCAATTTGATATCCAATTTTTCTTTATCTAAATCATTTGACACCCTCATCACCTTACTCTTTTCTATGTTCACTTTCAACTTTCTACCTTTACACACATTCCCAAACTCATCCACTAACCTTTGCAATTTTTCTTTAGAATCTCCCATAAGCACAGTATCATCAGCAAAAAGTAACTGTGTCAATTCCCATTTTGAATTTGATTCCCCAAAATTTAATCCCACCCCTCTCCCGAACACCCTAGCATTTACTTCCTTTACAACCCCATCTATAAATATATTAAACAACCATGGTGACATTACACATCCCTGTCTAAGACCTACTTTTACCAGGAAGTATTCTCCCTCTCTTCTACACACCCTAACCTGAGCCTCACTATCCTCATAAAAACTCTTTACAGCATTTAATAACTTACCACCTATTCCATATACTTGCAACATCTGCTAGTGCAAAGATGAGTAGTGGGGGGGTTGAAGAGGGTTGGAATAGTTTTAAAAACGCAGTATTAGAATGTGGGGCAGAAGTTTGTGGTTATAGGAGGGTGGGGGCAGGAGGAAAGAGGAGTGATTGGTGGAATGATGAAGTAAAGGGTGTGATAAAAGAGAAAAAGGTAGCGTATGAGAGGTATTTACAAAGCAGAAGTGTTATAAGAAAAGCAGAGTATATGGAGAGTAAAAGAAAGGTGAAGAGAGTGCAAAAGGAGAGCAGATGACGGAGTGGGAGAGGCACTGTCAAGAAATTTTAATGAAAATAAGAAAAAATTTTGGAGTGAGTTAAACAAGTTAAGAAAGCCTAGGGAAAGTATGGATTTGTCAGTTAAAAATAGAGTAGGGGAGTTAGTAGATGGCGAGAGGGAGGTATTAGGTAGATGGCGAGAATATTTTGAGGAACTTTTAAATGTTGAGGAAGAAAGGGAGGTGGTAATTTCATGCACTGGCCAGGGAGGTATACCATCTTTTAGGAGTGAAGAAGAGCAGAATGTAAGTGTGGGGGAGGTACGTGAGGCATTACGTAGAATGAAAGGGGTTAAAGCAGCTGGAACTGATGGGATCATGACAGAAATGTTAAAAGCAGGGGGGGATATAGTGTTGGAGTGGTTGGTACTTTTGTTTAATAAATGTATGAAAGAGGGGAAGGTACCTAGGGATTGGCGGAGAGCATGTATAGTCCCTTTATATAAAGGGAAAGGGGACAAAAGAGATTGTAAAAATTATAGAGGAATAAGTTTACTGAGTATACCAGGAAAAGTGTACGGTAGGGTTATAATTGAAAGAATTAGAGGTAAGACAGAATGTAGGATTGCAGATGAGCAAGGAGGTTTCAGAGTGGGTAGGGGATGTGTAGATCAAGTGTTTACATTTAAGCATATATGTGAACAGTATTTAGATAAAGGTAGGGAAGTTTTTATTGCATTTATGGATTTAGAAAAGGCATATGATAGTGGATAGGGGAGCAATGTGGCAGATGTTGCAAGTATATGGAATAGGTGGTAAGTTACTAAATGCTGTAAAGAGTTTTATGAGGATAGTGAGGCTCAGGTTAGGGTATGTAGAAGAGAGGGAGAATACTTCCCGGTAAAAGTAGGTCTTAGACAGGGATGTGTAATGTCACCATGGTTGTTTAATATATTTATACTTGGGGTTGTAAAAGAAGTAAATGCTAGGGTGTTCGGGAGAGGGGTGGGATTAAATTATGGGGAATTAAATTCAAATTGGGAATTAAAACAGTTACTTTTTGCTGATGATACTGTGCTTATGGGAGATTCTAAAGAAAAATTGCAAAGGTTAGTGGATGAGTTTGGGAATGTGTGTAAAGGTAGAAAGTTTAAAGTGAACATAGAAAAGAGTAAGGTGATGAGGGTATCAAATGATTTAGATAAAGAAAAATTGGATATCAAATTGGGGAGGAGGAGTATGGAAGAAGTAAATGTTTTCAGATACTTGGGAGTTGACGTGTCGGCGGATGGATTTATGAAGGATGAGGTTAATCATAGAATTGATGAGGGAAAAAAGGTGAGTGGTGCATTGAGGTATATGTGGAGTCAAAAAAACATTATCTATGGAGGCAAAGAAGGGAATGTATGAAAGTATAGTAGTACCAACACTCTTATATGGGTGTGAAGCTTGGGTGGTAAATGCAGCAGCGAGGAGACGGTTGGAGGCAGTGGAGATGTCCTGTCTAATGGGCAATGTGTAGTGTAAATATTATGCAGAAAATTCGGAGTGTGGAAATTAGGAAAAGGTGTGGAGTTAATAAAAGTATTAGTCAGAGGGCAGAAGAGGGGTTGTTGAGGTGGTTTGGTCATTTAGAGAGAATGGATCAAAGTAGAATGACATGGAAAGCACATAAATCTATAGGGACAGGAAGGCGAGGTAGGGGTAGTCCTCGAAAGGGTTGGAGAGAGGGGGTAAAGGAGGTTTTGTGGGCAAGGGGCTTGGACTTCCAGCAAGCGTGCGTGAGCGTGTTAGATAGGAGTGAATGGAGACGAATGGTACTTGAGACCTGACGATCTGTTGGAGTGTGAGCAGGGTAATATTTAGTGAAGGGATTCAGGGAAACCGGTTATTTTCATACAGTCAGACTTGAGTCCTGGAAATGGGAAGTACAATGCCTGCACTTTAAAGGAGGGGTTTGGGATATTGGCAGTTTGGAGGGATATGTTATGTATCTTTATACGTATATGCTTCTAAACTGTTGTATTCTGAGCACCTCAGCAAAAACAGTGATTATATGTGAGTGTGGTGAAAGTGTTGAATGATGATGAAAGCATTTTCTTTTTGGGGATTTTCTTTCTTTTTTGGGTCACCCTGCCTCGGTGGGAGACGGCCAACTTGTTGAAAAAAAAAAAAATGGGGGGGGGGAGGAGGAAGCAGTAGTACAACTGTGAACAAATCACAGCCAATGATGCCACTGCTGCCAACGTCAACAACAACAACACGTGTGGAAAAAGACTTATGTACAGTTCAGGATATTATAGGAAATATTTTGCACATGTGCCTTCTTCATGTCTGGACTCAAGAAGTCAGTCGTGGTGAAACATTTACTACAAACGTCCCAAACTGTACACGTCTTTTTCCACATTTTGTTGTCATCACTATACCATTTCTTAACAACAACACAGGAATTAACATTTTGTAAGGGGTGAAAATTTGGTGATGTTGGGATGCTTCTCAAAGTCCACTCACCACAGAATTTTAGCCCCCCCCCCAAAAAAAAATGGAGAGAGGGGGCAAGAAAAATTCACTAAGTAATTTTTTCATCCATCTTTTAGTGGTGCGGTGACAATATGGTGGCACTGGGCCACCTCTAAAAATTCCAAATTGTCATATATACATGTACTTAGCACAAATAATCTGTAGCCAAAAAAGAAACACTGTGAAGGGGAGAGGTGAGTGAAACTCAGAAATCAATTTTCTATCCCATATTAGTGGAGTCCCCATTGAATTTTCCAGGTGTGTCCTGCTACACAAACCCACCATATCATCACTCTTAATTTCTTAACACTTCCTGTAAATTTACGAACAATATTTATTTTAAAGTAGGTTAGGTTGTGTTTGGTTACAGAAAATTTATATATTGAGCCATAAATAAGCAAATTAAAAGAATGACCACAATATATCTGGGAGGAAATGAGGGAACAGAGACTGTATAACCAAGAAACATTTAAATATACACAAGTGTCACTAGTTCTCTTACTGTCTTTGATATCAATACAGATTGCTGTGATTGCTCATTCAGGGAAACAGCATTGTCAACACATATCAACGACACAGATTAACATAGGAACATAAGAAAGGAGGAGCACTGCAGCAGGCCTACTGGCCCATGCTAGGCATGTCCAACTCACACCTACTCATATATTTCTCTAGCCTAATTTTAAAACAATACAACATTTTAGCTTCAATGACACTACTGGGGAGTTTGTTCCACTCATCCAAAACTTACGTTACCAAACTAGTGCTTTCCTATATCCCCTCTAAATCTAAATTTTTCAAACTTGAACCCATTGCTGCAAGTCCTGGCTTACCTGTAAATAATATTAATGTATTGGAATACCCCAGGTGGGAGCAAAAAATGTCTTGGAATTAATACCTCAACTATGAAACATGTCTAAGTAAAAATAGTTTGAAACACCTTATAATAGTAAGCAAAAGCATTTTTTTCCCCCAAAACCAATAGTACTTTTAGTGGTAAAATGTCTTCATTACCTGGATATGGGTTAGCACCGTATGTGATGACTTCCATAAGAAGCACTCCAAACGACCACACGTCAGACTTGATAGTGAAACGGTTGTACAGCATAGCCTCTGGTGCTGTCCACTTGACAGGGAATTTGTTACCTAGAGAGTAAAATATCAATGTTGTAGTTTACTCTATATTTTCACAACAGTCATTTTCCACCATGGTAGGAGAGAAATAATATTTAATAATTTCAATGCAGTTAATCTATTTAAGAATTAGACATGTGGCTTAATCAATACAGCCTCTCCTCACTTAACAACGGAGTTCTGTCCCTAAGACCACGTCATTAAACGAATCCGTCGCTAAGTGAGGAGTATACTATAATGTTAGTTTGTGTCAACCATCTCTGATATTGTTTTAAGGTCACCCTTGCACCATTTATAACATTTCTGGTACATTTTTAAATGTTTATACAGTAGTGTACTGTATATTGAAATAAACAGAATAAAGGAAATCAGCTCTAATATACATTATTTAGGTATGAATACTGGTCAGAGAGCCTGTTGTAAGTCCAAGGCGTCAGTAAACAAGTACGTCGCTAAGTGAGGAGAGGCTGTACAAGGACATAATGTGAAGAATGTACAATTGTATACAAAAGATGCTGCACGTCTCTCATCTGATGCCAGCAAAAACCTCTACAAATAAAGATACCCAGATGTAGCGCATGTCATAAAGATACCCAGATGTAGCGCATGTCATAAAGATACCCAGATGTAGCACATGTCATAAAGATACCCAGATGCATCACATGTCATAAAGTAACCAGATATGAGCGCATGTCATAAAGATACCCAGATGTAGCACATGTCATAAAGATACCCAGATGTAGCGCATGTCATAAAGATACCCAGATGTAGCACATGTCATAAAGATACCCAGATGTAGCACATGTCATAAAGATACCCAGATGTAGCACATGTCATAAAGATACCCAGATGTAGCACATGTCATAAAGATACCCAGATGTAGCACATGTCATAAAGATACCCAGATGCATCACATGTCATAAAGATACCCAGATGTAGCACATGTCATAAAGATACCCAGATGTAGCACATGTCATAAAGATACCTCGATGCAGCACATGTCATAAAGATACCTCGATGCAGCACATGTCATAAAGATACCTCGATGCAGCACATGTCATAAAGATACCTCGATGCAGCACATGTCATAAAGATACCTCGATGCAGCACATGTCATAAAGATACCTCGATGCAGCACATTGCATAAAGATACCTCGATGCAGCACATGTCATAAAGATACCTCGATGCAGCACATGTCATAAAGATACCTCGATGCAGCACATGTCATAAAGATACCTCAATGCAGCACATGTCAAATTCTTCATCTTGCTGGCATTATATAGCATTCATGTACAACAGTAAATCTTTCAATATGGGTCACATACAGTAGGGCCTCCGCTTTATATTCAAATTATACCCAAAAATTTGTTAACACAGCTCCTAATTCACTATTACAGACAGTGTCTGAGTGCCACCCGTCCACTCTCAGTTTGTTTACAATGTAAACAAACTGAGAGTGGACGGGTGTTACTCACTAATTTTTGCAAGAGAGCCACTTCGGTTAAACACATTGATTGAGAGAGCCGCAGCTACTGCAAGTTAGCGTAACTCAACTAAATTAAGTAGTACTGAGCTGCTAGTGCAATATAGTAAATGAGAAAAAGTTTTCGAGAGCCGTGAATAGAGTCATCGCGAGCCGCCAGCAGCTCGCGAGCCGCCAGCAGCTCGCGAGCCGCACAATGAATACCACTGGTTTACATCCTCCGTGAGCTCCGGGTGTCTCCTGATTACATCTGGAAACTTTCCAAAGTTACAAGTGTTTTAAAGTTATTGCATATTTTATATATAGTTCTAATTTCTAACTTTGCACTTTAAATGCAAAGTTAGAAGTTATTAAATTCAGTGAGCAAGATATGTCTATTGCTGGGATAGTACTAATAATTGTACTTATGTGTACCTGTACCTAAATAAACTTATTGTGTTGACATGTACGTACAATAAAAATCACTATTTAACATTGCTATAAAGCAGGAGTACCTATGTCAGGCAAAGGAGTAGCTAAGAGTGTCTCACCAGTGCTCAAGATGCAATAATAATAATAATAATAATAATAATAATAATAATAATAATAATAATAATAATAAAAATAATAATAATAATAATAGTTGTCTCTAGTCTTATCTTCACACTACTACTGTCATCTCTAGTCTTATCTTCACACTACTACTGTCGTCTCTAGTCTTACCTTTACTACCACTATCATTTTGTTTTATTAACACATCGGCCATTTTCCACCAAGGCAGGGTGGCCCAAAAAAGAAAACTTTTATCATCATTCACTTTACTACTATCATCTCTATTTTCTTTTTTTTTTTGTGTGTGTGTGTGTGTTTATTTATTTTAACATGCTGCAGTAGTGAGTCTTTGCTATAGTGACAATGATGACCTTTGATCATTATTTTCTAATTTTAAGCTTTGTATGTGGTGGTCTCGGGGCATCCTGTCTCTCTAGTGTCAGTTCTCGTCTTGTGCAGGCAGAGAATGTTAATGGTATTAGGGACATTATTTGCCTTATACTTTCTAACTCAGGACAGTTCTTTGTGTTATTTTGCCTGTTTCAGTAACAGTATTGTGCATTTTTTATTCTTTAACAGATGGTATCCTTGAACATAAGGTTTTCTGATGGTTGGTCTTCTTGGTAATAATAATTCAGTGAAGGCCCCACGATTTTTGTGGCTCCTCTCGTATCTCTCTCCTGTTTTGAGAGTTTCCTGAATGACTAGCCTTTTCATTTTTAAATTTTAGTTCGTTTTGCAGGAGCCAATGTGTACAAGTGTTTACTTGCTTTTCTCTTCCTGCGGGATAAGCACTGCTTTAATTTGAGGCTAAGCAAGTTGCACTGCTCATTTTCACTGTTAATATCAATGTCATTTTCAAATTCCAAGAGCATCTCCTTTACTCTTGTGACGGCAGTCACCTCAGGGAACTTCATCATGTAAATCTTGAAGTAGCGATTGATGTCCTCGGCAGTGGTGAGGCGACAACTAGCAGCCACATCAAGGAAGGTCAAGGCTAAGTATGAACATGTAGGGCCTAACTGTTGAACTCCATCCACTATCAAATACTTCTTGTAAGTAGGATGGGTCTTCAGGTAACCTTTAAAGAGCCAACGGGACCTTGGGCTTAGGTCACTGTCAAAAAACAAAAGGGATCCATCTAGGCATCGGTAGGCAGAGAAAGCATGTAAAACACCCGGCTCCTGTCCCTTTCTTATCAGTAAACGGCCTGTTCCAAGGTCCAGAGGAGGGGACACCATGAACTGCAACCAGGTCTCCATTTTACAGCACTTACCGAAAGGACGAGTTGTGCCAGATATGACTGCATACAACTCCTTCAGCAACATAACCCTAGTATTTTCCAGTAGGGGATGGGAAACGCCCAGAAACTCGACTTCTTCGAAAGCCATTGTAAAAGTTTTTACGCTTTGATGACCTCCACACACGCAGACGACAGCAACGAATGCTTCTTAAATTCTCTTCCTTAAATTGTCTTCCAAGTATGAAATAGTAACAAATACTCAAAGAAGTAACAAGAATAACCAGTTACCACATTAAATAGTGAAGTTAGAACATAGAAGTACTTATGATTTTTAAGTGATGGCATTAATTAGTGAAGTTAGTGTTGGCTTGGTTTGTTTGTTTATTTTGTTTCTAATGGACTGGGGGCAATGACCCCCACAACATCCTACAGGAACTGTATGAATAGTGAAGAGTAGTGTAAGATATTGTTGAGTAGTGCAAAATAGTGTCGAATAGTGTAGATATTGATCAACAGCATAAGATATTGTTCAAAAGTGTAAGATAGTGTTGTGTAGTGTAAAAAAATGTTATGTAGTGTAAGATAGTGTTATGTAGTGCAAGATAGTGTTGTGTAGTATGAGATAGTGTTGTGTAGTGTAAGAAAATGTTATGTAGTGTAAGATAGTGTTATGTAGTGCAAGATAGTGTTGTGTAGTATGAGATAGTGTTGTGTAGTGTAAAATAGTGTTGTGTAGTGTAAAATAGTGTTGTGTAGCAATAAGATAGTGTTGTGTAGTGTAAAATAGTGTTGTGTAGTGTAAAATAGTGTTGTGTAGTGTAAGATAGTGTTGTGTAGTGTAAGATAGTGTTGTGTAGTGTAAGATAGTGTTGTGTAGTGTAAGATAGTGTTGTGTAGTGTAAGATAGTGTTGTGTAGTGTAAGATAGTGTTGTGTAGTGTAAGATAGTGTTGTGTATTGTAAATAGTGTTGTGTATGTAAGTATTAGTGTTGTTTATTTTGTGTAAGATAGTGTTGTGTAGTGTAAGATAGTGTTGTGTAGTGTAAGATAGTGTTGTGTAGTGTAAATAGTGTTGTGTAGTGTAAGATAGTGTTGTGTAGTGTAGATAGTGTTGTGTAGTGTAAAGATAGTGTTGTGTAGTGTAAGATAGTGTTGTGTAGTGTAAGATAGTGTTGTGTAGTGTAAGATAGTGTTGTGTAGTGTAAGATAGTATTGTGTAGTGTAAGATAGTGTTGTGTAGTGTAAGATAGTGTTGTGTAGTGTAAGATAGTATTGTGCAGTGTAGATAGTATTGTGTAGTGTAAGATAGTGTTGTGTATGTGTAGATGTTTGGTGTAGTGTAAGATAGTGTTGGTAGTGTAAGATAGTATTGTGTAGTGTAAGATAGTATTGTGTAGTGTAAGATAGTGTTGAGTAGTTAAGATATGACTAGTGTAAGATAGTGTTGTGTAGTGTAAGATAGTGTTGTGTAGGTAAGTAGTTGATAGTTAAGATGTTACTAGTGTAAGATAGTTGTTGTGTAAGATGTAGATAGTGTTTGTGTAGTGTAAAGATAGTGTTGGTAGTGTAAGATAATGTTCATAGTGTAAGAAGTGTTGTTGTAGTGTTAAGATAGTGTTGTGTAGTGTATGATAGTGTTGTGTAGTTTAAGATAGTGTTGGGGGTGTGGTGTGTAGATAGTGTTGTGTAGTGTAAGATAGTGTGTGTAGTGTAAGATAGTGTTGTGTAGTGTAAGATATGTTGTTGTAGTGAAAATAGTGTTGTGTAGTGTAAGATAGTGTTGTGTAGTGTAATGAATAGTGTTGTGTAGTGTAAGATAGTGTTGTGTAGTGTAAGATAGTGTTGTGTAGTGTAAGATAGTGTTGTGTAGTGTAAAGTAGTAGTGAGTTTGTGTAGTGTAAGATAGTGTTGTGTAGTGTAAGATAGTGTTGTGTAGTAGATGGTAAGATAGTGTTGTGTAGTGTAAGATAGTGTTGTGTAGTGATAATGATAGTTGTAGTTGTAGTGTAAGATGTGTAAGTTATGTGTAGTGTAAGATATATTGTAGTTAAGTGTTTAGTGTAAGATAGTGTTGTGTAGGTAAGATAATTGTACATAGTAAGATAGTATTGTGTAGTGTAAGATAGTGTTGTGTAGTGTAAGATTTGTAGTATTGTATGTAGTGTAAGATAGTGTTGTGTAGTAGTAAGATAGTTGTTGTGTTGTGTAAGATAGTATGTGTGTAGTGTAAGATAGTGATTGTGTAGGTAAGATGAGTGTTGTGTAGTGTAAGATAGTTTTGTAGTAGTGTAAGATAATGTTATAGTTGTAAGATAGTATGTGTAGTGTAGATAGTGTTTGTGTAGTGTAAGATAGTGTTGAGTAGTGTAAGATAATGTTACATAGTGTAAGATAGTGTTGTGTAGTGTAAGATAGTGTTGTGTAGTGTAAGATAGTGTTAGTAGTGAAATGTAAGTTAAGTATTGTGTAGTGTAGAAGTCGTTTAGTGGTGTTGTTCGTAGTGTAAGATAGTGTTGGATTGTGTAAGATAGTGTTTGTGTAGTGTAAGATATGTTACATAGTGTAAGATAGTGTTGTGTAGTGTAAGATAGTGTTGTGTAGTGTAGATAGTGTTGTGTAGTGTAAGATAGTGTATAGTTGTAAGATAAGTGTTGTGTAGTGTAAGATAGTTTGTGTTAGTGTAAGATAGTGTTGTAGTGTAAGATATTGTTACATAGTGTAAGATAGTGTTGTGTAGTGTAAGATAGTGTTGTGTAGTGTAAGATAGTGTTGTGTAGTGTAAGATAGTGTTGAGTAGTGTAAGATAGTGTTGTGTAGTGTAAGATAGTGTTGATTGTGTAGTGTAAGATAATGTTACATAGTGTAAGATAGTGTTGTGTAGTGTAAGATAGTGTTGTGTAGTGTAAGATAGTGTTGAGTAGTGTAAGATAGTGTTGTGTAGTGTAAGATAATGTTACATAGTGTAAGATAGTGTTGTTGTAGTGTAGAAGTTGGTGTAAGTAGTGTAAGATAGTGTTGTGTGTGTAAGATAGTGTTGATTAGTGTAAGATAGTATTGTGTAGTGTAAGAAGTGTGTGTAGTGTAAGATAGTGTTGTGTAGTGTAAGATAATGTATTTAGTGTAAGACTAGTGTTTGTATGTAAGTAGTATGTGTATAGTGTAAGATAGTTTGTGTAGTGTAAGATAGTGTTGTGAAGTGTAAGTATGTTGTGTAGCGTATAGATAAGTGTTGTGTAGTGTAAGATTAGTGTTGGAGTATTGTAAGGTAGTGTAGATGTAGTGTAGATAGTATTGTTAGTGTAAGTGTAGATAGTTTAGTAGTGTAAGATAGTATTGTTAGTGTAAGATATATTTGTGTAGTTACATAAAGATGTTTGTGTAGTGTAAGATTAGTGTTGTGTAGTGTAAGATAGTATTGTATAGTGTCAGATAGATGTTGTGTATGTACGATAGTATATGTTAGTGTAAGATAGTTGTGTGTAGTGTAAGTAAGATTAAAGATATTGATGTTATGTAAGATTAATGTTTGTAGCGTAAGATAGTATTGTTAGTGAAGATATGTTTGATTAGTGTAGATAATGTTACATGTATGTAAGATAGTGTTGTGTAGGTAAGAAGTGTTGTGTAGTGTAGATATGTGTTAGTAGTTAAGATATTTTATGTGTTGTAAGATAATGTTAATAGTCTTGTTAAATAGTGTAGATAGTATTGTGTAGTGTAAGATAGTGTTGTAAGATGTAAGTATGTGATGTAGTTTAATTAGTGTTATTTAGTGTAAGTATTAGTTTTGTGTAGTGTAAGATAGTTTGTTAGTGTACTGATAGTGTTGTGTAAGTTAGATAGTTATTATGTGTAAAATAGTTATTGTGTAGTGTAAGATAGTGTTGTGTAGTGTAAGATAGTATTGTGTAGTGAAAGACAGTGTTGTTTAGTGTACAGTAGTGTAAGATAGTGTTGTGTCGTGCAGGCAGTGAACTTGCCACCTCCAGGACTCAAGTTCGTCTAACCGGATATCAATCAAATCAATACAAAGAAAATAACTCACAAGTGCTAGGACAGTAATCTTCACCCTCGACTATTCTTGCAAGGCCAAAATCAGCAACTTTGCACAGCAAAGACTCGCCAACTAACACATTGCGTGCGGCTAAATCTCTATGTAGCAACTGTAGGCTCTCAAGGTATGCCATTCCTGCTGCAACCTGAAATACATGATAATCTTCAATGTATGAATTATTATTCTACATTGGTAAACAATAATTTTGAATTTATAAATTATTCTAGATAAATAATAATGTTGAATGTATGAATTATTATTCTACATAAATTTTTAATTTTAAATGTATTAATAATAATTTTAGATAAATAAATTATAATCTTGAATGCATAAATTATAATTTTAGATAAGATTAGATAACATTATGTGAGCTTAAGGTAGGTTATCTGTAATGTATTTTGATTGGCACATTTTCTTTAGCACAACTTTTCTTGAGAGGACAACCTCATGTGAAATCACCTCTATTAAAATCACGGAAAAGCACTAAACCCATAAGGGTCATTTAATGCCTGGAGGTAATCAGGTTTTATCTGTGAAAAAGGGATATACCTGAGGGCCCCACTTTACAGCGTTTCACTTCACGGTGTTTCACTAACACAGCTGCTTTCAATTTTACCTATTCTTCACCTATTCAGACTTCCTACAATAAATATATCCACCATTCACTATAAGGTAAGGATGAAAATATTTTAAGGTACGTAATGTATGTAATGTACAGTGGACCCCCGGTTTACGATCAGCTTCCAATGCGACCAATTATGTAAGTGTATTTATGTAAGTGCGTTTGTATGTGTATGTTTGGAGGTCTGAAATGGACTAATCTAATTCACAATATTCCTTATGGGAACAAATTCGTTCAGTACTGGCACCTGAACATACTACTGGAATGAAATAATATCGTAAACCGGGGGTCCACTGTATATGCATTTTTTAGGCCTAGCTCTATTGTTCACTTAATATATGATAGTGTAAACATGCTATCAGGCTTTTATATGCATTTGAAAGTGAGAAAAAAAAAGGGGCTATTTTTCACTTTACAGCAATAGCTCAGAACCTAACCTGCTGTATAAGCATGGCCCTACAGTAGCTCAGAACCTAACCTGCTGTATAAGCATGGCCCTACAGTAGCTCAGAACCTAATCTGCTGTATAAGCATGGCCCTACAGTAGCTCAGAACCTAACCTGCTGTATAAGCAGGGCCCTACAGTAGCTCAGAACCTAATCTGCTGTATAAGCATGGCCCTACAGTAGCTCAGAACCTAACCTGCTGTATAAGCAGGGCCCTACAGTAGCTCAGAACCTAATCTGCTGTATAAGCATGGCCCTACAGTAGCTCAGAACCTAATCTGCTGTATAAGCATGGCCCTACAGTAGCTCAGAACCTAACCTGCTGTATAAGCAGGGCCCTACAGTAGCTCAGAACCTAACCTGCTGTATAAGCATGGCCCTACAGTAGCTCAGAACCTAACCTCCTGTATAAGCATGGCCCTACAGTAGCTCAGAACCTAATCTGCTGTATAAGCATGGCCCTACAGTAGCTCAGAACCTAACCTGCTGTATAAGCAGGGCCCTACAGTAGCTCAGAACCTAATCTGCTGTATAAGCATGGCCCTACAGTAGCTCAGAACCTAATCTGCTGTATAAGCATGGCCCTACAGTAGCTCAGAACCTAACCTGCTGTATAAGCAGGGCCCTACAGTAGCTCAGAACCTAACCTGCTGTATAAGCAGGGCCCTACAGTAGCTCAGAACCTAACCAGCTGTATAAGCAGGGCCCTACAGTAGCTCAGAACCTAACCAGCTGTATAAGCAGGGCCCTACAGCTCAGAACCTAACCTGTTGTATAAGCAGGGCCCTACAGTAGCTCAGAACCTAACCTGCTGTATAAGCGGGGCCCTACAGTAGCTCAGAACCTAACCTGCTATGTAAGCAGGGCCCTACAGTAGCTCAGAACCTAACCAGCTGTATAAGCAGGTCCCTACAGTAGCTCAGAACCTAACCTGCTATATAAGCAGGGCCCTACAGTAGCTCAGAACCTAACCTGCTATATAAGTAGGGCCCTACAGTAGCTCAGAACCTAACCTGCTGTATAAGTAGGGCCCTACAGTAGCTCAGAACCTAACCTGCTATATAAGTAGGACCCTACAGTAGCTCAGAACCTAACCTGTTACATAAGCAGGGCCCTACAGTAGCTCAGAACCTAACCTGCTGTATAAGCCGGGCCCTACAGTAGCTCAGAACCTAACCTGCTGTATAAGCAGGGCCCTACAGTAGCTCAGAACCTAACCTGCTGTATAAGCAGGGCCCTACAGTAGCTCAGAACCTAACCTGCTGTATAAGCAGGGCCCTACAGTAGCTCAGAACCTAACCTGCTATATAAGCAGGGCCCTACAGTAGCTCAGAACCTAACCTGCTGTATAAGCAGGGCCCTACAGTAGCTCAGAACTTAACCTGCTTATAAGCAGGGGCCCTACAGTAGCTCAGAACCTAACCTGCTGTATAAGCAGGGCCCTACAGTAGCTCAGAACCTAACCAGCTGTAGAAACAGGGCCCTACAGTAGCTCAGAACCTAACCTGCTGTATAAGCAGGGCCCTACAGTTGCTCAGAACCTAACCTGCTGTTAAGCAGGGCCTACAGTAGCTCAGAACCTAACCAGCTGTATAAGCAGGGCCCTACAGTAGCTCAGAACCCTAACCTGCTTTATAAGCAAGGCCTTACCGTAGCTCAGAACCTACCTGCTGTATAAGCAGGCCCTACAGTAGCTCAGAACCTAACCTGCTATTATAGCATGGGCCCTACAGAGCTCAAAACCTAAACCTGCTAAATAAGCAGGGCCCTACAGTAGCTCAGTAACCTAACGCTATATTAGCAGGGCCTACAGTAGCTCGAACCTACCTGCTATATAAGCAGGGCCCTACAGTAGCTCAGAACCTAACCTGCTATATAAGCAGGCCCTACAGTAGCTCAGAACCTAATCTGCTTATATAAGCAGGGCCCTCAGTAGCTCAGAACTAACCTGCTATTTAAGCATGGCCCTACAGTAGCTCAGAACCTAACCTGCTATATAAGAGAGCCCTACAGAGCTCAGAACCTACCAGCTGTATAAGCAGGGCCCTACAGTAGCTCAGAACCTAACCTGCTATATAATAGGAGCCTAACAGTAGCTCAGAACCTACCTGCTATATAAACAGGGCCCTACAGTAGCTCAGAACCTAACCAGCTGTATAAGCAGGCCCCTACAGTAGCTCAGAACCTAACCTGCTATATAAGCAGGGCCCTACAGTAGCTCAAAACCTAACCTGCATATAACAGGGCCCTACAGTAGCTCAGAAAACCCAACCTGCTATATAAGCAGGGCCCTACAGTAGCTCAAAACCTAACCTGCTATATAAGCAGGGCCCTACAGTAGCTCAGAACCTAACCTGCTATATTAGCAGGGCCCTACAGTAGCTCAGAACCTAACCTGCTATATAAGCAGGGCCCTACAGTAGCTCAGAACCTAACCTGCTATATAAGCAGGGCCCTACAGTAGCTCAGAACCTAACCTGCTATATAAGCAGGGCCCTACAGTAGCTCAGAACCTAACCTGCTATATAAGCAGGGCCCTACAGTAGCTCAGAACCTAACCTGCTATATAAGTAGGAGCCTACAGTAGCTCAGAACCTAACCTGCTATATAAACAGGGCCCTACAGTAGCTCAGAACCTAACCTGCTATATAAGCATGGCCCTACAGTAGCTCAGAACCTAACCTGCTATATAAGCAGAGCCCTACAGTAGCTCAGAACCTAACCAGCTGTATAAGCAGGGCCCTACAGTAGCTCAGAACCTAACCTGCTATATAAGCAGGGCCCTACAGTAGCTCAGAACCTAACCTGCTGTATAAGCAGGGTCCTACAGTAGCCTGGAACCTAACCTGCTGTATAAACAGGGCCCTACAGTAGCCTGAAACCTAACCTGCTGCACAAGTGGGGCCCTACAGTGGCCAGGACCCTACCCTGCTTTATAAGCAGGGCCCTACAGTAGCCTGGAGCCTAACCTGCATTATAAGCTATGCCATACAGTAGCCTGAAACCTAACCTGCTGTATAAGCAGGGCCTTACAGTAACCAGAAATCTAGCCTGCAATGTAAGTGGGACCCTACAATAGCCCAGAACCTAACCTGCTGTATAAGTGGGGCCCTATAGTAGCCCAGACCCTAAACCTGCTGTATAAGCAAGGCCTGCCTGTATAGCATATTTATTTCTATAATTTTTGAAATGTTATTTATGTAAAAAAGTAAGAAAACAAACCTGTGTAGCCACATATATAAGATCATTGAGTTTTAAGGAGCGTTCGCCTTCATTTCTGAGCAAATCTAGCAGAGCACCATTACACATATACTCGGTGACAATTAGGATCGGTTCTTCCTTGGTACACACTGCATACAAAACTAATATGTTTCGATGCCGTAATTTTTTCATAATTCTTGCTTCTTCGAGGAAGGCCGAGGGACTCATCGCTCCTTGTTTTAGAGTTTTGATGGCTACCTCTGTTGAGTTGTTCCACATTCCTAGTGATAAAAGTGACAACATTAAGTCACTATTTTCTGGGGTTCTGGCTACAAAATATACAGGTATAACATCAATTTTCTTTACACTGATGCTCCAGAAATTCTTTTTATTATTATTAACACACTGGCCGATTCCCACCAAGGCAGGGTGGCCCAAAAAAGAAAAACTTTCACCATTATTCACTCCATCACTGTCTTGCCAGAAGGGTGCTTTACACTACAGTTTTTAAACTGCAACATTAACACCCCTCCTTCAGAGTGCAGACACTGTACTTCCCATCTCCAGGACTCAAGTCCGGCCTGCCGGTTTCCCTGAACCCCTTCATAAATGTTACTTTGCTCACACTCCAACAGCACGTCAAGTATTAAAAACCATTTGTCTCCATTCACTCCTATCAAATACGCTCACGCATGCCCGCTGGAAGTCCAAGCCCCTCGCACACAAAACCTCCTTTACCCCCTCCCTCCAACCTTGGTCTGACTTGGACCATTTACAAAGTCACACTGACTTTGTAAATGGTCCAAGTCAGACCGAAACGTCGTCATAACTTCCTCTCTTCTGTAATGAACCTTAACATTCATTACAATGATTGTTATGCTATATGAATAACTAAGTTGTAATGAACACTTGTTATGTTCAATAATAACCCACATCGAGACAGAAACTCAGAAGATTAATTGATTTGTATATTTTCACCCCATGCTGGGGTCCTCTTCAGCAGATGAAGAGGATCCCAACAGAAGCGTCAAAATATACGGATCAATTAATCTCCTGGTTAGTCTCCACATGGGTTATTACTGAGCATTACACTATACATTAGTGAAGACAAAAATATAAAAATCTTACCATACCAAACTTCACCAAATGAACCCTGTCCCAATTTTTTATCCATGGAAAGAACAGAACGGTCAATTTCCCACTGGTCTTTTGTCTCGCGTGACAAGTCCCACTTCTGGGGCTGTGGACGCGGACAAGGATATTGTAGAAGACACGCCAGCCCATAGTTGTTCTCTGTGAAAAGATAAAATGGTATTTAGCAATCTCTTATAACTATTGTGATAAGGTAAAATGTCATCTTTCTAAGTAATCTCTTACACCTAAATAAAAGAAATTTGCATAATCCAGAATTTTGACTTGTTCTTATATATATATACAGTGGACCCCCGCATAACGATTACCTCCGAATGTGACCAATTATGTAAGTGTATTTATGTAAGTGCGTTTGTATGTGTATGTTTGGGGGTCTGAAATGGACTAATCTACTTCACAATATTCCTTATGGGAATAAATTCAGTCAGTACTGGCACCTGAACATACTTACGGAGTGAAAAAATATCGTTAACCGGGGGTCAACTGTATATATATTTTTTTTTTTTTCAACAAGTCGGCCTGTATTTTATGTAGGTAGATCCTTCCTCAGATAATCTACAAGGTCATATCTATATTTAAAATTAATCTTGTATGGGTGTGTTGTGTGTATGGATGTGTATGTGTGGATGTGTGTGTGTGGATGTGTGTGTGTGGATGTGTGTGTGGATGTGTGTGTGGATGTGTATGTGTGGATGTGTGTGTGGATGTGTGTGTGGATGTGTGTGTGGATGTGTGTGTGGATGTGTATGTGTGGATGTGTGTGTGGATGTGTGTGTGGATGTGTATGTGTGGATGTGGGGTGTGGATGTGTGTGTGGATGTGTGTGTGTGGATGGGTGTGTGTGTGTGTGTGGATGTGTGTGTGTGGATGGGTGTGTGTGTGGATGGGTGTGTGTGTGTGTGTGTGGATGGGTGTGTGTGGATGGGTGTGTGTGTGGATGGGTGTGTGTGTGTGTGGATGTGTGTGTGTGGATGGATGGGTGTGTGGATGGGTGTGTGTGTGTGTGGATGTGTGTGTGTGGATGGATGGGTGTGTGTGTGGATGGGTGTGTGTGTGTGTGTGGATGGGTGTGTGTGTTGTGTGGATGTGTGTGTGTGGATGGATGGGTGTGTGTGTGGATGGGTGTGTGTGTGGATGGGTGTGTGTGTGTGTGTGTGGATGTGTGTGTGTGGATGGATGGGTGTGTGTGTGGATGGGTGTGTGTGTGTGTGGATGGGTGTGTGTGTGTGTGGATGTGTGTGTGTGGATGGATGGGTGTGTGTGTGGATGGTGTGTGTGTGTGTGTGGATGGGTGTGTGTGTGTTTGGATGTGTGTGTGTGGATGGATGGGTGTGTGTGTGGATGGGTGTGTGTGTGTGTGGATGGGTGTGTGTGGATGGGTGTGTGTGTGTGTGTGTGGATGTGTGTGTGGATGTGTGTGTGTGTGGATGTGTGTGTGTGTGGATGTGTGTGTGTGGATATGTGTGTGTGGATATGTGTGTGTGGATGTGTGTGTGGATATGTGTGTGTGGATATGTGTGTGTGGATATGTGTGTGTGGATATGTGTGTGTGGATATGTGTGTGTGGATATGTGTGTGGATATGTGTGTGGATGTGTGTGGATATGTCTTACAGAAATCCTGAGAGAGAATCCCATATAGATTACAAGCAGAAAAAAGAAACTTATAAACAAAGCTGATCTGAGAAGAAACATTCTTTACCATCACACACAACCTGAACAAAAATGGTAATTGCATATTCACCTTAAAAAAAAAAGACAAAAATGGCCATGCTGTATAAAGGTTAAAGGGAATAAATTTAAACTTAATTGTGCTACAGGTGTTCCTTGACTTACGATATTTAAATTTTACGATGGTGCAAATGCAATTACTATGCAGATAAAATTTAAGATAATTACCCAGCATGAAGGAAGTCCCTAACTTGCATCCATATATTTATTTTCAATACTGGTAATTACTTACCTGGAGTATACGTGGAGAGGGTTTTGGGGGGTCAATGCCCCCCGACCTGGTCTGTGACCAGGTCGTTAGTTGCAGTAATTATTTGTTTACCTTTTCAGTGACAGCAGTTATTTATTTAGCCTATCATACTTACGTTCGACTTACGGGTTTGTCGGAACGTGACCCCAACGTATGTCAAGAAACACCTGTAATATCTATTACCAACCTAAATTAAATTATTTTAATGAATTCTAATATACACAACTAAGTTGTAAAATTCTAAGAGATTAACTGTGATTTATTAATAGGATATTTCTAGGTTACGAACATAAGGAAGATAAGACTCACTCTTATAGGCATCGACTAAATCATTGAGGGTACGGAAGGCTTGCGAAGAAGTGATAAAGTAACCCCCAGTGTCTGTGACTTTGATGCGGTAGTGCTTAACGTGTTCACCTTTGTGTTGGTCCCAGTCCTGGGAAAAAAGCAATCGTTATTCTTTGTCTCAGACACAATAACACATAAATGTTTATCTCTCTGCTTTGGATACAAAAAGACACTTTTTTAACATGCTGGCCGTCTCCCACCAAGGCAGGGTGACCCAGAAAAGAAACTATCATTCCAGACCATGGAGCTGAACTTTTCTCTAAGCTGAGGGACTGACCACCTCAAATACTTTGTCTCCAAGGTTGGTGGACTGATTACATCATCTTTATTTCATTACTGCTTCTCCCTTTGTATTTGACTGAGAAACCTACTGTGTAGGCAAATCATTTCATCAATAAAGATACCCAACTGTTGCACATGTCTTAATCTTCAGAAATTAAATAAATTGTTATTATACTGTATTCCCATGTGGCTTGTCCTACATTCATTTATAATGAATAAATAAGAATAAGTAATACTAACCCTTATACTGAGGGAATACCCATGACTAGACTGTTCGGACATACGGATGAGGAAGGTCCCCCTTAAATTCCCTCTCGTCATCAACAATTTCTCTGCCTCTTTTCTTGCTATCTTGCCAAAGTACCAGCTAGGAAAAAAAATTAGTTAACCTAGATGAGCAATGAATAAATACTGCACATAATGCTCACACATTAAATTGTACGTTATCCAACATCGATTAACCCTTAAACTGTCCAAATGTAGATCTACGTTCACTCACTTAGAGCTCTGAACGTAGATCTACATTCGATTTTACATGCTTTCTTATGTAAAAAAAATTTAGATCTGCGTTTGGACACTTTAAGGGTTAATAGGCACAATTCCCAAATACCCTCCATGGCCAAGAATACGCTTCATATTTCATATTCAGCAAAAAATACATTTAACTTGGATACTTACTCTTGGCATTCCAGGGAAGATGCAGACGCTACGTAATTTTTAGGTATGTATCCATCGGTGCCTCTCGTCATGTGTCTTGCCAGCCACCAGTCCGCATCACTAGAAAAGAATGAAGCAAGTTGTATCATTTACCTATGAGGTCATTTACCGCTCTTATCAATAAAACAGTTAAAGAGAACAATCTACACACTAATACTCACAAGCTAATTTATTTTTTATTAATACATCAGCCAATTCCCACCGAGGCAAGGTGATTAAATAAAGAAGAAACGCTTTCATCATCACTCACTCAATCACTGTCTTGCCAGAAGTGTACTGATACTACAGTTTAAAATCTTCAACATGACTCCACTCTTCGTTCAAAAGTCTGAAAATTCTCATTCTCAATAAAGCATAAGTTGCTATACCATGACAGGAGCAATTCACAACTAATCTACAAAATGAAAAATAAACTTTACTGTCTTGGTCCAGCCTGGAATATTATAAAGTAACAAGCTGTGATCCATGATATACCAGTGAAGGCTTTCCAGAGTCTTCCTACTCTTGTAGCCCAGCCCTGGGACAGGCATATCTGCTGCTTGCCTGAGCAACCAAACTCTTACTACTGATGGCTGACTGAAATGTCATCTAAAGTATCCTGTCTAAGTAATGGGTTAGGATTAAATTGTTCCAACCACAGTGGTGTGATTTTTTATTCTTTCTGCCATCTTGCAGGCAATATTCCACAATAATTATCACTGACAATTCCTTTTCACATCTGCTACACATTTCATACACTCTTTCGCTTTCTCTGTCTCTCTGGCATATTTCTGATCACATCAAGAGTACAAACGATCGGGTCCTGAGAGACACAACTTGGTAATACCAGTTGATGAAAGTTAACAATCAAGGCCAGGAGCTATAACTCAACCCCCCACATACACAACTAGGTGAACACATTATCCAACTGCCTTTCCTCATCTTTTCTGTGTCACCAGGAGCAGCTGTTGCACCTGTAGCAGCAGCTGCTGCAGTTGCAGCTACAACTTGTAAAAGTCCCTACAGTTTTTACCATCTCAACACATCACACAAGTTTTTTTACACATCATTTGATCTCCTCACAATCTAGTTTTCTTCAGACAAGTAAAATTCCCACTCGCTGATTTCCATGCAGACCAAGAATAAAAATATTTAGTAGAGAACTACCTGCTCCATGCTCTCTCACTTATTACTGCTCAAACTACTCTATTAGTAATAGTGTTTTCCTAAAATATTGCAAGTGGTATTCTTCTGACCTTTTTGTTGCATACAATATAAAAAAATTGTGAAGAAAAATCAAGCTATTTACTGCCTTAGTAATTCTAAATAAAGAGAAGGAGCAGTTGATTAAGTGGAGTAACTTACGCATCGTTGAGAATCTCCATTTTATCTCCTTTATCAAAGCTAAGTTCACCACTACTGCGACCCTGGAATGCATACATGGCCACCACAATGCGACCTCCACGCGAGGGTGTTGAAGGCGTGACTGGTTCTGAAGAAGTATAAACATTTAGCATCGTTATTATTATTACAATCGTAACTAAGAATTAAACCCAATAGGGTTAAATAGCACTGATAACACTTAGTAGATAAATGAAAACAAATGCTTGACTAAATACTAATATTAAATATAAATATATATAATATATATATATATATTATATATATATATATATATATATATATATATATATATATATATATTATACATGTATAATATATATATACACACACACACTATATATATATATAATGTATGTATATATCAATAACAACACTGCGACTAGCCAAGGAGTCGAACCCATGCTGCTTTGGTCTCCCTCATGGTGAGTGAATGACAGATGATGCTCTAGTCCATGGGACTATGTGCTGTAATGGTTGCACAAATATTAGACGTTATAAGCGCAGAACAACACTACAACTAATGATATTATTTCATTAGATCACTACGTGTCTCACAGCTGGGTTGGTAGTGTGCTCAGCTCACACACTGAGGTCTGTGGTTGATCCCCAGTATGGGTGGAAACATTTGAGTTTGTGTTCTTAAGACACCTGCTGTCCCTGTTCACCTAACAGTAAGTAGGTACCTGGGTATTAGCAGACTGGTGTGGGTGCCATCCTGGGGACAAAATTAACCTAATTTGCCTAAAATGCTCTGCATAACTCTATATAGTATACCAAGGATGTCAGCTACGGTATGTAAAAGTTGTATCATGTCCTTGCAGAAATATTAACAATATTATTATTATTATTATTATTATTATTATGTAGCATCACTATTTTGTATTTAATATGGTGTTGCATATATCTGTGATTTGTTGTGGCACCTCTAGTGTTAAGCCCATCTTGTTTTCTGTCACCTCTGTTGGACTCTCCTGTTAGCCGTGTTTGCTTCTCTTGTTATCTTTGCTTTTTCTTATTTGTAGTTAGTACCATCTACTGACTTGAAAAAAAGTTATTTAATTATTCAATAATAAAAGGGGTGGGAGGGGTAGTTGGAGTGGGAGGTGCTCAGAAATCCAAAAATTGTGTACATAATTTTTCCAATTTCTTAAAAAAGGTATATTTTTATAGGTGTAATGAATAAAACACATATTTGTGCATACCAGTAGAGTCAAGGCTTGTTAAATGAAACCCAATTTTATGGTGACACGTTCAACGTCATACAATTTACTTCACATCTATATAAACAAGCCTAAGTCTCACTGAGAAAGGGGGGCTTATTTTGCTCAATGGGTTTACTGATCATGTCAAATGGTGGCAGCATCAAGTGGAAGCCAGCTATGAGATGCACTACTCAAGTTAATTGTTTGTACAAGTGCTTTTTGCTTACTGATATTCCGATTTACAATGGGCACACCAGAACGCAACCCCATCGTGAGTCGAAGACCACCTGTATAGGTTACGGCCTGCAAGCAAGAGTTATCATCAACAGTGCCAAACATTTACGGACTGTGCAAACACTTGTAGCACTGTACTTTACTGGAAAACATCGAATATTATTCCTACATGCTAAAGGTGCTCCTACATAATAATAATAATAATAATAATACTGTAATAATAATAATAATAATAAATGTTTATTTCCCTGCAAAGCTTACAATGTATGGTTTACATATTATAAGGAACATAAAGAAGAAGGAGCACTGCAGCAGGCCTACTGGCCTATGCGAGGCAGCTCCAATTCTCCCATCGGCTTAAGCCAATGCCTTGACCTAGTGAGGTCAGACATGTCACTTAAGGGAGGAGCAGTGCATCTGACCTAGTAGCACAAGCTAGTCAGGTCCAACTCACACCCACTCATGTATTTATCCAACTTATTTTTAAAACTACACAACGTCTTAGTGTCTACAATGGTACTTGGGAGTTTGTTCCACTCATCCACAACTCAATTACTAAACCAGTGCTTTCCTATATCCTTCCTGAATCTGAATTTTTCCAATTTAAAGCCATTGCTGCGAGTCCTATGTTAGATATTTTTAGCACGCTATTTACATCCCCTTTATTAATTCCTGTTTTCCATTTATACACCTCAATCATATCCCCCCTAATTCTATGCCTTTCTATAGAGTGCAGATTCAGGGCCTCAGTCTATCCTCATAGGGAAGATTTCTGATACATGGGATCAACTTTGTCATCCTCTTTGTACGTTTTCCCGTGCATTTATATCCATTCTGTAATACGGTGACCAAAACTGTGCAGCATAATCTAAATGAAGCCTAACCAAAGATATATAGAGTTGAAGAACAACCTGAGGACTTCTATTATTTATACTTCTTGCTATGAAGCCAAGGATTCTGCTAGTTTTACTGCCAACACTAATGCACTGTTGTCTTGGTTTAAGATTGCTACTAACCAGTACTCCTAAATCCTTTTCGCAATCTGTAATATTAAGATCAACATTTAGTTTATATGTGGCATGGTTATTTTCCTGTCCAACATTTAGAACTTTGCATTTGTCAATATTAAACTGCATCTGCCACTTCTCCGACCACTGCACGAGTCTATTCAAATCATCCTGGAGTGCTCTAATGTCCTCATTAGAATGAATTGGACGGCCTATTTTGGTGTCATCAGCAAATTTGCTTATGTTGCTATTTATCCCCTCATCTATGTCATTTATGTAGATTGTGAACAACAAGGGGCCCAACACTGACCCCTGTGGAACACCGCTTGTGACGGGCCTCCATTCTGATTTCTCCCCATTTATGCAAACTCTCTGCTGCCTATTCATCAACCATGCCTCAACCCAGGAAAGAATTTCTCCTATTCTGTGTGCCTTAAGTTTCATCAATAGCCTCTGATGTGGAACTCTATCGAAAACCTTACTGAAGTCCATATACACAATATCATATTCAATACAATGATCTACATCCTCAAATATCTTAGTGAAGAAAGTTAGTAAATTCGTAAAACAAGAACGCCCATTTGTAAAACCGTGCTGAGATTCATTAATCAACTTACACCTTTCGAGATGGCTACGAATTGCTTCGGAAATTACTGATTCCATAAATTTTCCCACTATTGAGATAAGGCTTATTGGTCTATAGTTCGAAGCTAAGGACCTGTCACCTGCCTTGTAAATAGGTATTACATTTGCCATTTTCCACTTATCAGGCACTATGCCAGTTTGTAGTGATATGTTAAAAAGATTAGCCAAAGGTATGCTAAGTTCCTCTTTACATTCCTTTAACACCCTTGCAAACAGTTCATCAGGACCTGGGGATTTGTTAGGTTTTAATTTCTCTATTTGACTGAGGACCATGTCGCTAGTTACCGCAATCGTACATAGTTTATCATCATCCTGTTCTACATAATCTATTATTTCTGGAATTTCGCTACTATCTTCCTGAGTAAAAACAGAGGAAGTAGGAATTGAATATTTCACACATATCCTTATCACTACCAGTGATTTGACCTGAGTTACTCTTAAGTGGGCCTGTCTTGTCCCTAATCTTACTTCTGTATATCTGAAAGAACCCTTTTGGGTTAGTCTTCGAATCCCCTGTGACCTTAGCCTCATAATCCCTTTTTGCTTTTCTTATTCCTTTTTTTATTTCTCTCTTTAATTGAATACGTATAGTGATTTCTTAACTGCCCATCCCCTCTTTTGATATGCCTATATATGCCTCTCTTTTGACCAACAAGATGTTTTAATCTATTGTTCATCCATTTGGGATCACTTTTATTTTTTATTTATTTATTAACACATCGGCCGATTCCCACCAAGGCAGGGTGGCCCGAAAAAGAAAAACTTTCATCATCATTTACTCCATCACTGTCTTGCCAGAGGGGTGTTTTACACTACAGTTATAAAACTGCAACATTAACACCCCTCCTTCAGAGTGTAGACACTGTACTTCCCATCTCCAGGGCTCAAGTCTGGCCTGCCGGTTTCCCTGAATCCCTTCATAAATGTTACTTTGCTCACACTCCAACAGCACGTCAAGTATTAAAAACCATTTGTCTCCATTCATTCATATCAAATACACTCATGCATGCCTGCTGGAAGTCCAAGCCCCTCACACATAAAACCTCCTTTATCCCCTCCCTCCAACCCTTCCTAAGCCAACCCCTACCCTGCTTTCCCTCCACTACAGATTTACACACTCTCGAAGTCATTCTGTTTTGTTAGATCTAATTTCTTACTCAGAACAAAAGTTGTCTGGGCAGCTAGAACTATGCTCTGAAAAACATCATATTGGCAACCAAGACCACCTACTTTACCCATAGTCAGGACATCCCAATTTAGCCCACCCAGGTAATTTTTCAGTCCCATGAAATCGGCCAAGCGAAAGTCTGGGACAGATTCGATTGTAGTTATCCAGGTAACTCCATGATATATTGAAACTAAGTGATTTGTGATTGCTTTCCCCAAGCTCATCATTAACCTCAAGATTATTAACTAGTGATTCTTTGTTGGCAAGAACCAAGTCAAGCAGATTGTTTCCTCTAGTTGGTTCTGTCACAAACTGTTTTAAAAAGCAAACCTGAACGGTATCAAGAAAGTCACTAGACTCAAGATTTCCTGTCACATTGTTCCAATCAATTTGTCTAAAGTTAAAGTCTCCCATTAACACAACATTTTCATATCTAGATGCCTTATGAATTTCTTCCCATAGCAACTTATGCACTCTCTATCAAGGTTTGGAGGCCTATAAATCACACCCAAAATTAACTTTTCACAACCCTCGAGAAACTGTAGCCAAACAGATTCTGTGTCTGATGTTTCTACACAACAATTGAAATTATCTCTAACATTCATCACCACTCCACCACCCTTCCTGCTGACCCTATCAGTATGGAATAGTTTATAACCTTGTATGTTGAATTCATAAGGCATTTCTCTATCTTTCAAGTTGAACCAGGTCTCTGTTATAGCAATAATATCTATATTACCTGCACTTGCAAATAATCTTAGCTCATCTATCTTATTTCTTAGACTCCTAATATTTGTATAGTAAACCTTAAGGGAGCTAGTCACTTGTTGCCCTCTAAAATCTCTCTTTGTTTGCTGATCAATTGCTTTGCCTTTACTAGCAACTTTATTTTGAATATTGTCTTTTAAACATGTCCCTGAGGTAACCTAGTTATATCTGCTGTTTTCAACCCTAGTATTGCAGCCTGACTGTTTCCCACAGACACCCATACCTCTATAATCTATCAGTTTACAGTCCTAAACATGTCACCAATAACCCCCTCAATCGAATTGGTTAATGCAACCACTCCAGTCCCAGAGAGATGAACTCCATCCCTTGCATGCATATCACGTTTGCCATAGAATATGTCCCAGTTATCAATGAATAGGATTGCAAGTTCCTTGCAGTACCTGTCTAGCCAGCAATTTATATCAATTGCCCTAGACATCCATTCATTGCCCACTCCCCTTCTAGCAAGATGCTACATATGATTGGGATCCCTCCCTTAGACCTGACTATATCTATGGCTGACCTATACTTATCCAGCAGCTCCTGTCATTCCCGATGTCATTTCCACCAGCACTAAGACAGATAATGGGCTTGTTCCCATTGCCTGACATAATATTATCCAGCCTGCTATTTCACCAACACCAGCTCCTGGGAGAGAGACCCTCTGTGTGGCCTTTGTATCTCTGTTACAAAAAGCACGGTCCATATATCTTACCTGAGAATCTCGCACAATCAGAATACTCTTACCTTAATAAGCAGGGGAATCAGTGGTACCTTTAATCTCACTAACCACTGAAGTACACTCATCCTGAATAACAGAAAATCGATTTCCTACCTTCATATCTTCTCTATTAACCTTCCTTATCATCCTTCATCCTGAACTGTGAACCACTTGCCACTTAAAGCGGCTGCCACTCTCTAAATCACTGCTGGTAACTTTTTCCTCCTCACCAGCTACCACCATCTCACACTCGCTCCCAAACCCATCAAGACGAAGCTTCAGTCTCCTATTTTCCTCCTGAAGAAGTAGAATCTCCTTCTTCAACACTTTAACCCAAGATTCTAAAACACTACAACAAGCCATGGTGCTTGGTAACACCCGACGCTAATCCCAGACAGCTTAGGACAGGTATGACCAGACGTGACCACTGAGCACTGACCACTGTGCTGTATTTACATACTATACTATACTGTGCTGTAAGGAAGCTTAGTATAATGGTTTTTCAGCTATGCTTTTTAATAACTTTTGCTTTAGGAAACTTTTACAGTATGCTTGCAATGGTGCAACACACGCATGCTTAACCCATAAACGGTCCAAGCAGATCTACGTTCACATGTGTAGTGCTACAAAAGTAGATTTACGTTTTTTTTACATATTTTCAAATATAACAAAAGAAAAGTAGATCAAATTTTTTTTTACACTTTTTCAAATGTAAAAAAAACAAAAAGAAGATCTACTTTTTTTACATACTTTCAAATATTGAAAAAACGTATACAGTGAAACCTCAAAAATCGAACTGCTCCCAACAAACCAATTATGTAAGTGTATTTTTGTAAGTGCTTTTATAAGTGTATTTTTGAGGGTCTGAAATGGACTAATCTAATTTACATTATTCCTGATGGGAATAAATTCGTTCGGTAGAGACACTTGAACAGCCTTCTGGACTGAAGAAAGTTCTATATTTGAGGTTCCACTGTATATACGTTTGGACCATTTACGGGTTAAAGTTTCATGGAATTCAGTTTAAAATGATAAAAAAAATTAAAAACAACATAACTATTGGGCATTCATGATTTTTGCCAAATATTGATTTTTAAAACTGCCTTGTATTGACAACTTATAAAAAAAAAATCAAATATATACAGTGGACCCCCGCATAACGATCACCTCCAAATGCGACCAATTATGTAAGTGTATTTATGTAAGTGCGTTTGTACGTGTATGTTTGGGGGTCTGAAATGGACTAATCTACTTCACAATATTCCTTATGGGAAAAAATTCGGTCAGTACTGGCACCTGAACATACTTCTGGAGTGAAAAAATATCGTTAACCGGGGGTCCACTGTACTGTACATCTCTAAATAAGAAAGATAGCTACTGAAAGTCGGAGTAAAAATCAAGCTTCCCACAGGTCACATTCTTCCATCACCGAGTCCAGCAGAACACAGAGATAGAAAAATGGTATTTAGAAAATAATTTGATCAATGTTTTCCCATTCTGAAGGAGAGGTGTTAATGTTGCAGTTTAACCCATAAACGGTCCAAACATATATATACGTTCACTACCGTACTGCCCCAACTTTTTTGAGAAAAAAAAACATTGTTGATTTTTAATAGGAAAAAAGAGCATATGGTGCCCAGGCATCCCCAATTATTTTAATATGGTGCACAGTGAGTGCTCACACCCATTCTCACATGTCTAGGCGACTCAGGCTTATCATGGCAATGTTAAATGTAGGACACATAAAACGTAAATATACGTTTGGGGCACTAGCGGTAAAAACGTATATATACATTTGGACCGTTTACGGGTTAAAAACTGTAGTGTAAAGCACCCTTCTGGCAAGACAGTGATGGAGTGAATAATGGTGAAAGTTTCTCTTTTTCGGGCCACCCTGCCTTGGTGGGAATCGGCCAGTGTGTTAATAAAATAAAAAATATGTGTTTCCAGATGAGAAAAGGAAAAAACAAACAGTGCTTTAAGAGTAAACAAATTAATTTCTAATGTTAGCTTTACAAGGTAAAGCTTCTAATAAATGATTATAAAATATTAATTACAAGGAAGGCCTCCAGCAGGCCTAGGCATACTGAAGGTGCTAACACAGAGGTGTTGATGTTCATAATTTATGAGAAAAACAATTTTGCATGCAATTTGCAGACCTCAACAATGTGCTTGATTTGTGCCATCATCACCAGCAAATAATACAGTTCTTATTGACAGCTGAACATATTCTGCATGTATTGTATTTTGCAGTAACTACGGTACAAGATATTGGAGATAGTGCCGCTATGCAGTACTGCAGGTATTAAATGCAGTACTGCAGGTATTAAATGCAGTACTGCAGGTATTAAATGCAGTACTGCAGGTATTAAATGCAGTACTGCAGGTATTAAATGCAGTACTGCAGGTATTAAATGCAGTACTGCAGGTATTAAATGCAGTACTGCAGGTATTAAATGCAGTACTGCAGGTATTAAATGCAGTACTGCAGTATTAAATGCAGTACTGCAGGTATTAAATGCAGTACTGCAGGTATTAAATGCAGTACTGCAGGTATTAAATGCAGTACTGCAGGTATTAAATGCAGTACTGCAGGTATTAAATGCAGTACTGCAGGATATGTATAATAATGCAGTACTGCAGTATTAAATGCAGTACTGCAGGTATTAAATGCAGTACTGCAGGTATTAAATGCAGTACTGCAGTATTAAATGCAGTATGCGTTTAAGCAGTACAGTATAATGCATACTGCAGGTATTAAATGCAGTACTGCAGGTATAAATGCAGTACTGCAGGTATTAAATGCAGTACTGCAGGTAATGTAAATTGCAGTACTGCAGGTATTAAATGCAGTACTGCAGTAATAAATCATAAATCAGGTATTAAGCAGTACTGCAGGTATTAAATGCAGTACTGCAGGTATAAATGCAGTACTGCAGGTATTAAATCAGTACTGAGGTATTAATAATTATTAATGCAGTACTGCAGGTATCTAATTATGCAGTACTGCAGGTATTAAATGCAGTATGCAGTATTAAATGCAGTACATGCAGGTATTAAATGCAGTACTGAGTTTAATGCATACTGCAGGTATTAAAGCAGTACTGAGGTATAATGACACTGACAGGTATTAAATGCAACTGCAGTATTAAATTTGCAGAAACCAGTATATAATATGAATGCTCATTTGCAGTACTGCATGGTATTGCAGTATTCTGAGATTATAATGATGTACTCCAGGTAAAATGATACTGCAGGTTATAAATGACATCATCTGAGTTTATAATGAGTAGCATATTCTAAATGTATAATGATGTATTAAATGCAGTCTGCAGGTATAAATGCAGTACTGCATATTTGAAATTAAATGCATGACTGCAGATCATAATGAGTTATATGGTCTTTCATATGCAAACGTTATTAATGAAGTACTGCATATTTGTAGCAGTATAATGCAGTACTTGCATATTCTTGCAGTTACTGCATGTATTAAATGCCATCTTCGAGTTATAATGAGTACTGCAGTATTAAAATTTGCGTACTGCAGTATTAATGATGCAGTATTCTGAAGTTATAATATGCATCTCATTCTGAAGTTATAATTTATGCATATCTGAGGTATTAATGTCGATAATCATCTGAAGTTATAATGATGACTGCATCATTCTGAAGTTATAATGATGATGCCATCATTCTGAAGTTATAATGATGATGCCATCATTCTGAAGTTATAATGATGACTGCATCATTCTGAAGTTATAATGACTGCATCATTCTGAAGTTATAATGATGACTGCATCATTCTGAAGTTATAATGATGATGCCATCATTCTGAAGTTATAATGATGATGCCATCATTCTGAAGTTATAATGATGACTGCATCATTCTGAAGTTATAATGATGACTGCATCATTCTGAAGTTATAATGATGATGCATCATTTCTGAAGTTATAATGATGATGCCATCATTCTGAAGTTATAATGATGACTGCATCATTCTGAAGTTATAATGATGACTGCATCATTCTGAAGTTATAATGATGACTGCATCATTCTGAAGTTATAATGATGACTGCATCATTCTGAAGTTATAATGATGACTGCATCATTCTGAAGTTATAATGATGACTGCATCATTCTGAAGTTATAATGATGACTGCATCATTCTGAAGTTATAATGATGACTGCATCATTCTGAAGTTATAATGATGATGCCATCATTCTGAAGCTATAATGATGACTGCATCATTCTGAAGTTATTAGATGATGACTGCATCATTCTGAAGTTATAATGATGACTGCATCATTCTGAAGTTATAATGATGACTGCATCATTCTGAAGTTATAATGATGACTGCATCATTCTGAAGCTATAATGATGACTGCATCATTCTGAAGTTATAATGACTGCATCATTCTGAAGTTATAATGATCTGCATCATTCTGAAGTTATAATGATGACTGCATCATTCTGAAGTTATAATGATGACTGCATCATTCTGAAGTTATAATGATGACTGCATCATTCTGAAGTTAATAAGATGACTGCATCATTCTGAAGTTATAATGATGACTGCATCATTCTGAAGTTATAATGACTGCATCATTCTGAAGTTATAATGATGACTGCATCATTCTGAAGTTATAATGATGACTGCATCATTCTGAAGTTATAATGATGACTGCATCATTCTGAAGTTATAATGATGACTGCATCATTCTGAAGTTATAATGACTGCATCATTCTGAAGTTATAATGATGACTGCATCATTCTGAAGTTATAATGATGACTGCATCATTCTGAAGTTATAATGATGACTGCATCATTCTGAAGTTATAATGATGACTGCATCATTCTGAAGTTATAATGACTGCATCATTCTGAAGTTATAATGATGACTGCATCATTCTGAAGTTATAATGATGACTGCATCATTCTGAAGTTATAATGATGACTGCATCATTCTGAAGTTATAAGATGACTGCATCATTCTGAAGTTATAATGATGACTGCATCATTCTGAAGTTATATGATGACTGCATCATTCTGAAGTTATAATGATGACTGCATCATTCTGAAGTTATAATGATGACTGCATCATTCTTAAGTTATAATGATGACTGCATCATTCTGAAGTTATAATGATGACTGCATCATTCTGAAGTTATAAATGACTGCATCATTCTGAAGTTATAATGATGACTGCATCATTCTGAAGTTATAATGATGACTGCATCATTCTGAAGTTATAATGATGACTACATCATTCTGAAGTTATAATGATGACTGCATCATTCTGAAGTTATAATGACTGCATCATTCTGAAGTTATAATGATGACTGCATCATTCTGAAGTTATAATGACTGCATCATTCTGAAGTTATAATGACCATCATTCTGAAGTTATAATGATGACTGCATCATTCTGAAGTTTATAAGAATGACTGCATCATTCTGAAGTTATAATGATGACTACATCATTCTGAAGTTATAATGATGACTGCATCATTCTGAAGTTATAATGACTGCATCATTCTGAAGTTATAATGATGACTGCATCATTCTGAAGTTATAATGACTGCATCATTCTGAAGTTATAATGATGACTGCATCATTCTGAAGTTATAATGATGACTGCATCATTCTGAAGTTATAATGATGACTGCATCATTCTGAAGTTATAATGACTGCATCATTCTGAAGTTATAATGATGACTGCATCATTCTGAAGTTATATAATGACTGCATCATTCTGAAGTTATAATGAGACCATCATTCTGAAGTTATAATGATGACTGCATCATTCTGAAGTTATAATGATGACTGCATCATTCTGAAGTTATAATGATGACTGCATCATTCTGAAGTTATAATGATGACTGCATCATTCTGAAGTTATAATGATGACTGCATCATTCTGAAGTTATAATGATGACTGCATCATTCTGAAGTTATAATGACTCCATCATTCTGAAGTTATAATGACTGCATCATTCTGAGGTTATAATGATGACTGCATCATTCTGAAGTTATAATGATGACTACATCATTCTGAAGTTATAATGATGACTGCATCATTCTGAAGTTATAATGATGACTACATCATTCTGAAGTTATAATGATGACTGCATCATTCTGAAGTTATAATGGAACTCAAATGTAATGTATAAAATACATTAGTCTCTTGTTTACCTATCAAAATCGTTTTCTGAGTGTTATTAATTGTGGGTTACATGCATTTAAAAATGCAAATTAATCTCTGGTACATGCCTCATGATGGTCCTGGGGATCATGAGAGCAGTGAGCATACTGCATACCAGGACTCCTGGTTATCTAGGTTGATCACAGTCATGCTCTGGGAGCAAGCAATGCAGTCTAAATGACTCACGAAATCGTAATGACACGATTGCAAACAAACCATACCACGGACGGGGATAGAACCCGCGATCAGAGAGTCTCAAAACTCTACACCATCTAACATAAGCATTGTAGACCAAGATGGCATCTGTCAGGTTCTCTCTTACAAGCCCCCAGCCCTGTCTACCTCAATAATTCAAGAAAGATGTCACTGTATCTTACAAGCCCCCAGCCCTGTCTACCTCAATGATTCAAGAAAGGTGTCACTGTATCTTACAAGCCCCCAGCCCTGTCTACCTCAATAATTCAAGAAAGATGTCACTGTATCTTACAAGCCCCCAGCCCTGTCTACCTCAATAATTCAAGAAAGATGTCACTGTATCTTACTAGCCCCCAGCCTGTCTACCTCAATGATTCAAGAAAGATGTCACTGTATCTTACAAGCCCCCAGCCCTGTCTACCTCAATAATTCAAGAAAGATGTCACTGTATCTTACAAGCCCCCAGCCCTGTCTACCTCAATAATTCAAGAAAGATGTCACTGTATCTTACTAGCCCCCAGCCTGCTCTCATACCTCAATAACTTCAAGAAAGATGTCACTGTATCTTACAAGCCCCCAGCCTGTCTACCTCAATAATTCAAGAAAGATGTCACTGTATCTTACTAGCCCCCAGCCTGTCTACCTCAATAATTCAAGAAAGATGTCACTGTATCTTACAAGCCCCCAGCCCTGTCTCCTCAATAATTCAAGAAAGTATTCCTGTATCTTACAGCCCCAGCCTCATCTTCAATGAAATTAGGAAGATGTCAGTATTTCGCCCTTATATCTGAACAATAAGATGACCGTATGTGACTAAACCCCCAGGCCCACGTCACTACAGCACTCAAAAATTCACTTAAAACTATACAAGCCCCATTCCCTGTCACTCATACTATTCATTAAGATTTTCATTCATTTCTTGGCTGTTTTACCAAAATGGTCACTGTCTTCCCCCCGGCCGTGCTCGTCAAAATTCAAGAAAGAACTTTCTTCATCAGCCCACATTTTTACTCAATCACTCAACAAATTCACTGTCATTTCACAAGCGCCCAGGTTAGTCTCAATGACTCAAAACGATTTACTGTTATCTTAATGGTCCACAAATTGTCAAAATAAAATGGTCCTGTATTTAAAGGCCTGTCTACCTTGATCAACTTAAAGATTCTCTTCTTACACCACCGTCACCTAATTAATTCAAAAGGTTTTATTACAGCCCCAGCCACCTGTTTCGATAAGGAGTATTTCATGATAATTTGTAACCAGCTGTAAAATAATACCAAGTAAAGATGTACTCGTATCTTAGGCCTGTCTACCTCTGACTCAAATTCAGTGTTATACAACATTTTCCTCTGTAGTAAAGTCACGATCTACAACCCACTCTGTCTACCCATATAAGAAGATGTATGTATTTACAAGCCAGTGTTACCTTAATGCTCAGCAATGATGTGGGTGCACCTGGTAACAAGACCAACCTAGTGCTTATAAAATCACAGATGTCAGTTAGGCCTGTTATAATGATAAGATGTCATGTATCTTAAAAGCCAGCTGTTATTATTATTGGGGTGTCACTTATTTTAGCACGTCACCCATATAAGAGTTATTGTATATGATTAATCCTCACCTAGTCTATAAAATTCAGAGAGTGTATGTATTTACAAGCCCAGCCTGTACCTCAAATTCAATGAAGGTGTCACTTTCTTACAACTTCAGCCTGTCTACCTCAATATCAACAAGGTATCCCAGTATCTTACAAGCCCCAGTCCCATCTTGAAGAAAGTTAGGGCCATGTTGGTAATTTCCCTTATATCTGAAGAGAGGACCGTTAGATGCTTGGACCCTCTGGCCTGAGGGCCGCACGCAGCGTACAGCAACTTCAAATATTTATAAACACTAAAACTAATAAACGCTCATTTTCAGTCACTTCAGTTACTTATTCATTTAAATTTTATTCATTCTTGTTTGTTTTAACACATCGGCTGTTTCCCACCCGGGCCGGGTGGCCGAAAAAGAAAGAAAGAACTTTCGTCATCATTCAACATTTTCACCATCACTCACACATAATCACTGTCTTTGCAGAAGCGCCCAGATATGAGAGTTCAGATGCCCCTCCAAACTGATTGTTTTTTTCTTTGGTCCACAAAAATTGTGTAAAATAAATGCGGCCCCTGTAGTGAAAAGTTGGAGACTCCTTGATCTACACTTAAAGAATTCTCTCTCAGTACACTAACGGCACACTGCTTTTCACCAAGGGAATTTTATACTGTCTCCTGAGCCACCTGTTTTCGTAAGGAGTTATTTTCGTGATAAATTTGTAACCAGGAGTAAATAATTAGGCACAGTACTTACTTAGTCTGTACTCTATGTTTAGGATTTTTCCCACTATTCAGTGTTGATACATTTTTCTCTGTAATACAAGTGATCTACAACACTCTTCTCCCTATAATGTGTTTGTATTATATGCAAGTAGGTACCTGATGTTAGCCAACTGATGTGGGTTGCATCCTGGGGAACAAGACTAACTTAAGTTGCTTTTTATATATCACCGATGTCAGTTAGGCCTGTATAAGTTGTGTCATGTATGTGAAGAAATAAAGATTGTTATTATTATTGTGATTACATATTTTTTTTAGCACGTCAGCCATTAAAGTTATTTGTATATTGGATTTTAATTTCACTAGTTTATAGATTTAGAGGCTGTATTATTTGTGGTATTTAATTATCCTTTTACGAATTCTGCCTTTTACCACAGTGAGTGATCACTTTCTGAGCATGTGTTGTGTAACAGTGTCCCCGACCAGAGCATGTGTTGTGTAACAGTGTCCCCGACCAGAGCATGTGTTGTGTAACAGTGTCCCCAACCAGAGCATGTGTTGTGTAACAGTGTCCCCGACCAGAGCATGTGTTGTGTAGCAGTGTCCCTGACCAGAGCATGTGTTGTGTAACAGTGTCCCCGACCAGAGCATGTGTTGTGTAACAGTGTCCCCGACCAGAGCATGTGTTGTGTAACAGTGTCCCTGACCAGAGCATGTGTTGTGTAACAGTGTCCCCGACCAGAGCATGTGTTGTGTAGCAGTGTCCCTGACCAGAGCATGTGTTGTGTAACAGTGTCCCCAACCAGAGCATGTGTTGTGTAACAGTGTCCCCGACCAGAGCATGTGTTGTGTAGCAGTGTCCCTGACCAGAGCATGTGTTGTGTAACAGTGTCCCCGACCAGAGCATGTGTTGTGTAACAGTGTCCCTGACCAGAGCATGTGTTGTGTAACAGTGTCCCTGACCAGAGCATGTGTTGTGTAACAGTGTCCCCGAGCAGAGCATGTGTTGTGTAACAGTGTCCCTGACCAGAGCATGTGTTGTGTAACAGTGTCCCCGACCAGAGCATGTGTTGTGCAACAGTGTCCCTGACCAGAGCATGTGTTGTGTAACAGTGTCCCCGACCAGAGCATGTGTTGTGCAACAGTGTCCCTGACCAGAGCATGTGTTGTGTAACAGTGTCCCCGACCAGAGCATGTGTTGTGCAACAGTGTCCCCGACCAGAGCATGTGTTGTGCAACAGTGTCCCTGACCAGAGCATGTGTTGTGTAACAGTGCCCCCCGATGCTGGCCACATCAGATGCTCTTTAACCTCGACTCATATTAACCTTATCCCAGCATATTTATATATGAAATCTTTGTATATTTTTTTTTGTTTTCCTGGCTGTTTTAAAAATAATTAATTTTTGTTCTATTTCCTGTCCCGAGTCTTGATTTTTTATTTAGTAAGCGATTTAATAACAATTACTGCACAATACAGTATTGTGTAAAAACTTATAGCTTTCTTTATTTACTTCATATTTTTCCATTTTATTTTGGTTTTATCTTATGAATTTCTTTTTTAATAATTGCTATTAGAGTATTATATTCCTTGGGAGGAACTAATCCCACAAGCATCATATAGCACCTGGAGAATGGGAGGCAATGAGATTTGATCCAAGGAAAGAGTGTTCCAATTCTTTGGATGACTGCCCCATCCCTTCTTGAAGGTTATTTTGCCTAATGTTTATGAACCTGGAGTCTCTGTACTGTGTTAAGTCTCACGCTTTAATCATCAAATTATTCCTTTAACCTAACATTTCTTAATTAAGAAAACTTTCTTGGAATAATTAATCCCTTTGGAGGAATTAAAAGGCACAATACAGTAGGACCCACATATCTAAGGGGATACTTTTCAAGGACCTGCCATGGATACTGAAACCGTGGATAGCGGCGAACCCTATACAGTGGACCCCCGGTTAACGAACTTTTTTCATTCCAGTAGTATGTTCAGGTGCCAGTACTGACCGAATTTGTTCCCATAAGGAATATTGTGAAGTAGATTAGTCCATTTCAGACCCCCAAACATACACGTACAAACGCACTTACATAAATACACTTACATAATTGGTCGCATTTGGAGGTGATCGTTATGCGGGGGTCCACTGTATATAAGTCCTATACATACCTATTATAAAGCTTAACCCTTAAACTGTCCAAGCAGATCTACGTTCACATGCGTAGTGCTCCAAAAGTAGATCAAAGTTTCTTTTACACTTTTTCAAATGTAAAAAAAGAAAAGAAGATCTATTTTTTTACATACTTTCAAATGTTGAAAAAAACGTAGATCTACGTTTGGACGGTTTAAGGGTTAATTGATAAAGTATACACAGTAAATAGAGAGTTATCACTTTTCCACTGATGGGAAGCACTTAATGGCTTCTCTTAGCTTAGAAGAACTGTCAGCTTCTCTATTTTTGCACTCTGTGGCCATTATTATGCAAAATTAAAAGGCATTTTTGGGCTACAGTAAACTCTGGATAACTGAAACCGTGGACACCAAATCTGCGGATATGGAGGTTCTAATGTGCTGTGACTGGACTAACACACAAGTAACACATATATAGGAGACTGAAACTTATTACGATGTTTTGGTCTGACTTGGACCAATAACTAGTCATGTGACTAGATAATAATCCAAGTTGGACTGAAAAGTTGTCATAAGTTGGTCTCCTATGTGCAGGGTTGTTTATGTATCAATCCACTCAAATTATTAACCGAGGTTAACTTAAGCCAGTTTGGCTTGCTTTCATGGGGATCCAATGTGACCCACAACATTGACCTAATACACAGGTATTAGGTCATGTTAGGTCAGGTAAGGTATGTCAGGAAACAGGACAGGTATGTCAGGAAACAGGAAAGGCATGCCAGGAAACAGGACAGGTATGTCAGGAAACAGGACAGGTATGTCAGGAAACAGGACAGGTATGTCAGAAACAGGAAAGGTATGTCAGGAAACAAGACAGGTATGTCAGGATACAGGACAGGTATGTCAGGAAACAGAACAGGTATGCCAGGAAACAGGACAGGTATGTCAGGACAGGTATGCCAGGAAACAGGACAGGTATGTCAGGAAACAGGACAGGTTTGTCAGGAAACAGGACAGGTTTGTCAGGAAACAGGACAGGTATGTCAGGAAACAGGAAAGGTATGCCAGGAAACAGGACAGGTATGTCAGGAAACAGGACAGGTATGTCAGGAAACAGGACAGGTATGTCAGGAAACAGGAAAGGTATGCCAGGAAACAGGACAGGTATGTCAGGAAACAGGAAAGGTATGCCAGGAAACAGGACAGGTATGTCAGGAAACAGGACAGGTTTGTCAGGAAACAGGACAAGTGTTTGCTGACACAGGTCTTAGTCATATGATGATCCCTAACTAGAGCTTTTGGTCATCTGACCAAGGCCTTCCACCGGCTTACCAGTCCACCTCTATTTACAGTGTTTGCTGCTTGCTGAACAAGCACACCAAATATAAGATTTACCAGAATACCTCACCTTGCCCAGGATTCAAAGTTAATTCCTTTTGTTTGCCACTGAGCTTTGAGACACTGGATTCATTCATATTTTTGTGTACTATCTGGGTAACCTTCATAAACTGGCTGCCTATAACCACTGTGAAACTGGCTTCAGAACAACCACTGTGAAACTGGCTTCAGAACAACCACTGTGAAAAAATAGTGAAATTCCAAGTGCTTTTGTGACTTCTCATGTTACCGAGGAATATAATAACGTGAGATATCATGAGAGTGCTTGGAATTTCATCACTATTCTTTTTGCAGTGGTTGTTCTGCACATTGTGATACCAACTGTTTACTGTGATCTTATTGCAGAAATTGAAAATATTTCTTGTGTTCACTGGTGTTGCCATTAGAGGACGTTATGGTCTGTTAACAGCAATGAACGTATTACAGTAAGTAATTTTGAGAAAATATTAACATAAAGTTCAAATAATTTCTTTTTCAAAAAGTACGAAACATTGAAGGAAAAAACACAATACTGTACTATATCTGGAACAATAAAAAAATAAAACTTAGACTACATTATAGTTCATCTTGGATGACTATCAAGTCACAAGTAACTTCGCTTCAGATTCTATTTCTTATAAGCAAACCCTTGATTTAAGTGGAATAATGGGGAGGGAGGGATGGAGGGTGAGTGACTGGTAATGGTGATTCTGATGGATAAGGCTGAAATGTGGTTTCCTGCGTCTAGTGGCTAACGCGACGGCCTGGAGTTTTGAGACTCTCTGACCGCGGGTTCAATCCCGGCTGGGGTATGGTTTTTTTTTCCTGCGATTGTTAAAATAAAGGACAATTCTATGAGCAGCAGACTACGTCTGCTGCGTCCCTATCAAGCGACTCAGTGGATTTTGCACCGCATTTCCTAAGTGTTTCAAGTCAAGATCATATAAAGCGAGGGTTTACTCTCAGTGTGAATTACAACAAACTATTATTCTTTAATTATAACAATAGTGAAACATACCACAGAAATTTATTAATGCATCACTAATTTACTGTGTGACTTATGTGTTGTTAGTGAGTGAATGTACAGTACAGTATAGTACAGTGCAGTACAGTACAGTATAGTACAGTGCAGTATAGTACAGTGCAGTATAGTACATTACAGTACAATACAGCAGAGTACAACAGAGTACAATACAATATAGCCAAGTACAATATAGTACAGTACAACAGAGTACAGTACAGTACATATAAGTGAGCCAGGGCTTGTATGGAGCTCATGCAGGTGTCATATTCTTGGTAATATGAGAAGTGAGTGAGGTAGAAGAGTGGCAATTCTTCAACAATTTCTTGTTAATAAGAACACACACTACATACCTGATTAATATTAACTACACAACTCTACACTATTTGCCTTAAGAATCTTTAATGAGAATAAGAAATTTTGAGTGTACAATCTAAAAATTTATATATATCCATCTGACAGCTGCCAAACATAAGATTTTGGTGTGCCAAATTAAGATGTAATTTCAGGACGTTAATAAAAAAGAAAAAGGCACAATACAATTACTGGAACAATACACAAATAACCTGCACGTAAGAGAAACAAATGTATGACGTTTCGGTCTGACTTAGACCATTAACTAGTCACACACACAAGCGCGAAGGTAGAGAAGTCAGTATGTGCAAGTTATTTGTGTATAGTACATTAATATGAGTAGCAGCTTGTGATAAATTACTCTGACAATAAATAAAAAACTTAATTAATTTAATAATATCATTAAGACGTAAAAGTACAGCACAGTATTAATATGTAATGAAAACAGAGAAAGGATAGTTAAAGATAGAAACCAAAGAACACAATTAAGCAGAACACAAGCAAGGCAAATCTAGAGCAAGCGACACAGCGGAGCAGCCACAGCAGTAACATACCTGGGGTATTGGATCTGGGGGTCCAGCGATGAGAACACCTAACTGTAACATTCACCAAGACCGAACAAAAATTGGTATAAAAGAACAGAGAATAAATCAAATAAAAAAAGAACGGTTAATTGAACTATCCTAAATAATATGTAAAATGAGTAGGAATGTTTCAACATGCAGAAGAACTATTAAAATTAATACATTATATAAACTGTATATAATTTATATAGGTGTCCCTTATTTTATGAAAATACATACATGCATTTACACTCACTACCAGTGTACCGAGCTCAATCAAACCATCAACACTTAACTCCACTCTCTTGCAAACTACACTGACTGTATATAGGAAACATCACACACACAAAAGAATCAACATATATGGGAGCTGTGGCTTGGCCCCTGCTACCACAAATAGGTACGTACATAATGAATAACCTGCATAAAGCGACCCCTTGTAAAAAGAGAAACCTTTATACAGTATAGTATATAATACATATCCACAACAAAACTGCACATAGTACAAATGGCTAATATACATTTTAACAACATTTAAAAAAACTGCAAATACTTTGATCTATCAATCACACTGTCAAGGCACACAATACAGTATAGTAGTGCTAGTTGGGTTGTATATCAGAGGGACTGCTAAGGTGAGGAAGTAGACCACCTACTGACCTCACTTACAAGTGGTCATGTGACCAAGTCAGGTTAATTAAAAGCAATCTGCAAGTCAACATATATAGATCAATTAATCTCCTGAGTTTCTGACTCCACTTGGGTTATTACTGAGCGCTGACAAGTGTCCAATAATAATAATCTTTATTTACTACAAGTACATGTACAAGATATACAGATCATAGCTGACATCAATGACATACCACTATATAGAAAGCCGCTCATTATGCTGAGCATTTCCCGCAAATTAGGTCAGTTCTGTCCCAGGATGTGACCCACACCAGTCCACTAACACCCAGGATGCCACCCACACCAGTCCACTAACACCCAGGATGCGGCCCACACCAGTCCACTAACACCCAGGATGCAACCCACACCAGTCCACTAACACCCAGGATGCGACCCACACCAGTCCACTAACACCCAGGATGCGACCCACACCAGTCCACTAACACCCAGGTACCCATTTTACTGATGGGTGAACATAGAAAACTGGTGTAAGGAAACACGTCCAAACGTTTCCACTCTTTCACCAGGAATCGAATCCGGACCCTCACCGTGTGAAGCGAGAGGTTTTACCACCAGGCCACTTTATTCATAACCTAAAATGTTCCAGGTTGTACCACTAGCAGAAGTACTCAGCTTATGAAGTCCTAGAACGTTTAAAATTTAATCAATGCTGACTAACAGGAACTGATACACTCTTGAAGTCATTCTGTTTCGCTCCAATCTCTTACATGTCCGAACCACCTCAACAACCCTTCCTCAGCCCTCTGGACAACAGTTTTGGTAATCCCGCACCTCCTCCTAACTTCCAAACTACGAATTCTCTGCATTATATTCACACCACACATTGCCCTCAGACATGACACTCTCCACTGCCTCCAGCCTTCTCCTCGCTGCAACATTCATCACCCATGCTTCACACCCATATAAGAGCGTTGGTAAAACTATACTCTCATACATTCCCCTCTTTGCCTCCAAGGACAAAGTTCTTTGTCTCCACAGACTCCTAAGTGCACCACTCACTCTTTTCCCTCATCAATTCTATGATTCACCTCATCTTTCATAGACCCATCCTTAGACCCAACTTAGCTTTTTATATTGTCCCACAACTTTCTGTAAAATGAAAGTCTTCAACAAAGGAAATCTATAACATCATCACTTGACTGGGGGTACAATCTACCTACAGAATGTAGTTCTGACTAACCAGTTTTGCCTGAATTCCTTTACAGATATTACCTTTCTCACACTCCAACAACGTGTCAACTACCAAAAACCACTTATCTCCACCAACTCTAATCCACTTACAAATGCTTGTTGGATTTCTCCTCAACACACTGTGCCCAAAACAGAAACAGAATTTTTAGAAAAATGGCATTAATCAATTTCCCATGCCACAAACCAATTTAATTGACTTACATTTCTAATGAAAATAAATATTAACACAACCAGAGCAATATTTAATGAATATGAGCACACGCTTCTCGTGGGTTGGACCGCAATGCAAGTACTGCCAACAAATACGGAAAAAATACCCTAAGGTGCAGATCAAAGAATTTATTATACACTTCGTTTTGCTCTGATAAAATCATAACTTAGTCGGCAGACCACCACTTCCTCTATTCATTTATTACACCAAAGTATTATTGTAATTGTAGGAAAACACTGGCTTATTTTTTGTAATGGCAGTTTACACATTAGTTATAAGTTCTATCTACTCACATTCCCTCTCACTCACTGGCAAAAAACTACAAACAGAATTCAATAGCAGTTATGTTAAATACCCATTTCTGTTTCTTTTAACAATCAGTTAAAAATCTTTTCTTGCTTATTTCTTTAATTTTGTTTCCCAGTATAAGGGAAGGACAGACAGCAGACCCCATGTCTAGATCACTGCTTTCTGCTGGAAGCACTAACTAGTCTAGCTCCTTTAATATTGCAAAAGATGGTAAGGCACTATAAACAATACCTTTAAGTTGGATATGAGAATAAGAAAGAGAACTGGGGTGAGTTCTGTGCTTTGAGCAACAGAATTTTTTACTGTGGCAGCCTCTGATTTTATTCTGTGCGCTATAATTCATTGGCTTCTATCTGTTAAGCAGTTAAATATCCATCGGTCCACTTTTCCGGTTAATACTTCTGCAAGCATTTTTTGTACACAATCATGTACATTTTGCACCATCTGCAAAGTCGCTTGCTTTCACAAAGAATGATTCTGGTGTGTAGGTTTGGGTCTAGTCCCTCACAAATTATAATGTACCTTTCTCACCTATGTTCCGAGGAATACGCTTCAAGGGACTTCAGAAATTCCTGCTAGTTTAGATGCATGATTCAGTGTATATGAACAGTGGAAGTTTTCTTTACGTTTTCTAGCTCAGTAGTCTCACCAACCTTGAAGTTAAATACCCATCTGCCCACTTACCAGTTATTCCTTCTGTATGCATTTTCTGTGCTAACACACTGTGGTCACACTTGTCAAAGGCTTTTGAAAAATCAATGTACATAACATCAGCATTTAGCTTATCTTCCAATGTATCCAAGATCATATTGTAATGGTCTAGCAAGTGCGAGAGGTAAGAGCAACCTGATCTAAACCCATGCTGCCCTGGATTGTGCAACTGTTGCAATTCAAGTGATTGACAATCTTGCTTCTTACGGACCATTAAAAGATCTTGATATGTGAAGTTAGTGTTACTGGTCTCTAAAATTTTTAAACTGCCACCTTTGTGAAGTGAGCAATATCATTAGTTTTTAATATCTGTGGGATGATACCAGCGTCCAGACTCCTTCACACGATACTACCGTAAAAGCCCAAGATAATTTCTTGCAAATTTTGATGGGTATGAAGTTCCACAAGTCCAGTCTTGGGGCAGAATGCCTGGACATGCCAACCACCCCCTATCAAGACTGAGAAACTGATCACCTCAAAATTTCTTCTACTGTCTCTAAAGTTATATTTGCCAGTATTTAACTGAAGAAGTCTGTTGCACAGGTGATACAGTTCAGCAATAAAGATACCCAAGTGTTCCACAGATATCTTATTCATTAAATATTATGAGATTTAAACATCGGAACCTTCTTTATTTAGTACATAATGTCAACACCTAGTCTCACACATTATTCTGAAATTGTTAGCATTTCCTTTAAATTCTCTGATTATGCAAATTTTCCAAAATGCATAATGAGTTTCGTTAGTGTGACTTTGTAAATGGTCCAAGTCGGACCGAAACGTCGTCATGAGCTGCTCTATGTGCGGGTTATCGGTGTATCGTTCCAGTCATGATATTGTGACTTTTTTGTTATTAAATGGTCAGAATAAACACAAATGAAAGGAAAAACTTTTAATGAAGAAATGTTCAGCCTATACGACAAGCTTCTTTAACCCTTAAACTGTCCAAACAGATCGATGTTCAAATTCGTAGCTACAAAAGTAGATCTACTTTTTTTTACATATTTTCAAATACAACAAAAAAAATGTAGATAAAAGTTTTTTTTACACGTTTTCAAATGTAAAACAAAAAAGAAGATCTACATTTTTTACATACTTTCAGATGTTGAAAAAACGTATATATACGTTTGGACCATTTAAGGGTTAAGTTACCAAGTTGCAAAAAAGTCGGTTGAGAGCAAAACATTGTCATGAGGAATATCGTAAAACATATACCTTTTATATACCTTTGAAGAGTTTCGAGTTTTACTACTCTCGGAGCCCGGCCATGGGCCAGGCTGACCTTGAGGTATATCTTGGGGTATCCTGTACATGCAGTATTGCACAAAACAAGCTATGGGAGGGGAGGAAATCTTCAGCTCAAGATCTTTCACTCATTACCATGCATCATCAGGTGCTTTGCAATGTTGCAAGAGCAGCTCTTGTAACATTGCATAGCTCCTGATGACTCATGAAGACATGTGAAAGATCTTGAGCTGACAATCCCTCCCCCCCACCCTGTGGCTTGTCTGGCATTGCTAACATTCCCTGTCTGTGACTGCAGTGCATGCAGTAATACCTCACAGTCCCAATAGAAAGCTATGCTTTGCAGTTGTGTCCATTTCAAGCAGCGACCGAGCTCATGGAGGTACCACTGTAGCTTACCATCATCACGGTTCCAGTGTATCAGTGTGTAAATATCAACACTGAAAGCTCATTCCTAATTCTCGTATTATGCTTCATAACATCGTATTTGTATCCCAACGCTGCTAACCACTCAACCTTGTCACTAATTTTAATACTAATAATAATAATAATAAAATAAAATTATCAATAATAATTCTAATAATAATAATAGCAAAAATAATAAAACTATATTACCAACAATATTAATAACAATATAAAAAATGATTAAAATTATCAGTAATAATAATAGCAAAAAATAAATAAAAGAATAAAATTACAATAAATAATAATAATAGCAAAAATAATAAAATTACTACCGGTAATATATATTATATTAAAATAATAATAATAATAATAATAGTAATAATAATAATCCCATTTACACATACAGTAGTACAGTGGAACCTCTACTTCCGAGTTTAATCCGTTCCATGACTTTGCTTGTAACTGGATTTGCTCGTTTGCAGAGTCAGTTTTCCTCATTTAAATTAATTGAAATGCAATTAATCCGTTCCAGTGGAATTCTGTGCTTCAATAATTTCGCTAATATCAACTCTACGGCTTATTTATCTATCTCATTTCATCTAATATGACATAATAGACAATATAAATAACATAGAAACCTGATATATACTCTAAAATGAATAAAATATGTCATTCATGTAGTGGTATGGGCGGTGTCTGGCGGTGGACGAGAGTTTGTCTGGAGACGGGCAAAATACTTCATGAATAATTTCACTAATATCATCTATACGGCTTATTTATCCATCACAGTTCATCTAATATGACATAACAGACAATATAAATAACATAGAAACACGATATATACTCTAGAATGAATAAAATAGGTCATTATGTAACAGGTGGAGGCGGCCACAACCGCTCCCTCTTTGTTGTGGTAAACACTGCCATCTAGTGACGGCCTTTTGAAGCCATCTATTATTATAATTATTATATGTAGTACATTATTATTATATATGTATTATTATTATACATATATTATTATTGCATTATATTATTATACTATTATTACTATATGAATTATTATTATGTATATTATTATTATTATTATTATTATTATTATTATTATTATTATTATTAGTATATAAATTGTAATTTTTATTCACACAAAAAATATAAGATTTACTGTTATTCCTTATTGCAATAATTGTATAAATAATGTCAACCCATTCATGACAGCATATTGTAATGGAGCAGTGACGTCATCTGTTTACTCTGAAACAGTCAAGCAATGAACCATTTCTCCTAGGTTGAGCTCAATTTCAAGGTACTTTTCGTTGTGAAAGCAATTAAAATCACGTCTGTTTCTGTAATATATCTTCCATTCTATCAAATGAGACCCAAAAAAACGAGAATACAACCATAAAAACCATTCGAAATTACCACTATGGGGTGGCTAATTGCTGAGAAGTGAACTCCGTTATTTATGCTTAGATTTCTTTCATTTTTGGTGTACGTTAACAAGCATATTTCCATCATACATTGCCCAAGTTTCAATAAGATAGTCCAACAAACAAACGAGATACAATTCTCGAGATCAAGAGCCCCTCGCCAGTGTCAAGGAACCTGCCTTGAGGGCTGCTCGCTTATGGAAATTTTGCTCGCATATGGAAGCAAAAAATCGACCCATTGGCTGCTCATATTTGGAAAAACTCGCACGTGGACACGCTCACAAGAAGAGGTTCCACTGTATTTAACTTTCAAGATAACTCCATCAAAGTCAGTTATGTCATATACAGTGGACCCCCGCATAACGATCACCTCCGAATGCGACCAATTATGTAAGTGTATTTATGTAAGTGCGTTTGTACGTGTATGTTTGGGGGTCTGAAATGGACTAATCTACTTCACAATATTCCTTATGGGAACAAATTCGGTCAGTACTGGCACCTGAACATACTTATGGAGTGAAAAAATATCGCTAACCGGGGGTCCACTGTATTTCTAACATTTTCTAGTGTTCTGACTTACACTTCACATAAACAGTTTCTTCTAGTGAACAAACAAAAAGTCACTTCCTTTGACACCTGAGAAGTGACTGACTCAGACTCTCTGTTATCCATTTGATGTCAGATAACTTACAGAGCAATAAAAAATTTCTCTAAGTAAACAATTATTCGTATACAGTACAGCCTCTCCTCACTTAGCGGCGTACTCGTTTACCGACGACTCGGACTTACGATGGGCTGACCAGTATTTATATCTAAATAATGTATATTAGAGCTGATATCCTCTATTTTGTTTAATGCAGTATACACTACACTACTGTATAAACATTTAAAATATACCAGAAATTTTATAAATGGTGCAAAGGTGACATTAAAACAATATCAGAGACGGTTGACACAAACCCACTACCATTATAGTATGCTCCTCACTTAGCCATGAATTCGTTTAACGATGTGGTCTTGGGAACAGAACTCTGTTGTTAAGTGAGGAGAGGCTGTATATAAGTCCTATACATACCTACCCTACATTTTGATAAATTACATACAATAAGTGGAGAATTATCACTTTTTCACTGATGATAAGCACTTCATGACTACTCTTAGGCATTGAACAACTTCCACCATCACTACTTTTGCACTTTGAGGTCATTATTAAGCAAAATTAAGGGTTACTTTCACACCACGGTAAACAGCGAATAACTGAAACCATGGATACAGGACTCGCGGATACAGGGGACTTACTGCATGTTGAAAATCACACTATTCAGGCCCTGGCTGTAGTCCATATGGAATGTTAGGACACTGGCTGTAAGACAAGCCTTCGTTCATTAAAATATACAGCAGGAGATGGTCTAAGTTGGGAATTTCTAGAAATATTGGGAAGATCTCATACACCAGCTGTGAGGTGGTAGGCAGCCTCTAGAGAGTTCATCAGTCTCTTGTGTTGAACTCTGCACTATGTTCAGTGAAGCTCAGAAGATGGTGTGTGTTATGAATAAGAATGTTGGAAGAAGAGTGTGTTTTATTGAATGCATCACATCTGCTCCAGGGGCGGAGCAGCCATGATGCATGCAACAAAACACTCTTGAAGCTGCAAGGCATCTTGCAGTTGTTGTATAAAAGTCCACACTTCAACCATCTGCTGGTGTATGTTTCATCCATCAAAAGTTTATCCTGCTACTGGTGTTATAACCTTCCGAGCAGATTGAATTTATAATAAAAATATATAAATAAATAAATGAATAAATAAACACACTCACAAAGACACACACACACACTCAAAAATACACACAAACACACACAAATGTACTATGCACAACCAGAAACAATCTTTAACACATCTATTGACACAGGGTAACTGCTGGAGGTGTGGAAGACAGCAAGTGTGGTCTCAATGTTTAATAAATGGGACAGACAAGCAGCATTAAACTACAGACCAGTATTACTAGCATGCATAGTATGTAAAATTATGGAGACGTTTATCAGAAGAGTGTTGGAGCACCTAAAAAGGAATGAGTTCATACATGACAACCAACATGACTTTAGATATGGTAAATCTTGTGTCAGAAACCTACAGGAGTTATGCAACAAGGCAACAGAGATAAGACAGGAGAGAGAGAGAGAGAGAGAAGGATGGGTAGGCTGCATCTTCTTGGACTGTAGAAAGACTTTTGACACAGTACAGCACAAGAGACTTGGTACAAAATCTAGAGGAGCAGCAGGAATAACAGGAAAAGCACTACAATGGAATATTGCATACCTGACAGGAAGGAAACAATGAGTCATGGTAAATGACGAGATGTCAGAATGGGGTTCTACAGGGATCAGTACTATGGCCGGTACTATTTCTTGTATACAGGAATGACATGAAAGAAGGTATAGTGTCAGAGGTATCCCTGTATGTGGACGATGTAAAACTAATGAGGAAAAAACAAACAAGGAACATAAAAGGCTATAAATGGATCTGGACAGGCTGCAAGTCTGATCTAGTAAGTGGCTATGGAGTTTAACCACCACTAAGTGCAAGGTTATAAAGCTTGGGGAAGGGCAAAGACTACTGCCAATGGAGTTCAGGCTCAGGAGGCAAAGGCTGCAAACTTCACTCAATGAGGACCTTGGGATAAATATTGCACTAAGCATATCACCTGAGGTGCACATCAACCAAATAACTGCTGCAGCATATGGGTGACTGGCAAACCTATGAATAGCATTTCAACACCAGAGTATGGAATCATTTGAGACTCTGTACACCGTGTACGTCAGGCCCATATTGGAGTATGCAGCACCAGTATGGAACCCACACCTTGTCAAGCACATCAAGAAATTGGAGAAAGTGCAGAAGTTTGCAGCAAGACTAGTCCCAGTGCTAAGGGGTATGTCCTATGAGAAGAGGTTAAGGGAACTCTATCTAATGGCACTGGAGGACAGAAGGACTAAGGGGTGACATGATAACATACAAAATACTGAAAAGAATTGACTGAATGAATTGGGACAGACTGTTTGAGATGGGAAACAGGAACACGAGGGCAGAGCTGACTCAGATGAGTCATAGGGACATTAGGAAGTATTTCTTCAGTCTTAATCAAGAAGTGGAATGACCTGGAGAGTGAGATAGTAGAGGCAGAATCCATACATAGCTTAAAGAACAGGTACAATAAGGCTCTCGAAGCCAAGATAGAGAGAGCGAGCGAGCCTAGTAGCAGCCAGTGAAGAGGCAGGGCCAGGAGCTGAGACTTGTCCCCTGGAACCACATATAGGTGAACTTACACACATACAGTGCACACACATCAGTGCACACACACACACACACACACACACACACACACACACACACACACACACACACACACACACACACACACACACACACAACACACACTAGGCAGGGCCAGGAGCTGTGACACAACCCCTGCAAACACAAATAGGTGAGTGCTACTATCCCTAAGGGAAAAAAAAAACTATAAATTAGACACTCTTAAATAGCAGCACGACTCACATACAGCAACACACAAGAGCAGCTTAAGTAGGTAATTACAGAGAAAGTCATGCACACAGGCACAAAATAAATAGTGGCAGTCATGTATAGACACGGTGCTAGAGGAGGTAGTGGCAGCAAGTGCTATAACTACTGGAGGGAGGGAGGGAGGGAGGGAGGGAGGGGGGAGGGAGGGAGGAAAGACAGAGAAACAGCAGACAGAGACAGACGACAAGACAGAGACAGACAGAGACAGACAGACAGAGACAGACAGACAGAGACAGACAGAGACAGACAGAGACAGACAGACACATACACACTCATGAAAGGACACCATCTGCAACAAACTCCAAACGGTCGATGATTTCACATTCCAATATCTATTTTTAAGGGGAGGCGGCTAGAGGTAATAGCAGCCTACTGTTCCATGGACACACTTCATCACTGGGTCATTTGAGAGACAACAAAGTTGTTCAGTTGTTTATAGTACACAGCTATGGCCCTGCACATGCAGCACCTCTTCGGTGCTCCACATTTTCGATTAAGACACATGTACAACAATTGGGTATCTATGTTGATGAAATATTTGACCTACACGGTAGGCTTCTTCAGTCAAATACAGAAGCAGCAGTTGTAGTAGTGAAATAAAGATGATGTAATCAGTCCATCAACCTTAGAGAAACAGTATCTGGAGTGGTCAGTCCCTCAGCCTGGAGAAGAGTTCAGCTTCATGGAGCTGAGGGACTGACCACCTCAAATACTATTTCTCCAAGGTTGATGGACTGATTATGTCATCTTTATTTCACTACCACACTTGCTGCCTCTGTATTTGACTGAAGAAGTCTACTGTGTAGGTGAAATGTTTCAATAATAAAGATACCCAACTGTTGCACATGTGTCTTAATCTTCAACTTCTGGGTATTTTATACCATTTTCAGCATTCCATGTTTTCATTAGCTTTCAATTGAGCCATTGTTCCTGAACAATGGCTCGATCTGAAGCCAACGAAAACGTGGAACATCAAAAAGGTGCTGTATACATGGTGCTCTCCTGTACCTGACCATTCCCCAAGTGACCCAATAATGGTTGACAAACACCCAGGTACCTCTTTACTGAAGGTGAAGAAAGGCAGTACATGTGAGGAGACTGACTCATATGTCTCGACCTGGTGATGCAGTAAACTACAGTGGAACCTCAAAAATTGAACTGCTCCCAGCACAACCAATTATGTAAGTGTATTTTTGTAAGTGCTTTTATAAGTGTATTTTTGAGGGTCTGAAATGGATTAACCTAATTTACATTATTCCTCATGGGAATAAATTCATTCGGTAAAGGCACTCAAACAGCCTTCTGGACCAAAGAAAGTTCGATATTTGAGGTTCCACTGTACTCAGCAGCAGCAGCAGTGTTTACCAGTAACTGCTGTGTGGCAAGAATGACTGCAGAAAACAAGGTGAGAAAAGTGTGTCTGCTAATTTATTTTGAATTTAAATGGATGGAAGTGTTCATAATTTATGCAAACATGCAATGTTGCTTTAGATCAAGCAATAGAAAGTTAAATAAGGTTTATCCAGTATATAAAAATGGCAGGTGATGGGCACAAGCCACACCAGACAAAACCCCCTCGGATAAAAGACTAACCTGACCCAACCCGACTGTGAAGACAGAAAACAAAGAGGAAATATGATAATCATCAATTACTTTACAAGATGTTATGAGAAAAGACCTGGAAAAAGTTTTGGAACTGACAACATGAAGAAGACACAATCTTAATTCACAAAAAAGAGAGTAAAAATATAAGGTACGATAACTAACACACACACACACACACACACACACACACAAACAACACACAACACACACACACACACACACACACACACACACAACACACACAACACAACACACACACACACACACACACACACACACACAACACACACACAACACACAAACACACAACACACACACAACACACACACAACATACACACAACACACACACAACATACACACAACACACACACAACAACACACAACACATCACACAACACACAACACAACACAACACAACAACCAACACACACAACACAACACAACACAACACAACACACACTAGTAGATATGATTGAATAACGGGTGACGGAAAATTAGGAAAACGTGTCAATACATTAAGGAGAGTACACACATATACGTGCAGCAATTTACGACAAAATACATAAATAAAAATGCAACAATCACAAACAGGCGATCTTAACAATTCAGAACAAGCCACAAGAATATAGAAATCTTTAGTTCAAGATCTTTCACACTGTGACATGGACCAACACTTTACACATCTGCCTTGCCTCAGAGAGAATTTTCTCCCTGCTATCTACTGCTACTCTTGCAACACTGCATAGCTCCTAATGATGCACAGAGTGCAAAAGATCTTTGGCTAAAGATTCCCATCCCCGTGTGGCTTGTTCTGCATCACAAATAAAAAAATTAACCCTTTGTCTGATGCTCTCCAACCTAAATTAGATTCACTGATGTTTTTACCCAAATATTTTATATCGCATTAAAATCCTGCAAACTAAAATAATTTTATCGTATTGTTAGGACTGTACGTTATTTATAATCAATAAAATCTCTTGTCAATTTCTCTTTAAAGTTACAATAATAATAATAATAATAATAATAATAATAATAATAATAATAATAATAATTCATAAGCACTAAACCCACATGGGTCACTGAGTGCAAGATATGGTGGAGGCTTGATCCTCAGTCTACTGAGTGCGTGACAGATGCGCTTCCTATCTGTACTCACCTTGTACAAGTATTTAAACTATCCAAACGTAAATCTACGTTTGTGCGCGTAGCACTCTGACCTTGATTTTCTCCATAAGAATGTAAAAAAACGTAGATCTATGTTTGGAGCGCTACGCGAGCAAACGTAGATCTACGTTTGGACAGTCTGAGGGTTAAGAATGTTGGTGGAGGACTAATATTGTAGCATAAACTGTCCAATTGTTCCTCACTTACTTTTCATCTAATGTTCCAAAGAATTAAGGCCTTGCATACACTATCTTAAATAAATTTTGTGTAACATAAATCTAATGCTCTTCACTACTGAGGAGGGGAAGGGGTTACTAGCACCTTGCTCCTGGCATCTTAGTCACCTTTTACGACATGCAGAAATGCTTTTAAATAATCTTCTATGCAATACTTAGGCAGAAAATAAACTTCCTCTCTGTATTGTACCTTTAAGTATCTATCACAGTGGTAGTGAATACATGAAGCATTGTCCTATACCTAATTTAAAGTCTCATTACATACAGTCTTAAAATCAATGCCGTTATGCTTTCCCTAATACTAGTCTCAAAATAATATATCAAATCTGATGTTCTAAACATCATTAGGAGAGCAGAAAATACTGTACTAACAAATTAAAAAAATACTAAACTATAGAACAGCTTGGGGTTAGAACCTATGGTGAGTGAGCCAGGGGTTCTAACCCCATCTGTTTGTTTGCAATCATGTTGTCACGATTTCGTGAGTCATAACAAAAATTACTGTCATGCAAAGGGTTAATTTTTCTATTTATCAGTAAGGAACTGAACACAATGGAGTGGACTAGGAAGAAGGGAACATCACAAACAATCAAGTACCAGCACAGTGACGAGTTCAGATAAAGCTCGCCCTAACAAATGACTTACCCGACTCCTTCCGCATTCGCATGTGGCTACCATGATGCTGCTGGACCCAACCATGTGCTGGTAACCCTGAGGATGAAACCAATCATCATCATCGATGGACTTTCACTCAAACGCACCCAAATATTTAGGTGCTCTTCCATGCAAGTACGAATAAGAAGCAGCATTTAACATACAGGACACCCTGCATGTACAGCACCTATTTTTGCTGTTTCACATTTTCATTGGCTATCAATTGAGCCATTGTTCCACAGGCTGGTGACACTCGCCGGCGCATAAAACATAATGAACAATGGCTCAATTTGAAGGCAATGAAAATGTGGAATACCAAAAACATGGTATATATGCCGGTCCTCCTGTACCAAGTATAATGTCTTACAAAGCTAAGCTGAGCCTGCAAGACTACTTTACACGGGGGAAGAAACTTTTACAATAAGCTAATAATGTTAGGTAAACGGACGCATGTGCGACTAATGTGACATTTTATTGTGGCAATATTTTGCTCCCAAGGAACTTTGTCAAGCCTAATAGCCTGACAAAGCTCTTAACAGCTTCACAAAACTTTTAACTTGACAAAGCTTCTAACAGCTCGACAAAGCTCCTAACAGCTTAACAAAGCTCCTAACAGCTTAACAAAGCTCCTAACAGCTTGATAAGCTTCTAACAGCTTGACAAAGCTCCTAACAATTTGACAAAGTTCCTGAAGAGCGAAACGTTGCCACAATAAAATGTCACATTAGTTGCACTTATGTCCTTTTACCTAACATACTGTCGGTAATTCTGACTTTATTACCAAACTTGTAATGGAAGCAATTACGTATGCAATAAACAATACTCAAGCCATCAAGCAGGACGCCTGGTCTGGCACCGTGCCATGGAGCAATGATCTATGTAATTAATTACAGATAGCGTGTGTACCATTACTGGGATGCCATATTACCACCCCTCTACTAGTACAGTGGTACCTCGAGTTACGAACTTAATTCATTCCAGAAGGCTGTTCGAGTGCTGATACCAAGCAAACTTGTTCCCATAAGAAATGATGTAAATTAGATTAATCCATTTCGGACCCCCAAAAATACAGTTACAAAAGCACTTACAAAAATACACTTACATAATTGTTCGAGTTGGGAGCTGTTCGAAACTCAAGGTACCACTGTATTACCTCCTGTTGTGTTGAAAAGGTGTAAAATACTGACAAGTTGATGATTAAGACACGTGTACAGCAATTGGGTATCTTGATTTTTTAAATGTTTACCCCTACACAGTAGGTTTCTTCAGTCAAATACAGAGGCAGCAGGTGTGGTAGTGAAAACATGATGATGAAATCAGTCCATCAACTTTGGAGAAATAGTATTTGAGGTGGTCAGTCCCTCAGCCTGGCTGAGGGACTAAACACCTCAGATATCTGAGGCCTCAAATACTTGAGGCCTGGCTGAGGGACTAAACACCTCAGATATTATTTCTCTCAGATTGATGGACTGATTATATCATCAGCTTTTCACTACTACACCTGATGCCTCTGTATCTGACTGAAGAAACCTACTGTGTAAGTGAAGCAGTTCAACAATATACACAACTGTTGCACAAGTATCTTATTCATCAACTCCAGTAGCACCTACTTCACTTCTTCCCAAAACTGTTCCTCAATTAATATAGGCACAGGTAACCTCAGTAACAATACATGTACTCAATAATAACCTATGTGGAGACAAACACAGGAGATTGACTGATCTGTATATTTCAACCCTTTCTGAAGAGAACACCAGAAGGGGGTCAAAATATCCACATCAGCTAATCTCCTGAGTCTGTCTCCATGTGGCCTATTATTGAGCACTGACAAGTGTTCGTTACACTTTACTCAACAATACACATATTTATTAACAGTATGACAATTAGGAACAGTATATTTACACTGGTAGTTTGCGATTACTGAATTACCGTCATAAAAGATCCGAAATACAGTCATGTACGCAACTAACATCGTCAATTTTCTAAACCATTCACATCAACATTGTTATTGTTTGATTCCAGGAAAAGAAGCATAGCTCCAATTCCATGGATCAAAACCCCCCTTCTTCACTAGCAGCTGACCCCTTGAAGGGTCAGAATAGTACAGTATCTTATTCTAGCTATTACTGTAGTGCTATTATTTACACAGTACCACTAGCAGAAACAAAACAGTTCAATTTTTTGTTTCAAAACACTGCTCTCAGATTTACGAAACTATCAACAACAATGAAATCCATTTCAAAATATTAACCAATTTGTCCAGCTGAGCCGAAAGAAATGCAGAGTTGCTGATGGCACTTGTGCTACCTGTTTGTTCCATCTGTAATACCTAAATTTATGTTTGTATATCTTCAACGTCCTTATATGAGCAAATAATAATTATTGCCATTGTAATTTCAACTTAGGCTTAAGTTTGCCCAAAATACTCTGCACAACCAGAGGCTTTATGCAAAAACCACTAAAAGTCACCATCTCTGTACAAACACTGCAGGAAAAAATCTTTCTTTGTTATTTTAACCAAGGTTTCTTTCCAAGGACTCATTTTAACCAAGGTTTCTTTCCAAGGACCCATTTTAACCAAGGTTTCTTTCCAAGGACCCATTTTAACCAGGGTTTCTTTCCAAGGACCCATTTTAACCAGGGTTTCTTTCCAAGGACCCATTTTAACCAGGGTTTCTTTCCAAGGACCCATTTTAACCAAGGTTTCTTTCCAAGGACCCATTTTAACCAGGGTTTCTTTCCTAGAACCCATTTTAACCAAGGTTACTTTCCAAGAACCCATTTTAACCAGGGTTTCTTTCCAAGAACCCATTTTAGCCAAGGTTTCTTTCCAAGGACCCATTTTAACCAGGGTTTCTTTCCTAGAACCCATTTTAACCAAGGTTTCTTTCCAAGGACCCATTTTAACCAAGGTTTCTTTCCAAGGACCCATTTTAACCAGGGTTTCTTTCCAAGGACCCATTTTAACCAGGGTTTCTTTCCAAGGACCCATTTTAACCAAGGTTTCTTTCCAAGGACCCATTTTAACCAGGGTTTCTTTCCTAGAACCCATTTTAACCAAGGTTACTTTCCAAGAACCCATTTTAACCAGGGTTTCTTTCCAAGAACCCATTTTAGCCAAGGTTTCTTTCCAAGGACCCATTTTAACCAGGGTTTCTTTCCTAGAACCCATTTTAACCGAGGTTTCTTTCCAAGAACCCATTTTAACCAGGGTTTCTTTCCAAGAACCCATTTTAACCAGGGTTTCTTTCCTAGAACCCATTTTAACCAAGGTTTCTTTCCAAGGACCCATTTTAACCAAGGTTTCTTTCCAAGGACCCATTTTAACCAGGGTTTCTTTCCAAGGACCCATTTTAACCAGGGTTTCTTTCCTAGAACCCATTTTAACCAGGGTTTCTTTCCTAGGACCCATTTTAACCAAGGTTTCTTTCCAATAACCCATTTTAACCAGGGTTTCTTTCCAAGGATCCATTTTAACCAGGGTTTCTTTCCAAGGATCCATTTTAACCAAGGTTTCTTTCCAAGAACCCATTTTAACCAAGGTTTCTTTCCAAGAACCCATTTTAACCAAGGTTTCTTTCCAAGAACCCATTTTAACCAGGGTTTCTTTCCAAGAACCCATTTTAACCAAGGTTTCTTTCCAAGAACCCATTTTAACCAAGGTTTCTTTCCAAGGACCCATTTTAACCAGGGTTTCTTTCCAAGAACCCATTTTAACCAAGGTTTCTTTCCAAGAACCCATTTTAACCAAGGTTTCTTTCCAAGAACCCATTTTAACCAAGGTTTCTTTCCAAGGACCCATTTTAACCAGGGTTTCTTTCCAAGAACCCATTTTAACCAAGGTTTCTTTCCAAGAACTCATTTTAACCAAGGTTTCTTTCCAAGAACCCATTTTAACCAAGGTTTCTTTCCAAGAACCCATTTTAACCAAGGTTTCTTTCCAAGAACTCATTTTAACCAAGGTTTCTTTCCAAGGACCCATTTTAACCAGGGTTTCTTTCCAAGAACCCATTTTAACCAAGGTTTCTTTCCAAGAACTCATTTTAACCAAGGTTTCTTTCCAAGGATCCATTTTAACCAAGGTTTCTTTCCAAGGATCCATTTTAACCAAGGTTTCTTTCCAAGAACCCATTTTAACCAAGGTTTCTTTCCAAGGACCCATTTTAACCAAGGTTTCTTTCCAAGAACCCATTTTAACCAAGGTTTCTTTCCAAGGATCCATTTTAACCAAGGTTTCTTTCCAAGGATCCATTTTAACCAAGGTTTTTCCAAGAACCATTTTAACCAAGGTTTCTTTCCAAGAACCCATTTTAACCAAGGTTTCTTTCCAAGAACCCATTTTAACCAGGGTTTCTTTCCAAGAACCCATTTTAACCAAGGTTTCTTTCCAAGAACCCATTTTAACCAAGGTTTCTTTCCAAGGACCCATTTTAACCAGGTTTCTTTCCAAGAACCCATTTTAACCAAGGTTTCTTTCCAAGAACCCATTTTAACCAAGGTTCTTTCAAGAACCCATTTTAACCAAGGTTTCTTTCCAAGGACCCATTTTAACCAGGGTTTCTTTCCAAGAACCCATTTTAACCAAGGTTTCTTTCCAAGGACCCATTTTAACCAGGGTTTCTTTCCAAGAACCCATTTTAACCAGGGTTTCTTTCCAAGAACTCATTTTAACCAAGGTTTCTTTCCAAGGATCCATTTTAACCAAGGTTTCTTTCCAAGGATCCATTTTAACCAAGGTTTCTTTCCAAGAACCCATTTTAACCAAGGTTTCTTTCCAAGGACCCATTTTAACCAAGGTTTCTTTCCAAGAACCCATTTTAACCAAGGTTTCTTTCCAAGGATCCATTTTAACCAAGGTTTCTTTCCAAGGATCCATTTTAACCAAGGTTTCTTTCCAAGGATCCATTTTAACCAAGGTTTCTTTCCAAGGATCCATTTTAACCAAGGTTTCTTTCCAAGGATCCATTTTTAAACCAAGGTTTCTTTCCAAGGATCCATTTTAACCAAGGTTTCTTTCCAAGGACCCATTTTAACCAAGGTTTCTTTCCAAGGATCCATTTTAACCAGGGTTTCTTTCCAAGGACCCATTTTAACCAAGGTTTCTTTCCAAGGATCCATTTTAACCAAGGTTTCTTTCCAAGGATCCATTTTAACCAAGGTTTCTTTCGAAGATCATCACTGAGGGAACATGGAGACTCCTATTCTGTTTTTTACACATTTAGAAATTCCAAGCACATAAAAGGTTCAAAAGTATGGAACACACTGCCTGAAAATGCCAGAAGTTTCTTCTCTACCAACATGTTCGATAACGCTGTCACAAACACTCATAAAATCTTTAAATGTTTTTATCATGTTATTGACTGTAAATACTTATGAATAATTATTAATATAATTCTCCATAAAATATGTTCTCTTGATCTTATATAAATTGATTTTAATTATCTGGAATTCTTTAAGAGATAATTTTCAAGCTGTAGTGAATATGTGGGTCAGTGGACCACCACCAGCAACAGCCTGGTTGACCAGGCTAGCACTCATCAAGGGTGAAGGTATAAATTCACTGTCAATACCGAGCATATTCTGACAATCTTTTTTTTCTGAGTCTCAACCACTTTATGAATGGACAGAATTAGTCAAGCAGCCACACAATGCCAAGAATTTTATGCTAAGACTAAAATTAAGTACAGCCTCTCCTCACTTAGTGACGTACTCGTTTACCGACGACTCAGACTTACGACAGGCTCTCTGCTGACCAGTATGCATACCTAAATAATGTATATTACAGCCGATTTCCTGTATTCTGTTTATGTATTACAATATACAATACACTACTGTATATAACATACCAGAAATGTTATAAATGGCACAAAGGTGACAATAAAACAATATCAAAGATGGTCGACACAAACCCACTACCATTATAGTATGCTCCTCACTTAGTGACGAATTTGCTTACCGATGTGGTCTTAGGAATGGAACTCCGTTGTTAAGTGAGGAGAGGCTGTATTATGTAACCTGAGAATTAGTTTATCCAAAATGATGTGTATATTCGCACACTCCCAGAGTCTATGATAAAATCTGAAAAATCGCACGACTGAAAAATAAATCTATGGTTACTCTTCTTAATGAAGCAAATTAAGAATAGGTTGTGCTTTGTGTACCATTCTCTTGGATAGTCCGCCACTGGTCCTTTCCAATTACTGGACGAGGAAAGGGATTCCATATGGACCCACCTTCATCGTCAATTTGCGCTGGTCCAACCTGTTCTTCCAGCTGACAGATGAGTACGTTCTTTAAGTTAGGTTCCTGGCTCAAGTACTGTGTCAACCATCAGGTTCAACATCATAGCTTGCCACGAGACAGCTATTATACAGCAAGATATTTTAGTAATGAACTGGAGTTACACTACCATTCACCAGGCACTGTATGACCCTTATGGGTCTAATGCTTGCCCCTTATAAATAATACTATAGAGAGAGTACGTATACACAACCCACACACAGGAGAATTAAACCTATTAACACGTTTCAGTCCAACTTAGACCATTAAACAGTCAAATGTGTGACTAGTTAATGGTCCAAACTGGACCAAAACATTGTTATAAGTTTCATTTTATGTGTGGGTTATCCAGGTATTGTTCTAGTCATGGAATTGTGCCTTTATATTCTTCACTATAGTGTGAGATATGCAGCCACTAGCACCTTTACTCTGGCAGTAGCCATGGCAACATCATCACTGCATTCCATATCATTTATTCCTCATTTGACTTACACTGACACCCAAACCATACCAGGGGTGGGGTTAGAACCCGCAATCAGAAAGTCTCAAAACTCCAGACCAACATGTTAACCACTGGGCCAGCTAGCTTCAATAAGATTCATCCAACTAGGTATATTTCTACACCATAAGACTCTGATGGCGGGTTCTAACCCCACCCATGGTATGGTTTGTTTGTAATCATGTCAATACGATTTCGTGAGTCTTGCATTGACGTTTTCATCAGAAGGAATCTGAGACATCACTTGGCTTCAACTTCACATACATTTTTTAATAGTAATTACATACAGGAACAATATTATTTTTTTGTCTGGGCTAAAATTTGAAATAAATCAAGGTAGGATACCAGTTTTGTAATGTATTTTTAATATATTTTTTTATTATCACACGCCGATTCCCAAAGAGTGAATGTATTTTTAATACACTTGCTATATCTCACTGACCCAAAAGAGGAAATATAAGTCTTAACCTGTAAAGTATATATATAGAGTATATGGAAGAAATCACAATAATCGCATGATTGCAAACATATAGAAATACCACAGTAAAAACAGAAAAAACATCCAAGTGCTTACACATCTATCTGAAGACGTGCATGTAAACACATGAAAAGTGCCCAGGTGTTTTTCCTATTTTCACTGTGGGATTTTTATATAGAGTATCAGCCTTAATGTAAGTGTTATGAGAAGAAATATGGATAGAGTGAGGAAGATGATTTGGGAGGTAGGGAAGATGAGAAGAGAGAAAAGGGAGAGAGGGAAGGAAAATAATAGGGAAGGTAGGGAAGATAAGAAGATAGGGGGAGTGAGGGAAATGAAGAGGAAGATGAAAAAGAAGAAAACAGAGACGGAGGAGAGAATGACTTTGAAGGCAGGCTAGAGACTGGTTGCCAAGTTTTGTATATTTTCAAAATCCTGCATTTGAAAAATGTCAACAGTCTCTCCTGCAACCAATATACTAAGTGACACCTGCAAGAATTGACAAATAAACCAAATATATATATATATATTCGTAAAAATTACAATCAACAGTCTTAACATTTACTTATATCAATTTTATAAGTAGCAGTGGGACAAAGTAGACAAAGAATTAATCCAAGGAATGTGAAGTTAAAAACTAAACTAGAGATTGACAGCAGATAATGATAATTGTAATAATAATAATGGCAGAATTACCGACAATATGTTACGTAAATGGAGACAGATACAACTAATGTGACATTTTATTGTGGCAAAATTTTGCTCTTCAGGATCTTTGTTAAGCTGTTGTGACTTGACAACAACAACAATAATAATAATAATAATAATAATAATAATAATAATCATAATAATAATAATAATAATAATAATTAATGCATTATTACTGTGGGAAAGCACCAAACCTGTAGGGGTCTTAAAGTGCCTGGGAAATGAAAGGTAATTTGGTTTGATCCAAGGAAGAGAAAGGCAGCTCTCACGTCTTAACCCAGAGCCCTTCACCAGGAGATGACATACAGAAAACAGAGACTACCATAATGCAATACTACTCTACTACATCATACTCAGCAACCAAACACAAAAGAAAGAGAGAATCTCCGTTCAATTTAAGTTACCCGTAAAGAACAACAAGGTACAATACCTTGAGTGGAATACACAAATAACCCGTTAATCGGAGAAAGAAAGTTACGACAATGTTTCGGTCCAACTTGGACCATTAACTAGTCACAAAGTGACTAGTTAATGGTCTAAGTTGAACCAAAAAGTTGTCATAAGTTTTTTCTCCTACATGCAGGTTATTTGTGTATGCTATCTGTGAGAGTATTATCTATATTTAAGACAAATCTAAGATGTTATTCATGATAGTTCGTATTGATTAAGGGGAAGATTAGAGAGGGCTAAAGCCTCCAAGGAGTAAATATTTTATATATTTTTTTAATTAATAAGTAATTTACACTACTGGATGGTTTAGAGTTGCTGTGGTACAGTAGTAGGAAGGGTAATTAAATAGAGAAGCAAATAGTGGCGAAATTGTCAGCTGGACATGTCGAATTCTGTTCAATTTTAATCAATTTAAACAATTTTTCATTAAACAAAGTTACACAACTCATTCAGTATGTCAAAGTGTAATCAAAGTACAGTTTCCAGTACCTCGCTCCCACATCCTCATTCTTTCTCACCATCCAGCAGCACTTATGCCCTGCCCTGGCTCCCACATCCTCCATCTTTCTCACCATCCAGCAGCAGCAGTCATGCCATGCCCTGGCTGCCACATCCTCCATCTTTCTCACCATCCAGCAGCAGCAGTCATGCCCTGCCCTGGCTGCCACATCCTCATTTTTTCTCACCATCCAGCAGCAGTTATGCCCTACCCTGGCTCCCACATCCCCCTTCTTTCTCACCATCCAGCAGCAGCAGTCATGCCATGCCCTGGCTGCCACATCCTCCATCTTTCTCACCATCCAGCAGCAGCAGTCATGCCATGCCCTGGCTGCCACATCCTTCATCTTTCTCACCATCCAGCAGCAGCAGTCATGCCATGCCCTGGCTGCCACATCCTCCATCTTTCTCACCATCCAGCAGCAGCAGTCATGCCCTGCCCTGGCTCCCATATCCTCCATCTTTCTCACCATCCAGCAGCAGTCATGCCCTGCCCTGGCTCCCACATCCTCCATCTTTCTCACCATCCAGCAGCAGTGATGCCCTGCCTTGGCTGCCACATCCTCCATCTTTCTCACCATCCAGCAGCAGTTATGCCCTGCCCTGGCTCCCACATCCTCCATCTTTCTCACCATCCAGCAGCAGCAGTCATGCCATGCCCTGGCTGCCACATCCTCCATCTTTCTCACCATCCAGCAGCAGTCATGCTCTGCCCTGGCTCCCACATCCTCCATCTTTCTCACCATCCAGCAGCAGTCATGCCCTGCCTTGGCTGCCACATCCTCCATCTTTCTCACCATCCAGCAGCAGTCATGCCCTGCCCTGGCTCCCACATCCTCCATCTTTCTCACCAACAATTTCACTACAATCTTGAGCATCACCACAAAAATAATATTAAATGAAATTTTTTATTATTATTATCACACTGGCCGATTCCCACCAAGGCAGGGTGGCCTGAAAAAGAAAAACTTTCACCATCATTCACTCCATCACTGTCTTGCCAGAAGGGTGCTTTACACTACAGTTTATAAACTGCAACATTAACACCCCTCCTTCAGAGTGCAGACACTGTACTTCCCATCTCCAGGACTCAAGTCCGGCCTGCCGGTTTCCCTGAACCCCTTCATAAATGTTACTTTGCTCCATTCACTCCTATCAAACACGCTCACGCATGCCTGCTGGAAGTCCAAGCCCCTCACACACAAAACCTCCTTTACCCCCTCCCTCCAACCTTTCCTAGGCCGATCCCTACCCCGCCTTCCTTCCACTACAGACTGATACACTCTTGAAGTCATTCTGTTTCGCTCCATTCTCTCTACATGTCCGAACCACCTCAACAACCCTTCCTCAGCCCTCTGGACAACAGTTTTGGTAATCCCGCACCTCCTCCTAACTTCCAAACTACGAATTCTCTGCATTATATTCACACCACACATTGCCCTCAGACATGACATCTCCACTGCCTCCAGCCTTCTCCTCGCTGCAACATTCATCACCCATGCTTCACACCCATATAAGAGCGTTGGTAAAACTATACTCTCATACATTCCCCTCTTTGCCTCCAAGGACAAAGTTTTTTGTCTCCACAGACTCCTAAGTGCACCACTCACGCTTTTTCCCTCATCAATTCTATGATTCACCTCATCTTTCATAGACCCATCCGCTGACACATCCACTCCCAAATATCTGAATACATTCACCTCCTCCATACTCTCTCCTTCCAATCTGATATCCAATCTTTCATCACCTAATCTTTTTGTTATCCTCATAACCTTACTCTTTCCTGTATTCACTTTCAATTTTCTTCTTTTGCATACCCTACCAAATTCATCCACCAATCTCTGCAACTTCTCTTCAGAATCTCCCAAGAGCACAGTGTCATCAGCAAAGAGCAACTGTGACAACTCCCACTTTATGTGTGATTCTTTATCTTTTAACTCCACGCCTCTTGCCAAGACCCTCGCATTTACTTCTCTTACAACCCCATCTATAAATATATTAAACAACCACGGTGACATCATACATTCTTGTCTAAGGCTTACTTTTACTGGGAAATAATCTCCCTCTTTCCTACATACTCTAACTTGAGCCTCACTATCCTCGTAAAAACTCTTCACTGCTTTCAGTAGTCTACCTCCTATACCATACACCTGAAACATCTGCCACATTGCCCCCCCTATCCACCCTGTCATACGCCTTTTCCAAATCCATAAATGCCACAAAGACCTCTTTAGCCTTATCTAAATACTGTTCACTTATATGTTTCACTGTAAACACCTGGTCCACACACCCCCTACCTTTCCTAAAGCCTCCTTGTTCATCTGCTATCCTATTCTCCGTCTTACTCTTAATTCTTTCAATAATAACTCTACCATACACTTTACCAGGTATACTCAACAGACTTATCCCCCTATAATTTTTGCACTCTCTTTTGTCCCCTTTGTCTTTATACAAAGGAATTATGCATGCTCTCTGCCAATCCCTAGGTACCCTACCCTCTTCCATACATTTATTAAATAATTGCACCAACCACTCCAAAACTATATCCCCACCTGCTTTTAACATTTCTATCTTTATCCCATCAATCCTGGCTGCCTTACCCCCTTTCATTTTACCTACTGCCTCACGAACTTTCCCCACACTCACAACTGGCTCTTCCTCACTCCTACAAGATGTTATTCCTCCTTGCCCTATACACGAAATCACAGCTTCCCTATCTTCATCAACATTTAACAATTCCTCAAAATATTCCCTCCATCTTCCCAATACCTCTAACTCTCCATTTAGTAACTCTCCTCTCCTATTTTTAACTGACAAATCCATTTGTTCTTTAGGCTTCCTTAACTTGTTAATCTCACTCCAAAACTTTTTCTTATTTTCAACAAAATTTGTTGATAACATCTCACCCACTCTCACATTTGCTCTCTTTTTACATTGCTTCACCACTCTCTTAACCTCTCTCTTTTTCTCCATATACTCTTCCCTCCTTGCATCACTTCTACTTTGTAAAAACTTCTCATATGCTAACTTTTTCTTCCTTACTACTCTCTTCACATCATCATTCCACCAATTGCTCCTCTTCCCTCCTGCACCCACTTTCCTGTAACCACAAACTTCTGCTGAACACTCTAACATTACATTTTTAAACCTACCCCATACCTCTTCGACCCCACTGCCTATGCTCTCATTAGCCCATCTATCCTCCAATAGCTGTTCATATCTTACCCTAACTGCCTCCTCTTTTAGTTTATAAACCTTCACCTCTCTCTTCCCTGATGCTTCTATTCTCCTTGTATCCCATCTACCTTTTACTCTCAGTGTAGCTACAACTAGAAAGTGATCTGATATATCTGTGGCCCCTCTATAAACATGTACATCCTGAAGTCTACTCAACAGTCTTTTATCTACCAATACATAATCCAACAAACTACTGTCATTTTGCCCTACATCATATCTTGTATACTTATTTATCCTCTTTTTCTTAAAATATGTATTACCTATAACTAAACCCCTTTCTATACAAAGTTCAATTAAAGGGCTCCCATTATCATTTACACCTGGCACCCCAAACTTACCTACCACACCCTCTCTAAAAGTTTCTCCTACTTTAGCATTCTGGTCCCCTACCACAATTACTCTCTCTCTTGGTTCAAAGGCTCCTATACATTCACTTAACATCTCCCAAAATCTCTCTCTCTCTCCTCTACATTCCTCTCTTCTCCAGGTGCATACACGCTTATTATGACCCACTTCTCGCATCCAACCTTTACTTTAATCCACATAATTCTTGAATTTACACATTCATATTCTCTTTTCTCTTTCCATAACTGATCCTTCAACATTACTGCTACCCCTTCCTTTGCTCTAACTCTCTCAGATGCTCCAGTTTTAATTCCATTTATTTCCCCCCACCGAAACTCCCCTACCCCCTTCAGCTTTGTTTCGCTTAGGGCCAGGACATCCAACTTCTTTTTATTCGTAACATCAGCAATCATCTGTTTCTTGTCATCCGCACTACATCCACGCACATTCAAGCATCCCAGTTTTATGAAGTTTTTCTTCTTCTCTTTTTTAGTAAATGTCTACAGGAGAAGGGGTTACTAGCCCATTGCTCCCGGCATTTTAGTCGCCTCATACGACACGCATGGCTTACGAAGGAAAGATTCTTTTCCACTTCCCCATGGACAATAGAAGAAATAAAGAAGAACAAGAGCTATTTAGAAAAAGGGAGAAAAACCTAGATGTATGTATATATATATGCATGTGCGTGTCTGTGAAGTGTGACCAAAGTGTAAGTAGGAGTAGCAAGACATCCCTGTTATCTAGCGTGTTTATGAGACAGAAAAAGACACCAGCAATCCTACCATCATGCAAAACAGTTACAGGTTTCTGTTTCACAGTCATCTGGAAGGACGGTAGTACTTCCCTGGGTGGTTGCTGTCTACCAACCTACTAAATATAAATTAATTTTCAAGCCTTGGTTTTATCATTCAAATCTGTATAAAACTTAAACAAATTGCTCATACACCCAGGTGGCCATTCTCATTTTTCTGAAATTTCTACATTATTAGTATTATTATTATAAGCATAGGGAGGCAACAGAGTAATGAGAGATTATCAGGCTTAATATAAGGAAGAAGGTAGCTTTAGTTCCTTGGATCAAGAGACCATAATAATGAAGACAACCATTAAGAGTTTCTACGTTTCCAACCAGAGCACAACAATATATAAGTTAGCTACCACAAGTCTTGACAGGGTAGTGAGTTTACACACCAAAATAATAACATCAACTTTAATTTATTTCAGAATTTCTCACAACTCTAACTTAATACCACACCTTTCATAACAAAGATAAGTATTCCACCAGAACGTAGACAATATCCATCTTAACAATAAGATTCGTATCTAACACGGTCGAGCACCAAATGTTCGGAATCCGATACTGTATTTCAGTACTAGAACATTGATATGATCTCTGAACTTATTCTTGGAACTTATTCCTTGAAATTCTCTCTTAGAGAGCTAAGTTTACTATGCCTCTGACCTCGACCAACCGAACCTTCGGTACTCGACTATACACTCTCCTTTTCAACACAGACAATGAAGAACTTAGTTTTACATACATGTCAGTTAAATTACGTACATACAAGACAATAAAATACATCTGATATATAAATACAGGAAGTCCAACAACTTGCATTCTAGCAGCATTTCTGATTTTCTTACACGTTTACATAGAAAATAACAATACAAAGGATGGTTACATTTCACACATGTCCAGACTGAGGCTCAGCAGTCAAAGGAAAGAAACAGGTGTAACGAAGCATTTATTGTATTAAAATTTCTTTGTATAGAGATTTATCAAATTACGTTAATGAAAATAATACACCTGCAATACTTGGGTATCTTTACTACCCAATGTTCTGCTTGGACGAAAGGCTCTTTCATTCAAACACAAGTATAACACTAGTAGTTCTAAGGTGGACAGTCGTTCAAAGCTGAGGGACTGACCACGTTATACCAAGGCCTGGTTGATCATGCCCTGATCCATCAGGAGACCTGGTCATGGACTGGGCCATGAGGGGCACTGGCCCCCAGAGCACCCTTCAGGTAAGTACGTATACCTCAAAACTACTACTATCTCCAGTGTTATGATCATCCACATTCAACTGAAGAAGCTCGATGTGCAGGCAAAACGTACCAAACATTGCACATGTTCTATATTCATCAACTTGTCATTATTGCAAACCATCAATAATATACAGGCAGGCCCCACTTTACAGTGTTTCGTTAATACAGCAGTTGTCAATTATACCCATTCTTCATTTATTCAGATTTCCTACATTAAATATATTCAACACTTGCTATAAGCTAAGGACAAAAGTATTTTAAGGTAAGTAATGTGTGTACTGTATATGAATTTTTTTTATAGGCCTAGTTCTATTGCTCACTTAATATATGATAGTGTAAACATGTTATTAGGCTTTTATATGCATTTACATGTGAAAAAGGGCAATTTTCACTTTACAGCAGTAGCCCGGAACCTAACCTGCTGTATAAGTGAGGCCCCACAGTAGCCAGAAACCTAACCTGCTGTATAAGTAGGTTCCTACAGTAGCACAGAATCTAATCTGCTGTATATGTGGGACCCTACAGTAGCCCAGAACCTAACCTGCTGTATAAGCGGGGCCCGACATTAGCCGGAACTTAACCTGCTGTATAAGCAGGGTCCTACATATCCAGCTAAACATATCGATAAATGGTTCACCCATTACAAGACACACTGAAAGCAAATTTATAAGTCTCCACCTCGACTGTAATCTTAAATTTCAGACTCACATCCAGTATATAACTAAGAAAGTTCCCAAAACAGTAGGTATCCTTTCCAAGATACGATACTATGTACCCCAAAGAGCGCTCCTTAATATATATCACTCTCTAATATACCCTTACCTCACCTATGGTATTTGTGCTTAGGAATCTACTATGTCCAATTACCTTAAACCTTTAATAACCTAACAAAAAGTGGTGGTGAGGATGATCACAAACAACTGTGCCAGACAATACACCCCACCACTCTTCAAAAGCTTGAACTTACTTAATATAATTTTTTTTTTATTTATTATTAACACACTGGCCGATTCCCACCAAGGCAGGGTGGCCCGAAAAAGAAAAACTTTCACCATCATTCACTCCATCACTGTCTTGCCAGAAGGGTGCTATACACTACAGGTTTTAAACTGCAACATTAACACCCCTCCTTCAGAGTGCAGGCACTGTACTTCCCATCTCCAGGACTCAAGTCCAGCCTGCCGGTTTCCCTGAACCCCTTCATAAATGTTACTTTGCTCACACTCCAACAGCACATCAAGTATTAAAAACCATTTGTCTCCATTCACTCCTATCAAACACGCTCACGCATGCCTGCTGGAAGTCCAAGCCCCTCGCACACAAAACCTCCTTCACCCCCTCCCTCCAACCTTTCCTAGGCCGACCCCTACCCCACCTATATATACAGAACATTAAACTCCAATATCAACCCTCCACTCAAACTTCTCCTAGACAGCTTCAACAGAACACACAGGCATAACACGAGACACAAAACACTTTTTGACATCCCTCGTGTCTGTCTCACAATATGCAAAAATTCAATGCACATAAAGGGCCCAAAGAACTGGAGCTTTTTCCCCCACAACAGCAAAAATATCCCCTACCACAAATCAATTTAGGACTATACTCAAAAATCACCTCATCTCTCAAAAACAACCATGCCCACACTATGCTAAACTCTAACCAAATTTAAAGCAACTCTCCCAAATATTTTATTATCCCTTAACTATTAAGCCATTATTACAAACTTAAAAATGTATATTTGTATCATAAATTGTACTACCTCATATTTATAATAGAGTAAAATATTGAATATTTCTAATCTAGCACTCTTCACCTGTCTAGACTTAAGTAGTCTTTAAGTAGATAAATTAGACACATGTGCAACTCTTGGGTATCTTTATTGAGGAAACGTTTCGCCACACAGTGGCTTCATCAGTCCATACAAAGGAGAATCTTGAAGAACAGGAGGAGAATGAGGTAATCAGTCCCTCAACCTTGAGTCGATGTGGTCAGTCCATCAATCTATTCAAGATTGATGGACTGATGAAGCCACTGTGTGGCAAAACGTTTCCTCAATAAAGATACCCAAGAGTTGCACATGTGTCTAATTTATCAACTTGTCGGTTCTCTGAACCATTCATCTACAAAGTCTTTAAGTAGTAGGTTAATCTGCCCAAAATTGCCTCAGCATGATGGTGGCTTTCTTGATGCCAATCAATTATGAAATGTAAACACACATTATAACCTTAACAAAGAAATTAATTGTTTAATTTGATTTGATTTGATACAGTAGCCTGGAACCTAACCAGCTGTATAAGCTGGGCCCTACAGTAGCCTGGAACCTAACGTGCTGTATAAGCTGGGCCCTACAGTAGCCTGGAACCTAACCTGCTGTATAAGCAGGGCCCTACAGTAGCCCAGAACCTAACCGGCTGAATAAACAGGGCCCTACAGTAGCCCAGAACCTAACCTGCTGAATAGGCAGGGCCCTACAATAGCCCAGAACCTAACCTGCTGAATAGGCAGGGCCCTACAGTAGCCCAGAACCTAACCTGCTGAATAAGCAAGGCCCTACAGTAGCCCAGAACCTAACCTGCTGAATAAGCAGGGCCCTACAGTAGCCTGGAACCTAATCTGCTGAATAAGCAGGGCCCTACAGTAGCCAAGAACCTAACCTGCTGAATAAGCAGGGCCCTACAGTAGCCAAGAACCTAATCTGCTGAATAAGCAGGGCCCTACAGTAGCCCAGAACCTAATCTTCTGAATAAGCAGGGCCCTACAGTAGTCCAGAACCTAACCTGCTGAATAAGCAGGGCCCTACAGTAGTCCAGAACCTAACCTGCTGAATAAGCAGGGCCCTACAGTAGCCAAGAACCTAACCTGCTGAATAAACAGGGCCCTACAGTAGCCCAGAACCTAACCTGCTGAATAAGCAGGGCCCTACAGTAGCCCAGAACCTAACCTGCTGAATAAGCAGGGCCCTACAGTAGCCCAGAACCTAACCTGCTGAATAAGCAGGGCCCTACAGTAGCCCAGAACCTAACCTGCTGAATAAGCAGGGCCCTACAGTAGCCTGGAACCTAACCTGCTGTTATAAGCAGGGCCCTACAGTAGCCTGACCCTAACCTGCTGAATAAGCAGGGCCCTACAGTAGCCATGGACCTAACCTGCTGAATAAGCAGGGCCCTACAGTAGCCAGAACCTAACCTGCTGAATAACAGGGCCCTACAGTAGCCCAGAACCTAACCTGTGAATAAGCAGGGCCCTCCAGTAGCCCAGAACCTAACCTGCTGAATAAGCAGGGCCCTACAGTAGTCAAGAACCTAAGCTGCTGAATAAGCTGGCCCTACAGTAAGCCCAGAACCTAACCTGCTGAATAAGCAGGGCCCTACAGTAGCCCAGAACCTAGCCTGCTGAATAAACAGGGCCCTACAGTAGCCCAGAACCTAACCTGTGAATAAGCAGGGCCCTCCAGTAGCCCAGAACCTAACCTGCTGAATAAGCAGGGCCCTACAGTAGTCAAGAACCTAAGCTGCTGAATAAGCAGGGCCCTACAGTAGCCCAGAACCTAACCTGCTGAATAAGCAGGGCCCTACAGTAGCCAAGAACCTAACCTGCTGAATAAGCAGGGCCCTACAGTAGCCTGGAACCTAACCTGCTGTTATAAGCAGGGCCCTACAGTAGCCTGGACCCTAACCTGCTGAATAAGCAGGGCCCTACAGTAGCCTGGACCCTAACCTGCTGAATAAGCAGGGCCCTACAGTAGCCCAGAACCTAACCTGCTGAATAAGCAGGGCCCTACAGTAGCCCAGAACCTAACCTGCTGAATAAACAGGGCCCTACAGTAGCCCAGAACCTAACCTGTGAATAAGCAGGGCCCTCCAGTAGCCCAGAACCTAACCTGCTGAATAAGCAGGGCCCTACAGTAGTCAAGAACCTAAGCTGCTGAATAAGCAGGGCCCTACAGTAGCCCAGAACCTAAGCTGCTGAATAAGCAGGGCCCTACAGTAGCCCAGAACCTAAGCTGCTGAATAAGCAGGGCCCTACAGTAGCCCAGAAACTAACCTGCTGCAAAGCAAGGCCTTCCTGTATTTATCAAGTCACAGAGGAAACTAATATCATAATTAAAGCTTGTCCTGACCCATCATCTCTTCACTAAACTGTTGGTAGACATCTTTCTACCCGACTAAGCTGTTGTGATATGTTAATTGCTTCCGAAGTATGTACCAAATTTTTAAGTGTAGATGTGTATACACTGTAGTCAGGGCTGGATTAAGGCCTGTCAGCTGCAGTCCAGAGGCCCTCAAGGAAGGTTCCTTGATGTTGGTGAGGGGCTCTTGATTTAGGGAACTGGATCTGTGCTCCAGTTCCCCGAATTAAGCCTGAATGCCTTCCATATTCCCCCCCCCCCAGGTGCTGTATAATCCTCCGGGTTTAGCACTTCCCCCTTGATTATAATAATAATAATACAGTCCAGAGGCGTCCACTAGCCGGAGAGCTTTCATAGATGAAGTGAACATTGTTCATAGTTACTGCTGTAAGTTTAACATTATAGTGTTATTACATCATATATACAATGAACTTTTGACTCTTGTGATTAATTTATTTTTCATTTTGAAAACATTGCTTGGGCCTCACAGTACCTGTAGCCCAGGGACCTCACAGTACTTGTAGTCCAGGGGCCTCACAGTACCTGTAGCCCAGGGGCCTCACAGTACCTGTAGCCCAGGGGTCTCACAGTACTTGTAGCCCAGGGGGCCTCACGTACCTGTAGCCCAGGGGTCTCACAGTACTTGTAGCCCAGGGACCTCACAGTACCTGTAGCCCAGGGGTCTCACAGTACTTGTAGCCCAGGGACCTCACAGTACCTGTAGCCCAGGGGTCTCACAGTACTTGTAGCCCAGGGCCTCACAGTACCTGTAGCCCAGGGTCTCACAGTACTTGTAGCCCAGGGACCTCACAGTACCTGTAGCCCAGGGGTCTCACAGTACTTGTAGCCCAGGGACCTCACAGTACCTGTAGCCCAGGGGTCTCACAGTACCTGTAGCCCAGGGACCTCACAGTACCTGTAGCCCAGGGGTCTCACAGTACTTGTAGCCCAGGGACCTCACAGTACCTGTAGCCCAGGGGTCTCACAGTACTTGTAGCCCAGGGACCTCACAGTACTGTAGCCCAGGGGTCTCACAGTACTTGTAGCCCAGGGACCTCACAGTACCTGTAGCCCAGGGGTCTCACAGTACCTGTAGCCCAGGGACCTCACAGTACCTGTAGCCCAGGGGTCTCACAGTACTTGTAGCCCAGGGACCTCACAGTACCTGTAGCCCAGGGGCCTCACAGTACCTGTAGCCCAGGGACCTCACAGTACCTGTAGCCCAGGGGTCTCACAGTACCTGTAGCCCAGGGGCCTCACAGTACCTGTAGCCCAGGGGCCTCACAGTACCTGTAGCCCAGGGGCCTCACAGTACTTGTAGCCCAGGGGTCTCTCAGTACCTGTAGCCCAGGGGCCTCACAGTACTTGTAGCCCAGGGGCCTCACAGTACCTGTAGCCCAGGGACCTCACAGTACTTGTAGCTCCAGGGGTCCTCTCAGTACTGTAGCCCAGGGACTCACAGTACTTGTAGCCCAGGGACCTCACAGTACTTGTAGCCCAGGGGCCTCACAGTACCTGTAGCCCAGGGGCCTCACAGTACCTGTAGCCCAGGGACCTCACAGTACTTGTAGCCCAGGGGTCTCTCAGTACCTGTAGCCCAGGGGTCTCACAGTACTTGTAGCCCAGGGGCCTCACAGTACTTGTAGCCCAGGGGTCTCTCAGTACCTGTAGCCCAGGGGTCTCACAGTACTTGTAGCCCAGGGGCCTCACAGTACCTGTAGCCCAGGGACCTCACAGTACTTGTAGCCCAGGGGTCTCTCAGTACCTGTAGCCCAGGGGTCTCACAGTACTTGTAGCCCAGGGGTCTCTCAGTACCTGTAGCCAGGGTCTCACAGTACTTGTAGCCCAGGGGCCTCACAGTACTTGTAGCCCAGGGGTCTCTCAGTACCTGTAGCCCAGGGGTCTCACAGTACTTGTAGCCCAGGGGTCTCTCAGTACCTGTAGCCCAGGGGTCTCACAGTACTTGTAGCCCAGGGGCCTCACAGTACTTGTAGCCCAGGGGTCTCTCAGTACCTGTAGCCCAGGGGTCTCACAGTACTTGTAGCCCAGGGGCCTCACAGTACCTGTAGCCCAGGGACCTCACAGTACTTGTAGCCAGGGGTCTCTCAGTACCTGTAGCCCAGGGGTCTCACAGTACTGTAGCCCAGGGGTTTCTACAGTACCTGTAGCCCAGGGGTCTCACAGTACTTGTAGCCCAGGGGTCTCTCAGTACCTGTAGCCCAGGGGTCTCACAGTACTTGTAGCCCAGGGGCCTCACAGTACCTGTAGCCCAGGGACCTCACAGTACTTGTAGCCCAGGGGTCTCTCAGTACCTGTAGCCCAGGGGTCTCACAGTACTTGTAGCCCAGGGGTTTCTCAGTACCTGTAGCCCAGGGGTCTCACAGTACTTGTAGCCCAGGGGTCTCTCAGTACCTGTAGTCCCAGGGGTCTCAAGTACTTTTAGCCCAGGGTCTCACAGTACTTGTAGCCCCGGGGTCTCACAGTACTTGTAGCCCAGGGTCTCACAGTACTTGTAGCCCAGGGGTCTCACAGTACTATAGCCCAGGGGTCTCACAGTACTGTAGCCCAGGGGTCTCACAGTACCTGTAGCCCAGGGGTCTCACAGTACCTGTAGCCCAGGGGTCTCACAGTACCTGTAGCCCAGGGGTCTCACAGTACTTTTAGCCCAGGGGTCTCACAGTACTTGTAGCCCAGGGGTCTCACAGTACCTGTAGCCCAGGGGTCTCACAGTACCTGTAGCCCAGGGGTCTCACAGTACCTGTAGCCCAGGGGTCTCACAGTACCTGTAGCCCAGGGGCCTCACAGTACCTGTAGCCCAGGGGTCTCACAGTACTTGTAGCCCAGGGGTCTCACAGTACCTGTAGCCCAGGGGCCTCACAGTACCTGTAGCCCAGGGGTCTCACAGTACTTGTAGCCCAGGGGCCTCACAGTACTTGTAGCCCAGGGGTCTCACAGTACCTGTAGCCCAGGGGTCTCTCAGTACCTGTAGCCCAGGGGCCTCACAGTACTTGTAGTCCAGGGGTCTCACAGTACTTGTAGCCCAGGGGTCTCACAGTACTTGTAGCCCAGGGGTCTCACAGTACCTGTAGCCCAGGGGCCTCACAGTACCTGTAGCCCAGGGGCCTCACAGTACTTGTAGCCCAGGGGTCTCACAGTACCTGTAGCCAGGGCCTCACAGTACCTGTAGACCAGGGGTCTCACAGTACTTGTAGCCCAAGGGCCTCACAGTACTTGTAGCACAGGGTCTCACAGTACTTGTAGCCCAGGGGTCTCACAGTACCTGTAGCCCAGGGACCTCACTTACCTGTAGCCCAGGGGCTCACAGTACTTGTAGCCAGGGGTCTCACAGTACCTTAGCCCAGGCCTCACAGACCTGTAAACCCAGGGCCTCACAGTACTTGTAGTCCAGGAGTTCTCACAGTACCTGTAGCCCAGGGGCCTCACAGTACCTGTAGCCATGGGTCTCACAGTACACTATACCCAGGGGCCTCACAGTACCGTACCAGGGCCTCACAGTACCTGTAGCCCAGGGGCTCAACATGTACCTGTAGCCCAGGGCTCACAGTACTTGTTTGCCCAGGGGTCTCACAGTACTTGTAGCCCAGGGGTCTCTCCGTACACTGTAGCCCAGGGGCCTACAGTAACTTGTAGCCCAGGGGTCTCACAGTACTTGTAGCCCAGGGTCCTCTCAGTACCTGTAGCCCGGCCTCACAGTATTGTAGTCCAGGGTCTCACATAACTGTAGCCAGGGGCCTCAAACGTACCTGAGCCCAGGGTTCTCACAGTTACTGTAGCCCAGGGCTCTAGTACCTGTGCCCAGGGGTCTCACAGTACTTGCCAGGGGTCTCTCAGTTACCTGTAGCCCAGGGCCTCACAATACCGTAAGCCCAGGGGTCCACAGTACCTGTAGCCTAGGCCTCACAGTACCTGTTACCCAGGGGCCTCACAGTACCTGTAGCCCAGGGGCCTCACAGTACCTGTAGCCCAGGGGTCTCACAGTTCCTGTAGCCCAGGGGTCTCACAGTACCTGTAGCCCAGGGGCCTCAAAGTACTTGTAGCCCAGGGGCCTCACAGTACTTGTAGCCCAGGGGTCTCACAGTACCTGTAGCCCAGGGGTCTCACAGTACCTGTAACCCAGGGGTCTCAAAGTACTTGTAGCCCAGGGACCTCACAGTACTTGTAGCCCAGGGGTCTCACAGTACCTGTAGCCCAGGGGTCTCTCAGTACCTGTAGCCCAGGGATCTCACAGTACCTGTAGCCCAGGGGTCTCACAGTACCTGTAGCCCAGGGGTCTCACAGTACCTGTAGCCAGGGTCTCACAATACCTGTAGCCCAGGGGTCTCACAGTACCTGTAGCCCGAGTCTCACAGTACCTGTTTGCCCAGGGGTCTCACAGTACCTGTAGCCCAGGGTCTCACAGTACCTGTAGCCCAGGGGTCTCACAGTACCTGTAGCCCAGGGGTCTCACAGTACCTGTAGCCCAGGGGTCTCACAGTACCTGTAGCCCAGGGGTCTCACAGTACCTGTAGCCCAGGGTCTCACAGTACCTGTAGCCCAGGGGTCTCACAGTACTTGTAGCCCAGGGGTCTCACAGTACCTGTAGCCCAGGGGTCTCACAGTACCTGTAGCCCAGGGGCCTCACAGTACCTGTAGCCCAGGGGTCTCACAGTACCAGTAGCCCAGGGGTCTCACAGTACCTGTACCCCAGGGGTCTCACAGTACCTGTAGCCCAGGGGTCTCATAGTACCCGTAGCCCAGGGGTCTCATAGTACCCGTAGCCCAGGGGTCTCATAGTACCTGTAGCCCAGGGGTCTCACAGTACCTGTAGCACAAGGGCCTCACAGTACCTGTAGCACAAGGGCCTCACAGTACCTGTAGCCCAGGAGCCTACAAAATCTTAATCCAGCTCTGACCACAGTGTCTGCAAGTTGCAGGACCTGCTGGATAGATACATTACAAGAGTAGCAGTCCAGTTACAATCTTACAAAAACATTAATCCACACACAGACAATAAAAAGAAAACTTCCAATGTACATAATAAGCAGGAATTACTTTCTACAATAAAGTCTTGAACAATTACTGTGGTACAATTAACGTACTGAACAACACGGTACTGACGATCATGAGGTGCTAAATCTGTACAAGTCATACCGAGCCAGGGGACTGGGAGGTACCGTACCTTATGGCGTAGAAGACGCTATTTTTCCCAAGAAATGTCTCAAAAATTTACCCAGCATCTTAGAGGCCAAAGTACCATTTATTTTTCCTTTTTCCTAAATTTTAGCCAGTCAGACGTTGTGCGTGTCCTTGACACTGTAGCTTCTTGTTCGCCGTAAGATATGGTAATCAAGTTTTATCCAAGAAAAGGGAAGGTAGCTCTAATTCCTTGCATCAAGAGACCTTCAGCAACATCAAGACACTCCTTGACCTCTCTTTTCCCCCAAACCAAATTTATAGAGAAATCAATTTTCACCCATAATACAGTGGACCCCCGCTTAACGATCACCTCCAAATGCGACCAATTATGTAAGTGTATTTATGTAAGTGCGTTTGTACGTGTATGTTTGGGGGTCTGAAATGGACTAATCTACTTCACAATATTCCTTATGGGAAAAAATTCGGTCAGTACTGGCACCTGAACATACTACTGGAATGAAAAAAGTTCGTTAACCGGGGTCCACTGTATATATATATATATAATATATATATATATATATATATATATATATATATATATATATATATATATATATATATATATATTATATATATATATATATATTATATAATACATATATTATGCCTATCAAGTGCTAATAATACAAAGACATAAGAGAATACAATCAATAATATAATGGTTTCCCATGGGTTACAATGGAGTGTGTGCAGGGTAATATTTAGTAAAGGGATTCAGGAAAACCTGCTATTATAGATTTAGCCGGACTTAAGTCCTGGAAATTGGAATTACGATGCTTGAACTTTAACCCTTAAACGGTCCAAATGTATATATACGTTTTTTTCAACATCTGAAAGTATGTAAAAAAATGTAGATCTTTTTTGTTTTGAATTTGAAAACGTGTAAAAAAACTTTTATATATATATATTTTTTTTTTGTTATATTTGAAAATATGTAAAAAAAAAAAGATCTACTTTTGTAGCTACGAATTTGAATGTCGATCTGTTTAGACTGTTTAAGTGTTAAAGGACGGGTCTGAGATATTGACAATTTGGAGGTATACAGTGGACCCTCGCCTAACGAACGCATTGCATAACGTTAATTTCGCCTAATGATACATTTTAGCGCTAACATTTTGCCTCGGCTAATGCTAAAAAAACTCGCCTAACGATATTCGTTCTCGGGTACCAATTAATATCGTTAGGTGAGGGTCCACTGTACAGTGGACCCCCGCATAACGATTACCTCTGAATGCGACCAATTATGTAAGTGTATTTATGTAAGTGCGTTTGTACTTGTATGTTTGGGGGTCTGAAATGGACTAATCTACTTCACAATATTCCTTATGGGAACAAATTCGGTCAGTACTGGTACCTGAACATACTTCTGGAGTGAAAAAATATCGTTAACCGGGGGTCCACTGTACTTCTAAACTGTCGTATCTGAGTGCCTCTGCAAAGACAGTGATTATGTATGAGTGATGGTGAAAGTGATGAATGATGATGAAAGTATTCTCTTTTTGGGGATTTTCTTTCTTTTTGGGTCACCCTGCCTCGGTGGGAGACAGCCGACTTGTTGAAAAAAAAACAAAAATCTATGTTGACCTAGGTAGTAGGTTGGTAGACAGCACCCGCCCAGGGAGGTACTACCGTCCTGTCAAGTGAGTGTAAAACGAAAGCCTATATAGTGGACCCCCGGTTAACGAACTTTTTTCATTCCAGTAGTATGTTCAGGTGCCAGTACTGACCGAATTTTTTCCCATAAGGAATATTGTGAAGTAGATTAGTCCATTTCAGACCCCCAAACATACACGTACAAACGCACTTACATAAATACACTTACATAATTGGTCGCATTTGGAGGTGATCGTTAAGCGGGGATCCACTGTAATTGTTTTACATGATGGTAGGATTGATGGTGTCTTTTGTCTGTCTCAAAACATGCAAGATTTCAGGTATGTCTTGCTACTTCTGCTTGCACTTAGGTCACACTACATGCATGTACAAGCATATATATATACACACCCCTCTGGGTTTTCTTTCATTTTCTTACTAGTTCTTGTTCTTGTTTATTTCCTTTTATCTCCATGGGAAAATGGAACAGAATTCTTCCCTCGTAAGCCATGCATGTCATAAGAGTGACTAACATGCAGTGAGCAAGGTGCTAGTAACCCCATCTCCTGTATACAATACTAAAGTTAAAAAGAGAAACTTTCATTTTTCTTTTTGGGCCGCCCTGCCTCGGTGGGATACGGCCAGTTTGTTAAAAGAACAAGAAACACAGTGATACCTCGGGATACAAATTTATTTCATTCCAGAAAGCTGTTCGAGCGCCGATACGGAACGAATTTGTTCCCATAAGGAATAATGTAAATTTGATTAATCCATTTCAGACCCCCAAAATTACACTTACAAAAGCACTTACATAACTGTTTGAGCTTTGAGCTGTTTATATCCCAAGATGCCACAGTACATATTGGTAATGCTGATTGCCATTATAGTCTTAAATTAGGCTTAAGCTTGCCTGAAATGATCTGCATAATCATGGGCTGTCTGCATACAAGTGTTACACATTTTTGCATAAACACTATCATGTGGAAATAAACTATGAAATGCCAGAAGCTGATATTAGAACAGATTAAGTTAGAATAAATGATGGCATCGGAAAAGTCACACCAAATGTGTTGGACAGTATAGGGAATGACCTGGAGTATCAATTAACAACCCATCCTCATAAGTTCTACGCGGATTTCTCACGTACGATTCGCAGCAAATTTCTAAATTTCGTTATTTGAGTTAGGTTAGATTTAGTTAAAATGAACTGTCCTCTATTAACAAAATATAACATATTTTAACATACTAGAAAGTCAATGGTCCAAGTAAATGGTCCAAGTCGGACTGAAACGTCGTCATAAGCCTCTCTCTTTTATGAGCGGGTTATTTGTGTATCGTTCCAGTCACGGTATTGTGCCTTTTTTGTTATTTATAAGATAGAGGTGACAAAACCTCTTGGTGCACAAGCAGAAAACAGGGTCCCCCACACAATGCAGAAAACAGGGTCCCCCACACAATGCAGAAAACAGGGTCCCCTACACAATGCAGAAAACAGGGTCCTCCACACAACGCAGAAAACAGGGTCCCCCACACAATGCAGAAAACAGGGTCCTCCACACAATGCAGAAAACAGGGTCCCCCACACAATGCAGAAAACAGGGTCCTCCACCCAATGCAGAAAACAGGGTCCTCCACACAATGCAGAAAACAGGGTCCTCCACACAATGCAGAAAACAGGGTCCTCCACACATTGCAGAAAACAGGGTCCTCCACACAATGCAGAAAACAGGGTCCCCCACACAATGCAGAAAACAGGGTCCCCCACACAATGCAGAAAACAGGGTCCCCCACACAATGCAGAAAACAGGGTCCCCCACACAATGCAGAAAACAGGGTCCCCCACACAATGCAGAAAACAGGGACCCCCCACAAAATGCAGAAGACTCAAAGTCAGATATGTAATCAATGTCAACCTTTTGACTGTGATACCAACAGTGGTATACCAACTGTTATTAAAAGGATGGGCTGAGATTAGATATGCTATGGGCCACTAGAAGTGCACGTGTCGAGCTATCATATGCCCAAAACTTTGTGGACACCCACCATTGATCATTCAAAATGAAATATGTAAAACAAATATGTATGGTAACAACACGAGCAATAACTGCAAGAAATACATATGGTCATTTCTATTGAAAGAAATGTTATTAAAAGATATCCACCAGAGCAGACATTTAATCAATATCACTGGTAAGAAAGATTGGTATACAGTATTTTGGATTCACTCAAAATATGACAGAGGTGAAAATATAAAAATATTGAATCTTCTGCCTATGTTTCAGATGTCAAAATGGTTTCTTACTCTGCATTAGATCATATTAATAAGTAGTTCTCAATCAAATTAAATATTAACAGTCATGATCACATGAGTTGCATCCTGCACTGATGGATGCAAAGTTGTAGTGCCAACAAGTATGGAGACAAATACAATAGAACCCCACATCAGTGGATTCTGTTTCCGCACATCCGCAGTAGTCTTGGAAAGTATTGCCTGTGGATATGGGGAGACTGCTGAGTAGTCTCCCCGTATTCACGGATGATACACTGCAAGACCTAACGCGGATGCCTGAAACTACAGAAACCAAATCCATGGATATAGGGGTTCTATACACTGGTTGAAGATCAACCTTTTACTGGGACAATGCTCTGCTGTGAACACTTTATTTTATAACACATCAGACGTCTCCCTCCAAGACAGTCACCCAGAAAAAACAGAGGCAACATTCACCGGAACAATCCAAAACTAACCCATAAAAAAGAGAGAAATCCATAGACAGCACTTCGGTTGGTCATGAACCATCTTGAGACACTGACTAAAGATTGATCTAAGATTTGTGTATTAGAAGTGAATTACAATTGAATTTCCCTATTTACAAACCTTCAAATGGTGAGTATAGGTACTGTCTTATAAAAGTAATCTGAACGTTGATATCACTGCTCATCATTATCAATCAACACATCCAAGTGCAGTAGACATTTGCTATGAAATTTAACTAGTTTTCCTCATCAAAGCACTCACAGTAATGCTCACCCTTTTAACCCTTTGAGTGGCCAGTACACAGAACTATCTTACAGTAGCCCAGAACCTAACCTACAGTATAAACGAGGCCCTACAGCAGCTCGGAACCTAACCTGCAGTATAAATGAGGCCCTACAGTAGCCCAGAACATAACCTGCTGTATAAGCAGAGCCCTACGGTAGCCTGGAACCTAACTTGTTGTATAAGCAGGGACCTACATAGCCTGGAACCCAACCTGCTGTATAAGTGGAGCCCTACAGTAGCCTGAAACCTAACTTGCTGCATTAGCAGGCCCTACATAGCCTGGAACCCAACCTGTTGTATAAGCAGAGCCCCACAGTAGTCTGGAACCTAACTTGCTGTATAAGCAGGGACCTACATAGCCTGGAACCCAACCTTCTGTATAAACAGAGCCCTACAGTAGCCTGGAACCCAACCTGCTGTATAAGCGGGGCTGTCCCATATATGAAAGAGCACTAAAAAATTTAAAATGAAGGCCAAAACAAAAGGCCATGTGTACCTTATAAACTATAAATTAGGAGATATTCAGTAGAAATTCATAACAGTATAAGAAATGTACTGAAGAATATATGTACATATATGTACAGTACATATCTTCTTTCTCTTTCAATGCACCAGCCATATCCCACTAAGGTGGGGTGGCCCAAAAGGAAAAACGAAAGTTTCCCCTTTTAAATTTAGTAATACAGTGGACCCCCGCTTAACGATCACCTCCCAATGCGACCAATTATGTAAGTGTATTTATGTAAGTGCATTTGTACGTGTATGTTTTGGGGTCTGAAATGGACTAATCTACTTCACAATATTCCTTATGGGAACAAATTCGGTCAGTACTGGCACCTGAACATACTTCTGGAATGAAAAAATATCGTTAACCGGGGGTCCACTGTATATACAGGAGAAGGGGTTACTAGCCCCTTGCTCCCGGTATTTTAGTCGCCTCTTACAACAAACATGGCTTACGGAGGAAGAATTCTGTTCCACTTCCCCATGGAGACAAGAGGAAATAGACAAGAGCAAGAACTAGAAAGAAAGTAGAAGAAAACCCAGAGAGGTGTGTATATATATACTTGTACATGTATGTGTAGTGTGACCTAAGTGTAAGTAGAAGTAGCAAGACGTACCTGAAATCTTGCATGTTTATGAAACAGAAAAAAGGATACCAGCAATCCTACCATCACGTAAAACAATTACAGGCTTTCGTTTTACACTCACTTGGCAGGACGGTCGTACCTCCCTGGGTGGTAAGTTACTAAATGCTGTAAAGAGTTTTTATGAGGATAGTGAGGCTCAGGTTAACATGACTCACGAAATCGTAATGACACGATTGCAAACAAACCATACCCCGGCCGGGATTGAACCCGCGGTCATAGAGTCTCAAAACTCCAGCCCGTCGCGTTAGCCACTAGACCAGCTAACCACAATAAGATTCGTCCAACTAAATATATTTCTACACCATAGGAAGGTTAGCACAGGCACCACTGTGACCACAAATGCAAGTTTTTACAGACAAATCTCCAGCTAGCGTGGCCGTGACGAACTCTAGCTCAAGTCCCTTCACTGCCGTCAACATGACTCCTATGGTGTAGAAATATACCTAGTTGGACGAATCTTATTGTAGCTAGCTGGTCTAGTGGCTAACGCGACGGGCTGGAGTTTTGAGACTCTCTGACCGCGGGTTCAATCCTGGCCAGGGTATGGTTAGGCTCAGGTTAGGGTGTGTAGAAGAGAGGGAGACTACTTCCCAATAAAAGTAGGTCTTAGACAGGGATGTGTAATGTCACCATGGTTGCTTAATATATTTATAGATGGCGTTGTAAAATAAGTTAATGCTAGGGTGTTCGGGAGAGGGGTGGGATTAAATTATGGGGAATTAATACAAAATGGGAAGTGACACAGTTACTTTTTGCTGATGATACTGTGCTTATGGGAGATTCTAAAGAAAAATTGCAAAGGTTAGTGGATGAGTTTGGGAATGTGTGTAAAGGTAGAAAGTTGAAAGTGAACATAGAAAAGAGTAAGGTGATGAGGGTATCAAATGATTTAGATAAAGAAAAATTGGATATCAAATTGGGGAGGAGTATGGATGAAGTGAATGTTTTCAGATATCTGGGAGTTGACGTGTCAGCGGGTGGATTTATGAAGGATGAGGTTAATCATAGAATTGATGAAGGAAAAAAGGTGAGTGGTGCATTGAGGTATATGTGGAGGCAAAAAATGTTATCTATGAAGGCAAAGAAGGGAATGTATGAAAGTATAGTAGTACCAACACTCTTATATGGGTGTGAAGCTTGGGTTGTAAATGCTGCAGCGAGGAGGTGGTTGGAAGCAGTGGAGATGTCCTGTCTAAGGGCAATGTATGGTGTAAATATTATGCAGAAAATTCGGAGTGTGGAAATTAGGAGGTGTGGAGTTAATAAAAGTATTAGTCAGAGGGCTGAAGAGGGTTTGTTGAGGTGGTTTGGTCATTTAGAGAGAATGGATCAAAGTAGAATGACATGGAGAGCGTATAAATCTGTAGGGGAAGGAAGGCGGGGTAGGGGTCGTCCTTGAAAAGATTGGAGAGAGGGGGTAAAGGAGATGTTGTGGGCGAGGGGTTTGGACTTCCAGCAAGCGTGCGTGAGCATGTTAGATAGGAGTGAATGGAGACGAATGGTATTTGGGACCTGACGAGCTGTTGGAGTGTGAGCAGGGTAATATTTAGTGAAGGGATTCAGGGAAACCGGTTATTTTATATAACCAGACTTGAGTCCTGGAAATGGGAAGTACAATGCCTGCACTCTAAAGGAGGGGTTTGAGATATTGGCAGTTTGGAGAGATATATTGTGTATTTTTATACATATATACTTCTAAACTTCTGTATTCTGGGCACCTCTGCAAAAACAGTGATTATGTGTGAGTGAGGTGAAAGTGTTGAATGATGAAAGTATTTTTTTGGGGGGATTTTTTCTTTCTTTTTGGGTCACCCTGTCTCGGTGGGAGACGGCTGACTTGTTGAAAAAAAAAAATGTACATATCGTAGTAAGTTATTATTGGAACAACATTTAACTGAACTGTCCAATAATAGCTTTTTGCGAGACATGTGTCTTCACTTCACTACTGTCAGCAGTGAACCACTTGCATCATTCTCCATGGAACATAATCACCTCACATTCACTCACCTTCATCACCATCACTATGGAACATAATCACTTCACATTCACTCACCATCACCATGGGATACATTCACCTCACATTCACTTACCTTCAAACCATCTTTTTTTTTTTTTTGCTAGGAAATATTTCCAGGTTTTACATCACACCAAAATACAATTCTACAAAATATATTTCTTATAGTTTCTAGTCATCCTTATAATCAGCTTCCTGAGCAGTACGTACATTAGGGCCCCACTTATACGGCGGGTTAGGTTCCAGGCTACTGCTAGAAAGTGAAACACTGTAAAACGGGGTCCTCCTGTATATGACTGTTCACTTTATATGGAGATAGACAGTACTGTAAGTACTCACTTAACGTCATTTCCTTATAACGTTGATGAGAAACAAAAATGGATTCCCAGCTCGGGCCACTGTGTGTGGAGTTTCCAGGTTCGCCTGGTGATAGATGATGTTCCTTACGGCTTTTGCTTTGCAAACTTTTATTCCTTGATGGCTGAAGGTGTGACGTGCACCCTTGGTGTTTAAATCAATTATTCTTGATAAAATTGGTTTCGCTATACGTCATTTTGCTTAAAGTCACAGTTTCCGAGAACTTATCAATGACGTTAACTGAGCAACTTTCTGTACAATATCTGTATGATATTACGGTGTCTTAATAATGAAAAGAAGATACCAGAAAGTTTGAGCAAGTGTCCTAAAATTGCAATCAATAAAGTAACAATTTATAAATGTTGAATGTTCTACAAGTTAAGAACACTACTGTTAACCCTTATGGGGCCTAGTTTCTAGGCCTTCTGTGTATCCATATGCTCTTGCACTACCGTCCACAGGATGGATACAGGGTGCACAACAAACTAGCCTCATAGATAGAAAATTGAATCTAACTTTTGTAGATTTCTAAATTATATACAGTACTGCATTAAAAAACTTGCAATAAAAGATAAAGAAAGTACTCGTACAAATACAGAAAATACTCGTACAAATCTAGAAATACTGTACAAAAGACGTACAAGAACACTGGCAAACATCTGCGAAAAATGTGTGAATTGTAGTTTGTTATTATGAAAGAACAAAAAAGGCTTCCCAAAACCGCAATAAATGCCACATGTACTTTTTCCTTAGTTTTAAAACTATCGAAGTGTGGTTTACCTCACTTGGTAAAGAGAAGATGCACTGATTGCTATTCATGCAGCCTATGATACGTGCCAAGGTAGATCATGAAGTGTCATGGTGCATATACAGTATACAACTCTTTGTACTAACATTACCTAGTATTGATATTATATATTGTACTCGTCTCTCAGCCAACGTGTGACTGTAATAACCCACCTTGTCCTGAATTTGAGCGGATAACATCAACTCCATGTTGTTGGGAGTTATAAGCAGGTCTGCCTCTCGATGGGTCTGGATAATACCGCGGGTTGCCTCCACCACCATGGGGAGGTGTCATGGAGGTGTTGCCATCCGCTTTACCTGTGAACATATTAAGAGTTCTGCAAAATATGAAGCAGAGAAGCACTATAGCTTGAAGAGGGATGTATGTTGTGCTTACTTGCAAATGCACCAATATCAAAGTCAAGCCTTTACCAGAAATACCTGCCGAGTGTCACGCACTCGTAGCAGAAGCAGTTACAGCTTTTGTTAAGCTCAAGCTAACAAACATCAAATAACCTTCAACATGGTAGGGAACGCCAGTGGTGTTGGGCATATGAGGTCTGAGGCCCGCCGAGTTATAGTTTCCATTGGCTTCTTGGTACACGAGCGATGCCTGCAGGTCAGGAGTTAGGTTCTGCATCGGTATTGGTCTGCTGTCTGAGAAGGGTACAGGTCTGTTAAATACTCAAGTTACAGTAGTGTGTATGGAGTAAAAATATATTTTCCTTCATTATCTTTGAGAAACCACTTTCCCAATTACTTGAAACAAACGCACAAAAACATGTCTAAACTGCTTTAAGCTATTGTTTTCAAATGCACTGTTTATTGTACCTTTATGGTGCTTGTAGTTCCTTCACTAAATTTTCCATCTGATTATTAAAATTATCCTTTTTTTTTAATATACGATTACATAATAAGTGTGACATAACACACACTGATACATTTTAAACATCAAGGTATAAATGGTAAAAAAAAACAAAAAATATAAATATTAACACAGTTGTTTCACATACAGTAAATTCAAATTTCTAAGAATTTTAATTAAAATAAATAGGTATACTGAAGCCACTCATTTTCAATTTTCTTTAAGTGTCAGTAACATTATTTCTGGAGTGAGGATTAAAAGTATAGAATGTTCTCAATAAGAATGTTCTTCAGTGTCAGTATAGATATACAGTGTCACGTCATGTTCACCTAAGAGGTTTTCACTTGCTTCCTAGTGACACTTTTAAATTATTTTACTAAGTACACTTCCTCGTTCTCTGCTTCCATTTACTTACATTTCTTGGTTTCTCTTCCTGATTTACTGTACCTGTTACACTTATTTTTCACATTCATTCTTTCCTACCTTAGTTATGCTTCCTGCAACATATACGACAGAACCGTCTCTAATACAATCACAGAGTTTTCACACAGGATTTTTCAGGTCTATTGTTTATACCGCCTGTTTTTCAAAGCAACCAATGACGACACTTCTTTTTCAAAGAATACAATAATGAATCATTTCCAAAGTATCCACTACGAGTGGTTCCAAATTCTGCACTATCCTGCACCTTGCGATTTTTCAGAGTCTTCCGTTACACGTAATTGTTCTCATTATTTATTTTTTCTACTGACGATGGTACAGTGAAGAAAACATAAATCGTTGAAGAACATTTCAATTGATATAAGAAGTGACATAGACCACACTAATCTACCTACACTAAATAATAATTTTCACACGAGAACCCTTAATATTAAACTAAAGAGCACTACTTACATAGTCTATAAAAGCTATAACTTAAATATTTACATTATGCTACTGGATGTAGAATACAGGTACAGTAGTGTACTAAACTTCAAAAAAATAAAATAAAATAAAATAAAATAGCTTTCAGATACATATTCCAATTAATATTAAATTATTATACAGGACGGTTCATCAGCTATACAAATTTGTTTATATTCACTCAACTTCATGCCATGCTATTTAAATGAACAAACAATAGACAGGTAGTAATTCTAAATGAGTTGGTCGTAGACACAAAGTGCCGTGACAGTTCTGGAGATCGCACTCACGTCACTCCTCGACGTTCCTTAGCTGAAAACGTGGCATTAAAACTTGATTCTGGATATTAATTCTTACTTACCTATGTTGACAAACTCTCCATGGTGGTTTTGGGGTTGTGGCCCCTTTTTGGGACAGCACAAGTTCTGACCCATCCTCAAATTTTCTGATGCACCTGCAACAAAATATACATTACATGTAAACCACTATACTGACTTTTAACAAGCATTATAATGTTATCACTCTTGCATTACAAGAATTTTAAATATACAATACAGTCACTCCTCACTTAGTGACGTATTCGTTTACTGACAACTTGGATGGGCTCTCTGACCAGTATGCATACCTAAATAATGTACATATATTAGAGCTGATTTCCTCTATTCTATTTATTACAATATACAGTACACTGCTGCATAAACATTTAAAAATATACCAGTAATGTTAAAAATGGTGCAAAGGTGACATTAAAACAACATCAGAGATGGTTGAGACAAACCCACTACCATTATAGTATGCTCCTTGTTTAGCGATGAATTCATTTACTGATGTGGTCTTAGGAACAGAATTCCATCATTAAGTGAGGAGAGGCTGTACATAAAAGACTTTTCAACAGCTACCTTTTGGAGATGCGGTGCTTTCTCAAGTTATAAAGCACATACACGACAGTGGTTAACTGAAGAATGAGACACTTATGCAACATATGGGAATCTTTATTCAGGAAACGTTCCGCCACACAGTGGCTTCATCAGTCCAATACAAAATAGAAAGGCGTAAGGAGAGGAGGAGTTTGAGGTAATCAGTCCCTCAGCCTGGAGTTGATGTGTTCAATAGACTCCAGGCTGAGGGACTGATTACCTCAAACTCCTCCTCTCCTTATGCCTTTCTACTTTGTATTGGACTGATGAAGCCACTGTGTGGCAAAACGTTTCCTGAATAAAGATTCCCATATGTTGCATAAGTGTCTCATTCTTCAACTTGTCGGTTTTTTCAAACCATTCACCACAGTGGTTAACTGCTTAAGAAATCCTACTTAACAGAAGATCATTGAATCAGTGTGAAATAATAATGAATACGGTACAACCCCTGTATTTGCGGAGTCAGTTTTCGTGGTTACAGTTACTCAGGGATTACCAATGGCCCAAAAATAACCTTTAATTTTGCTTAATAATGGCATGAACACCCAAAAGTAATGATGGTGGCAGTTCTTCAAAGCCTAAGAGAAGCCGTAAAGTGCTTCTCATCAATGAAGAAGTGGTAATTCGTGAATTACTGTGTGTAATTTATCAATTAGACTTATCACAGGTATGTACGTAAGTGAAAAACAACTTACATACGTATAGGGTTTGCTACTATCCATGGTTTAGGGTATCCAGGGTAGGTCTTGGAATGTATCCCTTGCAGATACAGGGGAAGGGATTACTGGATTTTTAAATTTGTACTGTTGTTCATTTAGCTCTCTCTCTTTATTCATTTAAGAAATCCTACTTAACAGTCTATGTCTAATTCTTAAGTAAACTTTAACCCTTAAACGGTTCAAACGTATATATGTATACATTTTTTTAACATTTGACAGTATGTAAAAAAATATACATCTTTTTTTTTTTTTACATTTGAAAATGTGTAAAAAAACTTTTATCTACGTTTTTTTTGTTATACGTATTTGAAAATATATAAAAAAACATAAATCTACTTTTGGAGCACTACAGATTTGAACGTCGATCTATTTGGACCGTTTAAGGGTTAAGCACTAGTATTAGTTTGCCAGAAATGCACTGCATGTTAGTGGCTTTCTTTCGTATACCTTTGATATACTTTTGAAGAGTTTCGAGAGTTTCACCACTTTCGGAGCCCAGCCATGGGCCAGCAGCAACAGCCTGGTCAACCAAGCTGTTGCTGCTGGAGGCCCACTGCCCCACATATTCATTCGTGCCTAATAATAATTCATTACATGTAAACTACATAATCTGTGTATCACACAAAACAAATAAAATGTTGAATTTGAAAGTTTAATCCATTCCAGAAAACATATTGTATCTCAAGACTATCATAACTCTAACCTCAAATTATGCAGTTTTATGGTAACTGGTTCCAAGACCCTGGAACTGAAACTTTTATTGCACCTCTCTCCCTCTCCCTCTCTCTCTCTCTCAAGAGTTCTTTGTTTCTGTCGGTTTCTAGCAAGACCTTTAAAATAAGATAAAACATTATCTTTGAAGACACAGGAAGTGAATTCAGTTTTATCAATGTTTGGATGCTGTCTTCTGATTCTTTTCACACCTTCCCAATGAACAACAACTGCTGAATTTCTACAGCTGTTATCCTTTAGTCATCTTATTCCACTTCTTCCTCCTCATTTTCCTTCTCATCCATCTCCACTAATTCCTGAAGCTCCTCTACTGTCAACACTTGTCTGTGGTACTGAATTAACTCCAGATCCTCATCAACCTCCAGCTCCACTGCCTCACCAAGAGAGACAATATCCTGGTTTATATTCTCCTCAGCATCAAATCCTTCACTTCCAGCTCCACTGCCTCACCAATCCAGCTCCACTGCCTCACCAAGAGTGACAATATCCTGGTTTGTATTCTCCTCAGCATCAAATCCTTCACTTCCAGCTCCACTGCCTCACCAATCCAGCTCCACTGCCTCACCAAGAGTGACAATATTCTGGTTTATATTCTCCTCAGCATCAAATCCTTCACTTCCAGCTCCACTGCCTCACCAAGAGAGACAATATCCTGGTTTATATCCTCCTCAGCATCAAATCCTTCACTGCCAGCTCCACTGCCTCACCAAGAGAGACAATATCCTGGTTTATATCCTCCTCAGCATCAAATCCTTCACTTCCAGCTCCACTGCCTCACCAAGAGAGACAATATCCTGGTTTATATCCTCCTCAGCATCAAATCCTTCACTGCCTCACCAAGAGAGACAATATCCTGGTTTATATTCTCCTCAGCATCAAATCCTTCAGTGCCAGCTCCACTGCCTCACCAAGAGAGACAATATCCTGGTTTATATCCTCCTCAGCATCAAATCCTTCACTTCCAGCTCCACTGCCTCACCAAGAGTGACAATATTCTGGTTTATATTCTCCTCAGCATCAAATCCTTCACTTCCAGCTCCACTGCCTCACCAAGAGTGACAATATTCTGGTTTATATCCTCCTCAGCATCAAATCCTTCACTTCCAGCTCCACTGCCTCACCAAGAGAGACAATATCCTGGTTTATATCCTCCTCAGCATCAAATCCTTTAAAGTCATAAGTGACTGAAGGTCACAAGATCTTCCAGGTTACACTGAGTCGCTAAGTGGAAACTTCAGTCCAGGAATGCACTCTGAGCCTCACACAATCTAAGACAATAAACTTAAGTCTTCCAGAATTCCTTGAGACTGGTGGCTCCATCTCCTGAACTCACTGCAAAGCACTTGGTAATCATCTTCTAGGCATAAATTTTCTTGAAATCCACAGTCACTTGCTGGTCCACAGACTGTGACAGAGGAATGGTGTTCAGTGGGAGGAATTTACCTGTAACAAAGTTAAATTCTGGATGGTGTCCTGGTGCATTATCCAACACTAACAATGCCTTCAGAGCAAGGGTTCTTAACTGAGGTTAAGTGGGAGTGGGAGGGGCTGGGTTTGATTGGTGTCAAGGGGTACGGGAGTTATTTCTTGAGTAGCTTTAGGTAGATGTCGTTTTGATAAGGACCTGCCTCGTATGGGCCAGTAGGCCTTCTGCAGTGTTCCTACATTCTTATGTTCTTATGTTCTTATGTTCTAACAGAGTTGTAGATGCGTGGAACAGTCTTCCTAGTGGGGTGATAGAGGCTAGGACCTTGTGTAGCTTTAAGAAGAGACTGGACAAATATATGAGTGGGAGGGGCTGGGTTTGATTGGTGTCATTGGGTACGGGAGTTATTTCTTGGGTGGCTTTAGGTAGAGATCGTTTTGATAAGGACCTGCCTCGTATGGGCCAGTAGGCCTTCTGCAGTGTTCCTACATTCTTATGTTCTTATGTTCTTATACCCCTTGGGGGTACTGCAGAGGTCAATGTACTTTTTTGGCTATTACCCCAAAACAAATTTGTGTACAGCAAAATTATCCACTAGACTAAAAATTATATGTTTAAAAAATATAACTTTCAGAATTTTCCTTGCTTATTAAATACTAAATTTTTGTGTAATTTTATTTATATGTTTATTGAGCCTTCATTACCCTGGAAATTTTCATTTTTACCCCATTTGGGGTAATTTACCCGGTTCCCGGCTTCTGGGGTACTGGAACCATATAATGAGGGGTATGGGACTCGATCTCTGAGCAATTTAAAAAAAAAATTTTTTACCTTTGATCAGTGGCATACAGAGGGATGGGGGGAGGGGGAGCAGCCCCAGGCATCCATATGGGGGGGAGAGCAGCATCCAATTAGAGAGGGAAATAAGATAGTGATTTTTAACCCTTAAACGGTCCAAACAGATCGACGTTCAAATTCGTAGCTACAAAAGTAGATCTACTTTTTTTTACATATTTTCAAATGTAACAAAAAAAAAATGTAGATAAAAGTTTTTTTTTACACATTTTCAAATGTAAAACAAAAAAGAAGATCTACATTTTTTTTACGTACTTTCAGATGTTGAAAAAACGTATATATACGTTTGGATCATTTAAGGGTTAAGGGCTCGGTGACTGATTTTCATTTCTTCCGAACTTGAATTCAATGGTAATTGAATATGAACAAGAGAGAAATTAAAAAAGGAACGTTCAGATTTCACAAATTATTATAACAACAATGTGGCAGCCATTCAGTTACATGATGAAATTATTATTTTTGTGATGGTCCTTCGAACTGGAGGGAATAGAATTCCCAGTGATCCTAAAGATGCTGTGGAGTCTTTGCTGCAGTATGGGAGGGATGTCTTTCCTATGCTGTGTGTGTCATACACATTACTGCTTACAATCACATTTTCAGCCACAAGTCGTGAAAGGTCATTTTCAATACTGAAATTAATAAAAATATATCTGAGGTCTTGAATGTCACAGGAGCGACTGACCAACCTGGCTTTAATAAGCATTGAAAAAGAATTTCTCACAGCTGATGTAAAAAGTGAAGTAGTTCAAGTGTTTTCTGACAGGAGGAATCATTTGGGGAAAAGAACTTAATAAATTTGGTTGATTTATATTTAAATTGAATAAAGTGTTTATTTCATGTTTCATCTCTGTTTACATGTTCGCAATATCTCCCTTTCTCATAATATTTCTCAGTACTAGGCCTTATACTTGAGTCTATGGGGTATACAATCAAGGAGTTGGCCCCGGGCATCACCAAGCCTCTGCATGCCAAAGCCTTTGATGTATAGTGGAACCTCAAATATCGAACTTTCTTCAGTCCAGAAGGCTGTTCGAGTGCCTTTGCTGAATGAATTTATTCCCATCAGGAATAATGTAAATTAGATTAGTCCATTTCAGACCCTCAAAAATACACTTATAAAAGCACTTACAAAAATACACTTACATAATTGGTTGTGTTGGGAGCAGTTCAGTTTTTGAGGTTCCACTGTATACTTTTGATGAACTATTTCCAGAGCCTGGCCATTGGGCTCATGGTTATATTTGAGTAAACTATTACCTGTTCTGTTCCTAGGTATCCATATGTAAAGTAAAAGCAAGCCATCAGACTCAGAGACATTAGCACCTGCCTCCGGAAGAGGTCTTATGTGCGGGAATTCGCATGGTCTCACAGTGTTATCTGATTGGTGGTATTGGCATGCCTCTGGCAAGACCGAAGTTATAATGGTACTTAATAGGACTGGTGGTGTTGACGATGATTTTGACAGTCTGGCAAAGGGGGGTATGAGGACATATTGAACAATTCATTGCGGGTCTGTAATCATAAAAAGGTTAAGAATCCCTGCAGTTTAGAGGAAGTCTGTTGAACAGGTAGCTCTTGACTGATGGACAAAACATTTCTTGGGTCTCCTTGTAACAACACCAAAACACACCCAACTCTGGGGTTTTCTGAGCAGTTAACAAACAGCGGCTTTAGTTTGAAGGCTTCGGAGGCATTGGTACCCAACAGCAAAATATGCCCATCTTTCATAGGCTTATACCCGGACAAAGAGACCTCCTCCTCTGTGATGAATGCTAATCTCGGCATTCTTTTCCAAACAGATCGACATTCAAATTCGTAGCTACAAAAGTAGATCTACTTTTTTTTACATATTTTCAAATATAACAAAAAAAAAATGTAGATAAAAGTTTTTTTTTACACATTTTCAAATGTAAAATAAAAAAGAGGATCTACATTTTTTTACATACTTTCAGATGTTGAAAAAACGTATATATACGTTTGGACCGTTTACGGGTTAAACACCTGTTGAGGAAGATAATCCTCCACTGTAAAGAGCTCTTCAAACAGAAGCTGAAGAGCTTCAGCAGCTTCCTTATCACCACTGGAAGCCTCAACATGTCTCAGCCCTTTTAATACTGGCCCTTTTCTTGAAACCCTTGAACCACCCTTTGCTAGCTTAACCCTTTGGGGGTTTCAATATTCCTTATGGGAACAAATTCGGTCAGTACTGGCACCTGAACATACTTCTGGAATGAAATAATAGCATAAACCGGGGGTCCACTGCACTAGTACGTCTTACGACCCAGGGTTTTTGACTTACTAGTACGCCTAAATTCTAGCGCCCTCAAATCTAGTGAAAGAAAGCTGGTAGGCCTACATATGTAAGAATGGATCTATGTGGTCAATGTGTGCAGTATAAAAAAAATCCTGCAGCACACAGTGCGTAATGAGAAAAAAAAAAACTTTGACCGTGTTTTTGGATTAAAACAGCGACTTTGCACTGTATTTTCATATGGTATTTATTGTTGTATTCTAGTTTTCTTGGTCTCATTTTATAGAATGGAAGACATATTACAGAAATTGAGATGATTTTGACTGGTTTTACAATGAAAAGTACCTTGAAATTGAACTCAAAGTAGCAGAAATGTTCGATTTTTACCAAAGTTCAAAAGTAAACAAATCATGCCAAGCATCCAATAAACGTCAACTGGTGAGTCTAATATTCTTTCACAAGTGCGCTGATATTATTTATACCATTTCTACACTAATGCAGAGTCTGCATAACAGTAAATCTTATTTTTTTTGTAAGAATAAAAATTCAAAGTGGAAAGCCAAAGAAATATAAGAGGGGCCTGGGGATGTGACTAACGAACACAGAACTTGTTATTTTAGTGCCAGGAATGTCTTTCTTGTTTATTCTGGACCCTATTCGGAAATTGGCATCTTTTGAAATTTGTGTGAAATTGGCAAAATTGCTAAATTCTGACCACTTTATTGCATACTTGAAATCAGTAAATGGGTGGTTTCTTGTACTCATTCGATAGAAAAAATGGAGTTTTAGCGAAATAGTTATGATTTTTGTCGACTAGTACACTGGAATTGGCCGAAAATAGGGCTCAAAGTGGGCAAAATCGCTGATGCGTAAACATCGTCGAGACCGCTAACTTCGCGAGAGCATAATTCCGTAAGTTTTCCATCAAATTTCATAGTTTTGGTGTCATTATGATCGGGAAAAGATTCTCTATCTTTTCATAAGAAAAAATAATTTTTATTTTTTTTTTTAAATTTGGCCGACCCTGAGAACAAGTCTCTGAGAGGACCTGTCGACCCTCAAAGGGTTAAAGATTATCATATGGAGTAGCATCACTACTCGAGGGTAAACAATGTTCCAGACCAGCTGTTCCCAACTTTTTCACCACCAACGACCCCTTTTATTTAAATTAATTTTCACATGAACCCCAGGTTTTTGAAAGATCTGTCTACTCAACAAGCTAACTGTACTAGCAACAAACTTGTTTTCCCAGTCTCATCTTTCAACTGAAAGACACATGTAACTGAGTAAGCAATTAAATAAATAGCAGTACAGCCTCTCCTCACTTAGTGACATACTCGTTTACTGACGCCTCGGACTTACAATGGGCTGACTCACGAAATCGTAATGACACAATTGCAAACAAACCATACCCCGGCCGGGATTGAACCCGCGGTCAGAGAGTCTCAAAACTCCAGCCCGTCGCTGGTCTAGTGGCTAACGCGACGGGCCGGAGTTTTGAGACTCTCTGACCGCGGGTTCAATCCCGGCCGGGGTATGGTTTACAATGGGCTCTCTGACCAGTATTTATACCTAAATAATGTATACAAGAGCTGATTTCTTCTATTCTGCTTATTTCATTATACAGTACACTACTGTATAAATATTTAAAAATATACCAGAAATGTTATAAATGGTGCAAAAGTGACATTAAAACAATATCAAAGATGGTTGACACAAACCCACTACTATTATAGTATGCTCCTCACTTAGCAACGAATTCGTTTAACAATGTAGGCTTAGGAATGGAACTCTGTCATTAAGTGAGGAGAGGCTGTATACTAAAAATGTTACAAATGGTGCAAAGGTGACATTAAAGCAATATCAAAGATGGGTGACACAAACCCACTACCATTATAGTATGCTCCTCATTTAGCGACAAATTTGTTTACCGATGTGATCTTAGGAAGAGAACTCCATCACTGGGGAGAGACTGTATTAAAAAATTGGAAATGGTTCGGAAATTTTGAAAGTTTAGCTTTATCAGCTTTATCATGAGTAATTATACATTTTACACTGCAGCCTCTTGAAATTTTGAACTCGTCTCATGGACCCCCCCAGTGCTACTTCTGCGGCCCCCCAGTGCTACTTCTGCGGTCCCCCAGTGCTACCTCTGCGGTCCCCCAGTGCTACCTTCGCAGACCCCAGTACTACTTTTGTGGACCCCCGGTGCTACCTTTGCAGACCCCTGTACTACCTTTGTGAAACCCCGGAGCCAACTTAGCGGACCCCCAGTGCTACCTTTGCAAATCACCAGTACCTTTGCAGACCACAGTGCTACCTTTGTGGACCCCAGTAATACCTTTGTGGACCCCAGCAATACCTTTGCAGACACCAGTGCTACCTTTGCAGACCCCCCAGTGCTACCTTTGTGGACCCCCAGTACTACTTTTGCAGACCCCAGTGCTACCTTTGCAGACCCCCAGTGCTACCTTTGCAGACCCCCAGTACTACCTTTGGAGACCCCAGTGCTACCTTTGCAGACCCCCAGTACTACCTATGCGGACCCCCAGTACTACCTATACGAACCCCCAGTGCTACCTTTGTGGACCCCCAGTACTATCTTTGCAGACCCCCCCAGTGCTACCTTTGTGGACCCCCAGTACTACTACCTTTGCAGACCCCCAGTGCTACCTTTGTGGACCCCCAGTACTACCTTTGCACACCCAAGTACATACTACCTTTGCAGACCCCCAGTACTACCTTTGCAGACCCCCAGTACTACCTTTGCAGACCCCCAGAGGTCTGCAGACCACAGGCTCTGAACCTCTGATCAAAATCATAATAAATGTGTCTTCCACGTTCATAGATATAACCTGCAGTCGCTGTAGCTTTGTTATGCTGACATGCGATTTCTCTAAATATGTGTTACAATTTTGTTCATCTAATATTACATTGCGATTATCGTCGTTATTAGCTAAAACAATGAAAATCAGCTCTATAATATTACATATTCATTTTCATCTTTCTCATTTTTCATTTTATGTATATATATATACAGTGGACCCCCGCATAACGATTACCTCCGAATGCGACCAATTATGTAAGTGTGTTTGTACGTGTATGTTTGGGGGTCTGAAATTAACTAATCTACTTCACAATATTCCTTATGGGAACAAATTCGGTCAGTACTGGCACCTGAACATACTTCTGGAGTGAAAAATTATCGTTAACCGGGGGTCCACTGTATATATATATATATATATATATATATATATATATATATATATATAATATATATATATATATATATATATATATAATAAATATATAATATATATATATATATATATATATATATATATATATATAATATATATATATATATATATAAAATATATATATATATATAATATATATATATATATATATAAAATATATATATATATATATATATATATTGCATCCAGAGAGCTTGTAGCAGCAATTCTCCCTGAACATCTTAGGGACAAGATTGGAGCCCAGGACCAAAAATTCATTGACGGAGCAATGATCTGGGATAATCTAACGGGCTCAGAAACCAGACCTGCTCCCCCCAACAACTACAAACAATCGCACTGGGATGGCCCAATAGTGGAAAATATAGCCTCAACGATGCTTCAGAGTGTGTCAGGGAAGGATAGAGCCCGCCTGCTGGCAGTGAGAGCCCCTCATGCTGGACTTTCTGTTGGCTGTTCCCAACTCCAGCCTTGGCAACACGCCTCGACCACAGACCATCCGCATCGGTGTTGCCCTTCGACTTGCCGCCCCTATTCTCGCCGAACACAGGTGTATTTGTGGCAGTGAAGCAGCAGACCGATTCGGGTACCATGGTCTTGTGTGCCGTAAATCCGAGGGAAAGATTGCAAGACATGAGGAGGTTAATAACATTATCAAGAGGAGCCTCACAACAGCTGGATGCCCAGCAGTAAGGGAGCCACCCCAACTATGCAGATCTGATGGCAGCCAGAAGCGTCCAGATGGTATCACCCTTCAAGCCTGGACAGATGGGAAGCAGGTGGTGTGGGACTATAGATGTGCATCTACCTTGGCTGATACCTATCTCCAATACACCAGGGAGGAAGGAGGGGCAGCTGCCAGCTTTAGGGAGTCCCAAAAGTCTAGAAAATATGGAGAACTTGCCCATCATTATATGTTTGTTCCCATAGGCTCAGAGACCCTTGGCTCATGGGGAAAGAGTGCATCTAATTTCCTTAAGGAGCTGGGAAAAAGACTCATCAGGGTAACTAGGGATCCCAGGGCAGCTAGTTTTCTGTTCCAGCGGCTCAGCGCGGCTGTTCAAAGGGGTAATGCATGCTGCATTTTGGGCACACGCCCCAGCTCTGAGGAGCTGGATGAGATTTTCGCCTTATAATCGGTGATACACACGTAACAACATGTATATATATATATATATGTGCCACCTTTATATCAACAATGTATCTCTTAAATCTTCTGTGGTATATATATATATATATATATATATATATATATATATATATAATATATTATATATATATATATATATATATATATATATATATATATATATTGTGCTGATACATCATTTACCAGTGATAACAACCATTTATGACCTCACCTCTGGTTAGTACTCGCCTGACACGAGCTTACGTCAGATGTGAGTGGAGTAGAGCAGGCAGTACAGCACCTCTCTGGGTATAGAGAAGGTCTTCATGGCTTACTCCTTTTAACCTACACGGTGAAGCATTTGGTCTGAAGCTTTATTCGCTAAAGTCACCAGAAATTGGGAGATATTGTGGAATTTTCATTATATAGAAGTTCTTGTGTATAAAGACTTCAAGTCTTCTAAGTCAACAGGCTAATCTCCTTAGAAAATAGAGGATGATGTAACTTTTTTGTTCAACTGATATTAAAAGCCCATTCAGCTAAGAATGAAGGTCTCCTTAATTTATAAGTTGTGTATAAAGTCTGTTTATATATAATTAAGAAAAAGGTACAACTAAATACCTTAAGTCTATAACGATATCTACTTTTTATTAAAGATACGTTTTACGAAGTTTTTTCGATCTCCTTATAACCTTATTACGATATAACTGGAGAATAATTCTCCATAAAACTTCCCTAGACTAACATCACCAATGGTTTATAAAGTTTATCATAATAATCTTCCTTCACTTGCTTCTCTCTTATCCACAATAATCAAATCTCTCCATCTCTAATAATTTCTCTGTGTCTTTCCTCACTAGCTAAAAATTTATCTGCCACCTTAATACTTTCTGTAATTTGTTTATGATAATATAGATCATACTACTTCACATTAATAATAGAGTAAAATACTGAATGTGTGTAATCTAGCACTCTTCACCTGTCTAGATTTAAGAAGTCTTTAAGTACAGTGGACCCCCGGTTTACGATATTATTTCATTCCAGAAGTATGTTCAGGTGCCAGTACTGACCGAATTTGTTCCCATAAGGAATATTGTGAAGTAGATTAGTCCATTTCAGACCCCCAAACATACACGTACAAACGCACTTACATAAATACACTTACATAATTGGTCGCATTGGGGGTGATCATAAAGCGGGGGTCCACTGTATTAGGTTAAGTCTGCCCGAAATGCCTCAGCATGATGGTGACTTTCTTTGTGCCAATCTAATTATGAAATGTAAACACACATTGTAACCCTAGCAAAGAAATAAAATTTTGATTTTTTGATTTTGATCTGATGGTTGTTGTGGAAAGCCATACTCGTGCACCAGTTCGCTATTTCTAACTCCATGTTTTTTTTTAACAAGTTCTTCCTTGAACTTCAGAGAAATTGCTTGTTTATCACACACACTTGAGGGGTCATGATGAGGTGCAATTAAATCGCAAATGCGGTTAAGAAAGGTAAATACAGGTGCTCCTCTACTTACGAAATTTGGAGTTATGTTCGACAAAACCCATCGAAGTCCAATGTAAATTTATAAAATATGCTAAATAAAAAAAATAACAACTGCACTAAATTTAAGTAAATAATTACTGTAACAAAATACTAATAACTTGTACACGTATGTATACAATTTTAGGAATTTTCCCCACCTTAAATGCAAAAACCTATACAGGGGGTTAAACGAATTTTCCCCCCTTTCATGAAATAATCTATACGGGGTTCGAACTTCCCCCACCTTCTTTGCAATAATCTATAAAAGGGGTTTTACGAACTTCCCACCTTCATGCAAAAATCTATACGGGTGGTTACGAACTTCCCCCCCTTCATAAATTTAAATCTATACGTGGTTACGAATTTTAACCCACCTTCTTTGCAATAATCTATACAGGGGTTTTAACAAAAAAAAACTTCCCACCTTCAGGGCAATAATCTATCAGTGGTTACAAACCTTCCCACCCGGGGCAAAAAATCTATCCAGTGGTTACGAACTTCCCCCCCAATGCAATAACTATACAGGGGGGTTTACAAATTTTTCCCACCTTCTTTGCAAAAATCAATACAGGGGTTTTACGAACCCCCCAAACCTTCATGCAATAATCTATACGGGTGGACCCCCGTTTTAACGATCCCCTTTCCCAATGAAAACCAATTTATGTAAGGTGAAATTTATTTTAATTTTCGTTTGTACGGGGTATTTTTTTGGGGGGTAAAAAAATGGACAAACTACTTCCAATTTTTCCCTTATGGGAAAAAAATTTGGGTTCATTTAACGGCACCTAAAACATACTTTTTAAAATGAAATAAAAATCGAAAACCCGGGGGGTCCATTTCTAGTTTAAATCCCCAAAAGAAATTTTGCTTTTTTTGGGGGCCCCTCGTAAAAATTTTAGAAAAAATCATGGGTTAAAGGAGCAGCTGTAAGGGCAGACGGGTGTGGGCAACATGCAGGGGCAGCCTAAAACCCTAAAAAAAGAAGGGAAACAAAAAATTCTGTAAGTAAAAAAAATTCCCTGCTTTTGGGGGGCATTGGAGGGCCTTACCCGGAGGACATTAAATTTCCCCTTTGCTGATTTGGGGTGCTAAATCCCCCCAAACACAACCCCACACTAATGCTTTTTATTTTTTGGGCTCAGAGGGCCGCCCAAGGGGGAAAGTTTAATTGTGTCGCTGGGTTGGTGAATTCGTTCCCCTTTTACAAGGGGGCCAAACCTTCATGCACATACTGAAACTCAATTTTTTTTTTAAATCTCAACCAAAACAAAAAATTTCCTTTAAAAAGGGGAAGGTTTAAAATCATAACCAAAAACCATTAAAACTTGAAAAATCTGAAATTGCAAACATACATCCCATATACACAGTCACAGCTCCGGGCCCTCCCTTTTCTTCGCGGGGTCACTAACTGGGGGTGTGTCCCGTGTGCAAAACGCGGGGGTGTGTACTGGGGTGGGTAAAATGGCGTTGCCCCCGTGGAGTACCCACGTTCAAAAGCCCCGGACCAAACCCCCAAAAAAACCAACAGAGTACAGACCCAAGTAAAAAAGCTGCCAGACCTTTTTTAAAAGGGTAAAGGACCGGGGAATAAGCAAAGTACCTAGCATACCCAACCCAAAACACATCAAACTAAAATAACCCCCCTGCAGTCAATGCCGCCGGGCCAAATCTAAAAGTCCCCTTCGGAACCCTTAAAACAGTCATTCCGGGGAGCTTCAAAAACAGGGAGTCGGGTCCCATTTGGGGGTATGAAAGAAACCAGTATTGAACCCAAAAACTGAAGAAGCAAAATTTAAGAAACGAAGAAAGTACGGGAAGGCTCCCAACCCCAAGGCTATTTCCCCAGAGCAAAGCGGGTAAAAGGGGAATTTAAAAAAAGGCTAAAGGGAATTTAAAAATCTGTAGATGAAGGGTTTTCAAAAAAACCCGACAACTTTGTTAAATTAAAAAAACCAAAAAATTCCCAAACTCTTGGGAATCTTTATTTGAGGAAAGGGTTTCCCCCCCACAGTGGTTTTTTTCATCAGTCCATCCAAAGGAAAAAACAGGAAGAACAGGGGGGAAAGGAAGGGGGAAAATCATTTTTCCCTCACCCCTTAAAGCCCGATGGGGGGCCCAGCCCTCAATTTTGAAAGATGGACTGACCAAAATCGACTAAAAGGCCCGAGGGACTAAAATTACCTCATTTTTCCTCCTTTTCTTTCAGTTTACCCTTTGTAGGGCCCTGATAAGCCCACTGGGGTGGCGAAACTTTTCCCAATAAAGATTCCCAAGATTGCAAAATTGGTCACAGGAATTTAACTAATACAGAAGGACCGGGGGAAGACAACAAAATAAAAAAAACCCAAAAAGAAATTAATAGGGTGAACGGGGACAGGCTGTTTGAGAGGGGGGAAACGGGAACTGAGGGGAAAATTTTGGAAAAAAAAAACCCCAACGGGACAGTCCCCAAGGGATTTTTAGGAAGAAAATTTCCCCCTTTTTTTTTCGGGGTCTCAAGGTGGTTATGAAGGGGAAAATAACCCCAAAAAGAAGTAACCCCCTAAAAGAAGTTTCTGGGGGTTTAAAAATGCTCCCTGGCCCAGTTTTAAAAATCAGGCCCCCGGGAAAGGACCAAGGCCCTGATTAACCGGGCCTGTTCCCAGCTGGCCACAAAACAGTCCAATTATAAGCACAGCCCAGCGGGCCCAAGGCTTTAAAAGGGAAAAAATTTGTCCAGTTCCCTTTTTGAAGACAGCCCAAAAGTTTGTGGAAATTTTCCCCCTTTAAATGCCCCGGAGGGAGGAAACGGGACGAGCCAGGCCCTTTTGGGACATTTCACTAATTTTCTCTCTTAGTGAAACTAATCGGGGGCCCCTGATTTTAAGTGAAGGTTTTTTAAAAAACACCATGGTTTTTGGTTTTTTCAAATTTGTGACCAAAATCTCCGGGAAATTTTCCCTGGGGTTTTAATTTATGATGTATCTTTTGCCTACTTTCCCCAAGGGAAAAACCGCTGAATGGGGCTTCAAGCATTCCCATTTAACCTGGGATGTTTGAGAAACCAAAAAATTCATCGAAGTTTCAGTCCCCCCAAAGGGCGCAGGTTATTTATGCTTTAAACTCTAGCTATCTTACTGTGCCCCTTTTTCCCTTCCCTTCCTGACTGGCATTTTTTTTCCTTGGGACCATTCAAAGATCGAAAGGTGAAGTTGGTGGAATTGCTCTATAGTTTTGGCTTTTGTTTTTTAAAACTGCCACCTTTTTTGGATTTGGGGAAATAACAGGGGGGTTTGTCAATGATTGTGGGATAAAATTCCGTGCCCAGGCTTCTTCCCCCCCACAAAAATATTTAAATGCCTGAGAATAAGGGTTTTCCCTTTACAAGTTTTAAAAAAATTTTTGAATTTCACAAGTCAAAGCCGGGGAAAAAGAATGCATGGGAAATCTATCGAGGGTTTTTTTTTAAAAGGGGTCGACTTGGACCAGGCTTTTTCCTGGCCCAACCAGGTAGTTACTGCTGGGGGGCCCTGGCCCCGGGTTTTTTTCTGGTGCTTTTTCCGGGTAAAAACAAAAGGTTTTGTTTTTGCGGGTGGCCCCGGGAACCAAAGCTTTTTTCCCGGTGCCTTTTTAAGCCCAAAACCCTTTTTGGGGTTGCGTTAAAAAAGTCGGGAGTGTTTTAAAGGGTCACTAACAAAAGAACTAAAATGAATGTAACAGTTTTTCCAAACCCCATAATTTTCCCCTTAACCCCCCGCTAAAGGAGTTGCTGGCCAAATGGCCTTTTTTTTGATGGGAAAAAACCCCCACCAGGGGGTTAACATTTTTGGGGTTTCATCCTTGGGCTAGCCCCTTTGGTCTCTCTCATTTCCCCAAAGCAGTTTCCCTTTGCACAACCCCCTGCCCCCCCTCCCCGGGGGGGATTTTTGGCTTTGGGGCTAAACCTTACTCGATCTCCTGGAAGAACCCACAAGCCATAAACTGCATTTTTATTCTACAAGTGCTAATTACCCTTTGCATTCTCCTACATAGCAACTACTCGGGTTTTTCTTCTCAGCAAACCCCGGCATGGAAAAGTTTCCCCTTGAAACTCCCTTTCCATCCCAAAGACGTGAATTTTAAAACAAAAGTCAAGAGGTCCCAACGTTCAGCGCCCCTCATACCAGCATATGACTTAAAAAACAAGGTTTTCTAGCAATTCACCGAAGGGGGAACTGTGGGAAGTTTCTCAAATCAAACCCTTTAAAGTACGGGGGCGGGGTTTTCACATTTTGGGAATTTTTGGTAGCCAGCAAAAAGCAGCCCGGGTTTAAATCAACCCCTTAAATCCTCCAAATTTTCTAGATTTGCCCCCACAAAGACACTGACCTCCCTGAATTGTGTTTTCAGGAAATCCTCTGGGGTTCCCGGGGCCCTTTGCCCTGGTCAACCGGGTTTTGCTGCTGTTTTGACCTCCCTGACCATCACAACCTGGTTGTTTCCAAACCAACCTGAACTACCCAATTCCATCCTTTGGAAAATTTCCCGTGCCACTGTATTCCCCTATTTTCCCTTATTTTTTAGGTTTTTTTAAAAAACGGAAAGAAACCCAAGCAGGATAATTTTTTTGGGGAAAAAAACACTAAAATAAGGTCCCCCAGCTAGTTTTTAAAATTTTAAACCCCGAGTTGATCTTAAAAACTACGGGAAAATTTGCTTTTAGGTGTTTTGGGTATACAAAAAATGACAAAATCTGTCCCTAATAATTTTAAAAACCCAAAAACCCCCCAAAATGGCTGGGGGACTAAAATTGTTAAGAGAGCATTTTTGTTCAAGATGAAATTTTAAAAGGGGTTTTTGGGGTGTGCGTAGCTTTGATGTGGCCAACCCAATTCCCCCTAAACTTTTTATCTCTTTTTTGGTTATCCCCCCCTCTTCCTCTCACAAAAAAAAAACATTTTTCCCTAACGTCTCTGGTTCTTTTCAGGGTAAAAAACGCTGCCTGTGTATGCCCCGACTTTTTTTTTTTCCCTTTTTAAAAAACCAAAATTAAGTGGGGGGGTTTTTCCCCAAGGAAAAAAATTACAGTGGGTAAATGGGGTTTAAAAACAGTCAAACCTTGCAGTGGATGATTGGAACAATTTACCTTGCAGGGGATAAAAGGGAAACAGTCTACCTTGAAAAGGGGGATGTTTGGGGGAACAGCCCTCCCCTTGCAGGGGATGATTGGAACAGTCCTACCTTGAAAGGGATGTTTGGGAACAGTTTTACCTTGCATGGATGATTGGAAACAGTCCAACCCCTTGGGCAGTGGATGATTGGAACAGCCCAAAAACCGGGGGCAGGGGGATGACTGGAACGGGCCCTACTTTGAAAGTGGCTGACGGGAACAGTTTTTACCTAGCGGGTGGAAAGGGGAAAACAGTCTACCTTGCAGGGGAAATGTTGGAACAGTCCAAACCTTGCAGGGATGATTTGGAACAGTCTCCCCACAGTGCAATGACGGGAACAGTCAAACCCTAGAAAATTTGGAAAAATGGAACAGTCCCCCTTTGCAGGGGATGTTTTGGAACACCCCTATTTTGGCAGTGCATACGGAACAGTCTACCTTGCGGGTGGATGATTGGAACATCTATTTTTTGGCAATGCATGACTGGAACACCCACCTAGCAGTGGATAATTTGGAACAGTCTCCCTTGAAGTGGATGGTGGAATATCACCTCGCAGTGGTTTTGGAGTGGAAAAAAACTACCCAGCAGGGGATGATTGGAACAGTCTCCCCTTCAGTGGAGACGGGGAACATCAAAACCTTGCAGTGGAGGGGATTGGAACGGGTCTCCCCCTTGCAGTGGAGGGAGGGGGAATAGTCTACCTTGCAGTGGATGATTTGGAACAGTCTTACCTTGCAGGGGGAAGATTGGAATAGAAAAACCTTGCAGTGGATGAGGGGAAACCCAATCTCCCCAAACAGGGATGATGGAACATCTACCCAACAGGGATGAGTGGAACAGTCTCCCCAAACATTTTAAATGAGTAGAACACCCAACCCAGCAGGGATGAGTAAAACCCACCCTACCCGCATTTGGGTGGTGGAACATCCTACCTTGCAATGGATAGTGGGGAACAGTCTCCCTTGGCAGGGATGATAAACATCTACCCAGCAATAATGAGTGAAAAAACCCCATCCCCATCAGTGGATAAAATGGAACAGTCTACCCAACGGGGATGGGGGGAACAGCCCTAAAAACCCCCACAGGGGATGATTGGAAACAGCCCCTCCCCAAAAGCAGGGATAAAGTGGAACAGCCCCAAACCCCAGTAGTGGATGAGGGGAAAACATCCCCCCCCAGCATGGATGAGGGAACAGTCCCCCCAGCATGGATGATGGAACAGTCTACCCCAGCAGTGGATGATTTGAACAGCCCCTTACGTAAAAGGGGGTTAAACTGAAAGTTAAAATTTTAAAAGGTAGCTTTAAAATTCCCTGGGTTGGGAAAATACTTTTAGGGGAGGGGCCCAAGAGTTAAAGGGGGGAAAATTTTGAAACATTAGTTAATAGTGTTATAAAAGTTTTTTTCCTTGGGAAACAAGGGTAATACCTGGAAAAAGGTTTTTCGGGGGTCAATGCCCCCGCGGCTCGGGCCCTGCGCCCCGGCCTTTGATTTTGGGGCAGTTTTTTTGCTAGGGGGGTTTTGGGTTTGAGAAGGACTTGCCTAGAATAGGCCAGTCCCCCTTTTTGGATTTTTAAAGGGGGGGGGGCCCCCCTCTTTTTTTAATTGGGGCTTATTACTACTGCTACCGTCTAAACAGCTTACCACCTATTCAAAACCCCCTAAATATTTTAATATATTTTTTATACAGGGGGCCCCTTTTCCGCTTTTTCGTAGTTCTGGGCAATCGTAAATTTCGCCAATCATGGGTAATTTCCGTATAAAATGGATTTTTCCGTTTTTCATAGGTTGATTTCGCGAGCGAAAATTTCCCCTTTTCGGGATGCGTACCCACTGGGGTGAGCCGGGGCGGCAGCCAGTTTTTGGAAATTGGGTTTCCCCATGAGCGAAGGTCCCCTAAACGTGCCCCCATTAAAATTTTTTTCAAAAAATTCCCAAAATTTATTTTAGTGTTTTGCAAGAAACTAAATAATCTACCATGGGCTCCAAAGAAAGCTCCAAAGTCCCAAGCCTGGGGGTAAAAAAAGGGGGAGAAAAAACGTTTAAATTTTAAAAAAAACCCATCATTGAAAAATTAAAAAAGTTTTAACAAGGGGGTGGCCAAAACCGGGCCGGGAAATTATAAGAAACCCTAAAACCAACCAAAAGTTCCATAGGGGGCCAAAAAAAAAGGAAAATAAAGGAGGGCTTTTGGGTTGCAAAGGGGGTAACAAATGGGAAAAAAAATGGGGATAAACCCAGACTCAAGAAGGTTGAAAAGGGTTTTTTTATTGGGTTGTTGTTTTAAATAGAAAAAATTAGCGGGGAAAAACCCCTTTTAAAATGATTTTCGATTTTTTGTAAAAAAGGCTAGGTTTTTGGGCAAAAAAGTTTTTTGGAAAAGGGAAATTGCCTGCAAATAGTGGTGATGTGAGTGAATTTAAGGCCACAAAGGCTGGTTTGAAAATTTTTTTTTAAGAACCAAACTGGCATCCCACAGTGTGGAAAGGGGCATTGGGGGAGGCCCGCCAGTTCAACCACAAGGCAGCCGAAAAATATTGCATGAATTTTCCCGGAGTTTCATAGAGGGGTGAAGGACTGAAACCTGAACAAGTGTTCAAACTGTGACGAAACAGGCCTCCTTTTTTGGGAAAAAAATGCTAAAGAGGACCTTCATTTCACAAAAGGAAAAAGGGAAAAGCCAGGAAAAACAAGCCTATGAAAGACAGGCTGAACCCAATGTTTTTGTGCTAATGCTAGTGGGGAATTTTTAAAGTGAAGCCATTAAAAATGTAAAACCCTTTTGAAAATCCCCCGTGTGTTTTAGGAAAAACAAGTATGAAGAGTAAAAATTTTTGTGTTTTTTTGGGAAAATTAATGTAAAGGCAAAAAGGTCCCAAAAGGGAAAAATTTTCCCCCTCGAGTGGGGTTTAAAAGAAGTGTTTTTTGGCCTAGTGGTTGGGAAGGGTTTTTTCTCCGGGAAAAAAAATTGGAAACTCAAGTGCCTGCAAATAATGGATAATACACCTGCTCCCCCTCCAAACTTGGAAAGAAAACCAATTTTTGGGGGAGTTTGGGGTTTTCACAGGAAAAATTTTCCCTTTCCCCCCCCAAAAACCAATCCCCTTTCCCCCAGCCCATGGAAACCCGCAGGTCATTTCAAACTTTAAAAAACTCTACACAAAAAACAATGTTTCACAGGGGCTTGACTGGCCCCCCAGACACCACTTGAAACCCCAAAAGGGGAAATTTGGGGAGAACACGGCAGCATCCTCCATTGCAAAAACCCTTTTAGGTATGGGCTTTGGGGGGGAGTGACTACCAGGGCTTCGAGTCTGCCCCGGAGAAAATTTTTGGGCCAAAATTTTGTCCCACAAGAGGGATTTTTTAAGGTTTTGGGACTGACCCCCGAGACCTATGTCTGTTTTTTTAAATCATTGTGGCCTGGGGGGGTTCCAAGGGGGGTTTTTTTTGAGTTTGGGGGATGTGGAAAGAATTGGGGGAAGACCACAAAGAAGAGCCACCACTGAGGGGGCTTTCAAGAATTCCACAGGAACAGAACAGATCGCAGCTCCCCAAAACCCTTTCTGCAAGGGGGGAGGGAAAAGTGTGGAAAATGGTCCCTTCCCTTTAGAAATTAAAGAGATTTTTGCTATGTGGGGTAAATTGGGAAAACTTTTATGGGGAAACATCACCCTAAAAAAGGTTTTTTGTCAAACCATATTTGGCCCCAAAAAAATGTACAGTGGGCAAAATCTTGGGGCCCTTTTAGGGAAATGTTTTAAAAAGACCCCCAAAAAAAGAAACTCTCTGCACAGTTAAATTTTGGGGAGACAGGGCCCAGTGACTCCAAGGGGGTCCTAAAGTGGCAAAAAAAAACAAGAAAGAAAACAACCCCAGAAAAGCAATTGGTACCTGAGGTGTTGGGTGGAAGGGGGTTTCCCCCCTTTCCAAAAATAAAACAAATCCCCTCTCCCCCCCCCCTTTTCCCCCAGTCTCCCATACACTAAGAAGAAAACTCCAATAAAGGTAATGGTTTTTTGCTGTTTTTGTTTCATTTTATCATTCCCATTGTTTTTGTTTTTTGTTTCTTTTCATGTATATTTCATGTAAAAAAATTTTTTTTTTTTAAAACTTCTGGGTTTTCAGGAACGGATTAATTGGGGTTTACATAATTTCCCCTTTTTTGGGGAAAATTTTATTCGTAAAAACGTAAATTTCGTTTATAGTAATGGCTCCCGGAAAGGATTAAATTTCGAAAAAAAAGAAAGGGGCCCCTGGGAAATTTAATTTTTTTTTGGGCCCCATAAACAGCAGATAACTGGGAAAATGAGGAAAAACCCAAATTTTAATATGGGGGTGTTCTTCCCAAATTTCTCGTTTTTTAGCTGTTTAAAAATTAGAACTGAAGAACTAATCATATTGAAAGGCTTCCTCTAATAAATATTTTTCTTGGGGTTTAGAGACTAACCAACCCCCAGTCCCCCTCAACCTGGAGAAGAAGGGATTAAAGGAAATAAATCCAACACCTTCAAGGGTGATGGACTGATTTTTAACGTTTTTTCCCTCCCCTTTTCGCTGCTCCTGTAATCTTCTGTACTTTACTGAAAAAGCCTACTGTGTAGGCGAAACGTTTTTGGGAAAAAACTGTTTTCACAAAGTTCTTTTTTTCATACTTCTGAAAAAGGTATATCAAAAAATATCTAGCCCTGAATTGTTTCTAAGAGTCTTTTTCCCCAACCCCAATTCCGTACCAAAATGGAGGGGAAACTGTTTTACTGATATAATACAATACGCCTTGGAGTATGGGAGAAGATTTGGGTTAAACTGAAGGGTTTCCAGAAGGGGATTTTTAAGGGGGGGTTTAAAACCCACCCAGACTGGGGCCCCGACCAGGCCTCCTGGGGGGATCAAAGGCCCAAATTTAAATTTGGCGTTTTCTGCTTTGGGCCCCACACAGCGAACGTTTCAAAAACAGTCCCCGCCCGGGCATTAACGAATTTTAAATAATAAACGTCAAGTTTTCTTTCCCCTTTTGAAGAGAGCAGAAACTTTACTATAACCTTTGATAAAACCTTTGATGAGCTTCCAGAGTTTCTCTACTCCCGGCCCAAAGGCCATTGGGGCAGGTTTTTTTGGTGCTACCTGGTCAACCGGTTTACAATGCTAGTGGGCTGCTGACCCACATATCCCCTCAAAAAGCCTGGTTTGGGTTCCCGGTCTAAACCCAAAACCGGGGGGGTGTTCTGGGGGTCAATAAACCCCCCTTTGGGCCCCGTCCCCTTTACCAGTCCGTAGGTCCCGGAAAACCCCTCCCTCCAGGGGGGTTTTTTCCCGGGGTAAATTATGATTGTTTTCCCCTTTTCCCACATTTTTTAAAGTGTTCCCGTTCAAAAACATTTAAAAAGGGGTCCCCAAAAATAATTTAAATGGGGAAAAAATTGTACACAAGCAGGAAAGTTTCCCCCTGTACATTTTTTCCCCTCAGCAACCTCACCTGCCTTTTAAAAGGGGAAGGTCAGTAAACCAAAAAAATATAAACCCGCCTATTTTTGAAAGGGGGGTAGTCAGTAACAACAGTATACCACCCCACCTTAAGGAGGTTGCAGTAAACGACAATATAAACCAGCCAAACCCTTTAAGGTGGTAGTCAGTATACAAAAAGTATAAAACCCGCCTAACCCCTTTAAAAGGGGGTAGTTCCCCGTATACCAAAACCGGGATAACCCCCCAACCCCTTTAAGGAGGTTGGCAGTTAAAAAACGACAAAATACCACCTACCTTGAAAGGGGGTAGTCCCGTAAACGAAAAAAAAAACCCCGCCTACCTTGAAGGTGGAAATTTGTAAAAACAAAGTATACCAGCCTACCTTGAAGGTGGGAGTCAGTATAAAAATAGTATAAACCCGCCTACCTTGAAAGGGGGTTTGTCATTTTAAAAAAAGTATACCCCCGCCTAAAACCCTTTAAGGTTGTATAATAACAACAGTATAAACCCGCCACCTGAAGGTGGGGAGTCAGTATACACAATATACCACCCCACCTTTAAGGTGGTAGTTTAGTATACAATAGTATAAACCCGCCACCCTTGAAGGTGGTAGTCATATAAAAAACAGTATACCAGCCTACCTTGAAGGTGGTAGTCAGTATAAAAACAGTAACCAGCCTGCCTTGAAGGTGGTAGTCAGTATACAATATAATACCAGCCTGCCTTGAAGGTGGTAGTCAGTATACAAAGTATACCAGCCTCCCCTTGAAGGTGGTAGTCAGTATACAACAGTTACACAGCCGCCTTGAAGGTTGGTAGTCAGTATACAACAGTAAAACAAGCCTACCTTGAAGGAGGTCGCAGTATAACAACAAATACCAGCTCCCTTGAAGGTGGTAGTCCAGATACAACATTAACCCAGTTTACCTGAGGGTAGTCAGTATTTACAAACAGTATAACAGCCTACCTTGAAGGTGGAGCAGAATACAACAGTATACCACCTACCTTTGAAGGTGTATCAGTATACAACAGTATCCCAGCCTACCTTGAAAAGGTGGTAGTCATTTATACAACATATCCAGCCTTACCTTGAAAGTATAGTCAGTATACAACGTATTCCAGCCACCTTTGAAGGTATTAGTCATATACAACATTTATTCCAGCCTGGAGAACAAGTGATTTAAGAGTATCATCAATGCCTCAGCATTTTTGTCTTGAGAGTTTTAGTTATCCATTCTAATCATTTTTCCTTGGGCAAAACAACAAAATTGTTTGTATTCTTGAACGTGACGCTTCTGACATTTATTTACTTAAATTGTAAAATTACGACAATATTTTAGGTAAAAGGACACAAGGAACTAATGTAACATTTTACTGTGGAAAACGTTTGCTCTACAGGAGCATTTCAAAGCCAAACAGTTAATAAAGCTTTTTGAGAGCAAAACATTGCCACAATAAATTGCCCAAATTAGTTGCATTGTGTCCTCTTACTGACTTTATTACTCCCAATTCTCGCACATGACTTTCTCTAATAAATTATTAAGTTGTCCTGTAAGTGTTCATCTATTTCCCCCAAGCCCCTTTAAAACAGAGCAGCTAAATCTTACCCTACTGAAATATGGTTGTATAGGCCACTGAAAACTTGATTTATATCGGGCTGAAGGCCCGCAAATTTTCAAGCAGATGATTTATACCCCGGTTAAAGCACGGCAAATCTTCAAGCAGATGATTTATATCCGGTTAAAGACACGGCAAATCTTCAAGCAGATGATTTATATCTGGCTGAAGACATGGCAAATCTTCAGGCAGATGATTTATATCCACTTGAAGATTTGCCATATCTTCAAGCAGGTTTAAATCAAGTCTTCCAGTATCCCTCAGGCAACAATATCATGTTCGATGAGGACAAGTTTAAGTTGCTCCGCTACAGAAGAATGGAGGAAATAAAGACTATAACGGAGTATACACACTGCTTGTGAATATTTGTTCAAAGTATTTTTTGAAGTGGTTGGTTCTGTTATTTGCTGACGTAACACTAATACAGTGGTACCTCGAGTCAGAAAATTAATTCATTCCAGAAGGCTGTTCGAGAGCCGATGTTTCAGACCCCCAAAAATACACTTACAAAAGCACTTACAAAAAGCACACTTACATAATTGTTCGAGTTGGGAGTTGTTCGAAACTCGAGGTACCACTGTATATTACACCAGAGAGGTACCAGATCAACCAAGCACCAGTTTGACTTACACTAGTAAGTCATACTGGTGCCTGGTGCCTAGTATGACTTACTAGTATGAGCATTACACCCACTAGTATGACTATTTACAATAGTACAACTATTACACTTGTATGGAGCTGGATAAGAGAGTACATTACCTACAATAGTTGTAGTAGGATAGTACACTTGGAGGGTCACTGCCTCAGCTCATCTTACCTGCAATACAACAAATATAACATTAATAATCATCACACTTGCAACACAGTGTCACCACTAATAAATACCTGCAACACAGTGTTACCACTAATAAATACCTGCAACACAGTGTTACCACTAATAAATACCTGCAACACAGTGTCACCACTAATAAATACCTGCAACACAGTGTCACCACTAATAAATACCTGCAACACAGTGTCACCACTAATAAATACCTGCAACACAGTGTTACCACTAATAAATACCTGCAACACAGTGTTACCACTAATAAACACCTGCAACACAGTGTCACCACTAATAAACACCTGCAACACAGTGTCACCACTAATAAACACCACAAATGATATAGTTTAGTACTGACAGTAAAGAGAGAGACTAAGAATCTCCTTATTACACCTATCTATATACCACTTGACGCAAGTCTCCTGTAGTTCCAAGACCAACGATTTAACTCTTAAACCGTCCAAACGTAAATGTACGTTCACTTTTGTAGCGCTCTGAATATTTTTGGGATTTTTTTTTTATTTCATTTAAAATGAAGAGCGCATTTTCCCGGCGTCCCCGAATTTTGTAATACTGCACACACTGAGTGCACAGACCCATTTTCTCATGTCTAGGCAACTCAGGCCTATCGTGCCACAGTCGAAAGCATGTAAAATAAAACGTAGATCTACGTTCAAGCGCTACGCACGTGAAAGTAGATCTACGTTTGGATAGTTTAACCCTTAAACGGTCCAAACGTATATATACGTTCTCTCGTGTAGCGCCCTGAATATTTTGAGAAAAAATCTTTCAAATGAGCTGATGTAGGTAACAGCTCTTAGCTTGCCAATAAAGTTAGGAATCCTTAACCTGTAAATAGCTGTCAATAAAGTTAGGGATCCTTAACCTGTAAATAGCTTGTCAATAAAGCTAGGGATCCTTAACCTGTAAATAACTTGTCAATAAAGCTAGGGATCCTTAACCTGTAAATACTTGTCAATAAAGCAGGGATCCTTTAACCCGTAAATAGCTTGTCAATAAAGAGGAATCCTTAACCTGTTTTA
>NC_069489.1:21107012-21109129 GCF_026875155.1 Cherax quadricarinatus | reverse complement strand
TTTCCCTCTCTTTCTCTGTCTTTCCCCCCTTCCCCCTTTTCTCTCTCTCCCCTCTCTCTCTCCTCCTCTCCTCTCTCTCTCTTTCCCTCTCTCTTCTCCCTCTCTCTCTCTCCCTTTTCTCCCTCTTCCTCTCCTCTCTCTCTCTCTCCTCTTCTCTCTCTCCCTCTTCTCTCTCCCTCTCTCCCCCTCTCCTCTCTCTCTCTTTCTCTCTTCTCTCTCTCTCTCTCTCTTCTCTCTCTCTCTCTCTCTTCTCTTCTCTCTCTCACAGATTTTATCCTCGCATAGATTTAATCCCCACCACCACAAACATCACTGCCATACACCCCCACTAACTCACACCTTCCCATAACACACAGCCATTAACCCCCACTAACATCACGCCATACCACACCACTAAAATCACTACCACTCCCACCGCCACTAACATCACTACCACTACCACCCCCCTAACATCACTGCCACTACCACCCCACAAAACAACATCCCAAAAACCACCACTAACAACACTACCACTACCCCCACAACATCACTCCCAAATCCACCACCACTAACATCACTACCATACAACACCACTAACTCACAGCCACTACCAAACCCCCATAACTCACTCCCACTACCCCCCACAAAAATCACAGCCACACCCACCACCACAAACTCACTGCCACTCCCACCACCACTAACATCACTGCCATACCCCCACACTAAATCATGCCACTACCCCCCCACTAACATCACACCACCCCCACAAAAATCACACCACTACCACCCCCACTAACACACTCCCCACTACCACCCCCACAAACATCACTCCCAACTACCACCACCAAAACTCCCCAAATCCACCCCCACAAACATCCGCCACTACCACCACCACTAACATCACTGCCACTCCCACCCCCATAACACACTGCCACTACCCCCACCACTAACATCACGCCACAAACCACCCCCACTAACATCATCCACTACCACCACCACAACAACACTACCACCCCGTAAAGAAAAAGGACACAGTGAATAATGGACATTTATTGGGCAACGTTTCCTCTCCGGGAGTTTTAAATAAGCCGTTAAAAAAATACTGGACACAGAGGTTAAAAAAGGCTCAGATGGGTAATACTAGGAGGTACATTCGATTTTCACTAGGGTAGTATAGTGAGTGTAGTAGTGTGTAGAAGTGTGGGGGTATGAAAAAGTAAACAATAGGAAGAGCAATTAATTGTATTTTGGTAAAAGGATAAAAATTTAAACTTGGGTAACATAAAAATGGTTGGAAAAATATAAACGGGAAATGAGGCGGTTTTTTCAGTGTTCACTCTCTGTGCTTTGTGTATATAACAGGGGAGACTTTGTGTGGCAGGGGTTTTCTTTTCAGGAGGATTTTGCTAGACTTCGGGGTGGTGAAAACCCGTTGTTTTGTTTAATTTTATTCGAAAGCGTCGTGTGATTCAAGGCACTTTCGTGTGCGGAAAATTTGTTTCTTTTTATCACTAATTGGGCGTTCTGAATTTATAAGAGATTGGGGGAATTTCGGTGTTTTAACAGGCGTTGTTTAAGTTTCGTTCCTAATGGTATAGGTTTATTGAGGCGGGGGTCAGGTTTTTTGCGTTTCACCCAGTAGATTTGTCACAGCCTCCACAGGGGATAGTGTAAAACCCCGCATTTGTGGTTCGTGGTGCTTTGGGTTTTTTCCTGGGTTTGTCCTTTATTGAAGTGGTAGAAGCGAAGGCGACTCTGGTGTTAGCTTGTGAAAGTACTTTTGAGACGTTTAGTGCAACCTGGCTGTTGGGAAGAATTATAACTTTGTTGGGAGCGGTGTTGATGCGGAGAATTGATGATCTGAAGAGCTCTTTTCTTGCAGTCTCTGATGAAAAAAGAAGGAAATTGAACTCAGTGAATGTTTTGGGGAATGTAAGTACATTCCTCGTCAAGAAACTCAGGACTACAAATTCGGTATGCTCTTAGGAAAAACCCGATGATGATGCCTCTTTTGGTCTTGGTATCTTGACTGGAATAGAAGTGTGTGAGATCATTTTTATTGGTGGGTTTCCGATAAACTTGAAATCTTAGGTTGTTGTCTACTTTGTGAATGAGGACGTCGAGGAAAGGTAGCTTGT
>NC_069489.1:21082012-21102012 GCF_026875155.1 Cherax quadricarinatus | reverse complement strand
GGGGCACGGGAGTGGTCCACTGGAAGGCACGGCAGTGGGCCACTGGAAGGCACGGCAGTGGTCCCCCCGGAAGGGACGGCAGTGGCCCACTGGAGGGCACGGCAGTGGTCACTGGAAGGCACGGCAGTGGTCCACTGGAGGGCAACGGCAGTGGTCACTGGAAGGCACGGCAGTGGTCCACTGGAGGGCACGGCAGTGGTCACTGGAGGCACGGCATGGTCAGGGGCACGGCAGTGGTCCACTGGAAGGCACGGCAGTGGTCCACTGGAAGGCACGGCAGTGGTCCACTGGAGGGCAGGCAGTGGTCCACTGGAGGCACGGCAGTGGTCCACTGGAAGGCACGGCAGTGGTCCACTGGAAGGCACGGCAGTGGTCCACTGGAGGGCACGGGCAGTGGTCCACTGGAAGGCACGGCAGTGGTCCACTGGAAGGCACGGCAGTGGTCCACTGGAAGGCATGGCAGTGGTCCACTGGAAGGCACGGCAGTGGTTCACTGGAAGGCACGGCAGTGGTCCACTGGAGGCGCACGGCAGTGGTCCACTGGAAGGCACGGCAGTGGTCCACTGGAAGGCACGGCAGTGGTCCACTGGAAGGCACGGCAGTGGTCCACTGGAGGGCACGGCAGTGGTCCACTGGAGGGCACGGAGGGTTGGAACGGCAGTGGTCCACTGGAAAGGGGAACGGCAGTGGTCCACTGGAAGGCACGGCAGTGGTCCACTGGAGGCACGGCAGTGGTCCACTGGAGGGCACGGCAGTGGTCCACTGGAGGCACGGCAGTGGTCCACTGGAAGGCACGGCAGTGGTCCACTGGAAGGCACGGCAGTGGTCCACTGGAAGGCACGGCAGTGGTCCACTGGAAGGCACGGCAGTGGTCCACTGGAGGGCACGGCAGTGGTCCACTGGAGGCACGGCAGTGGTCCACTGAAGGCACGGCATGGTCCACTGGAAGGCACGGCAGTGGTCCACTGGAAGGCACGGCAGTGGTCCACTGGAGGGCACGGCAGTGGTCCACTGGAGGGCACGGCAGTGGTCCACTGGAAGGCACGGCAGTGGTCCACTGGAAGGCACGGCAGTGGTCCACTGGAAGGCACGGCAGTGGTCCACTGGAAGGCACGGCAGTGGTCCACTGGAGGGCACGGCAGTGGTCCACTGGAAGGCACGGCAGTGGTCCACTGGAAGGCACGGCAGTGGTCCACTGGAAGGCACGGCAGTGGTCCACTGGAAGGCACGGCAGTGGTCCACTGGAGGCACGGCAGTGGTCCACTGGAGGGCACGGCAGTGGTCCACTGGAAGGCACGGCAGTGGTCCACTGGAAGGCACGGCAGTGGTCCACTGGAAGGCACGGCAGTGGTCCACTGGAAGGCACGGCAGTGGTCCACTGGAGGGCACGGCAGTGGTCCACTGGAGGGCACGGCAGTGGTCCACTGGAAGGCACGGCAGTGGTCCACTGGAAGGCACGGCAGTGGTCCACTGGAAGGCACGGCAGTGGTCCACTGGAAGGCACGGCAGTGGTCCACTGGAGGGCACGGCAGTGGTCCACTGGAGGGCACGGCAGTGGTCCACTGGAGGCACGGCAGTGGTCCACTGGAAGGCACGGCAGTGGTCCACTGGAAGGCACGGCAGTGGTCCACTGGAAGGCACGGCAGTGGTCCACTGGAGGGCACGGCAGTGGTCCACTGGGGCACGGCAGTGGTCCACTGGAGGCACGGCAGTGGTCCACTGGAAGGCACGGCAGTGGTCCACTGGAAGGCACGGCAGTGGTCCACTGGAGGGCACGGCAGTGGTCCACTGGAGGGCACGGCAGTGGTCCACTGGAAGGCACGGCAGTGGTCCACTGGAAGGCACGGCAGTGGTCCACTGGAAGGCACGGCAGTGGTCCACTGGAAGGCACGGCAGTGGTCACTGGAGGGCACGGCTATGTGGTCCACTGGAGGCACGGCAGTGGTCCACTGGAAGGCACGGCAGTGGTCCACTGGAAGGGCACGGCAGTGGTCCACTGGAAGGGCACGGCAGTGGTCCACTGGAAGGGCACGGCAGTGGTCCCACTGGAGGGCACGGCAGTGGTCCACTGGAAGGCACGGCAGTGGTCCACTTGAGGGCACGGCAGTGGTCCACTGGAGGGCACGGCAGTGGTCCACTGGAAGGCACGGCAGTGGTCCCTGGAGCACGGCAGTGGTCCTGGAAGGCACGGCAGTGTCCACTGGAGGGCACGTGGTCCCTGAAGGCACGGCTGTGGTCCACTGGAAGGCACGGCAGTGGTCCACTGGAAGGCACGGCAGTGGTCCACTGGAAGGCACGGCAGTGGTTCACTGGAAGGCACGGCAGTGGTCCACTGGAAGGCACGGCAGTGGTTCACTGGAAGGCACGGCAGTGGTCCACTGGAAGCACGGCAGTGGTCCACTGGAAGGCACGGCAGTGGTCCACTGGAAGGCACGGCAGTGGTCCACTGGAAGGCACGGCAGTGGTCCACTGGAAGGCACGGCAGTGGTCCACTGGAGGGCACGGTTGTGGTCCACTGGAGGGCACGGCAGTGGTCCACTGGAAGGCACGGCAGTGGTCCACTGGAAGGCACGGCAGTGGTCCACTGGAAGGCACGGCAGTGGTCCACTGGAAGGCACGGCAGTGGTCCACTGGAAGGCACGGCAGTGGTCCACTGGAAGGCACGGCAGTGGTCCACTGGAGGGCACGGCAGTGGTCCACTGGAAGGCATGGCAGTGGTCCACTGGAAGGCACGGCAGTGGTTCACTGGAAGGCACGGCAGTGGTCCACTGGAAGGCACGGCAGTGGTCCACTGGAAGGCACGGCAGTGGTCCACTGGAAGGCACGGCAGTGGTCCACTGGAAGGCACGGCAGTGGTCCACTGGAAGGCACGGCAGTGGTCCACTGGAAGGCACGGCAGTGGTCCACTGGAAGGCACGGCAGTGGTCCACTGGAAGGCACGGCAGTGGTCCACTGGAAGGCACGGCAGGTCCACGGGAGGCAGGCAGTGGCCCACTGGAAGGCACGGCAGTGGTCCACTGGAAGGCACGGCAGTGGTCCACTGGAAGGCACGGCAGTGGTCCACTGGAAGGCACGGCAGTGGTCCACTGGAGGCACGCATGGTCCACTGGAAGGCACGGCAGTGGTCCACTGGAAGGCACGGCAGTGGTCCACTGGAAGGCACGGCAGTGGTCCACTGGAAGGCACGGCAGTGGTCCACTGGAAGGCACGGCAGTGGTCCACTGGGAGGCACGGCAGTGGTCCACTGGAGGGCACGGTTTTTATCAGGTCGGAGGCTGTGTCCTCCATGGATGACATCTTCGTGGCCAGCATCATCTGCAGAGGATCTTAAAGTCCTGTAACTGATGTCTCTATGTCGGATATGAGATTGAAGACATGTGGGGTGAGCACTGTGCCTTGGGGGAGACATGTGGGGTGACCACTGTGCCTTGGGGGAGACATGTGGGGTGACCACTGTGCCTTGGGGGAGACATGTGGGGTGACCACTGTGCCTTGGGGGAGACATGTGGGGTGAGCACTGTGACTTGGGAGAGACATGTGGGGTGAGCACTGTACCTTGGGGTAGACAGAACCTTTGGACAAATACGTGGGTGGGAATGGGTGATTTTGATAAAGATAATAACATAGGATACCCACATGTTGCACATGTCTAATTCTTCGTCCGTACTTACGTACTTATGTACTTGTTTCACTGTACCAGCCTCTGATTTCACTGTGTACTATTGACCTCCATTTCTTAGGACGTTAAATATCCATCATTCCAGCTTCCAAATTATCTTTTTTTCCACCCACACCAGTCCGCTAACACCCAGGTACCTATTTTACTGCTAGGTGAACATGGACAGCAGGTATCTTAAGCAAACACGCCCTTAATGTTTCAGCCCACACCGGGGAACGAACCGCAGATCTCAATGTGTGAACTGAGTGCGCTACCAACCCACCCACAGAACACCATTTTGCGTGTACGCTTACGCACTCCTGTGTTACACACAGCTGCTGTTGCTGTAAATCCAGTGAACAGCCGGACACAAGCTGCAAATTCAAGAATTTTTCTTATTCTGGAGCCGAATTCACATTTGCTAGGCTGCCAGCAAGGCAGTAACCGCCCCAGTAAACTTCTGCTAGGTGTCTGGTCTGCTCCTACGTACGCGTACTTACGCACAGATTGTGACTGTTGCAGAGGTGGTTGTCTCTACTGCTTTCCAGTATCTCCCTCTTTGGGGATTTCTTCCTAATTTTGCTTGTAACAGATAAATGAACTGTAGTTATAAATCCAGATGTATTCCTGTTTAAATCCAGATGTATTCCTGTTTAAATCCAGATGTATTCCTGTTTAAATCCAGATGTATTCCTGTTTAAATCCAGATGTACCTCTGTTTAAATCCAGATGTATTCCTGTTTAAATCCAGATGTATTCCTGTTTAAATCCAGATGTATTCCTGTTTAAATCCAGATGTATTCCTGTTTAAATCCAGATGTATTCCTGTTTAAATCCAGATGTACTTCTGTTTAAATCCAGATGTATTCCTGTTTAAATCCAGATGTATTCCTGTTTAAATCCAGATGTATTCCTGTTTAAATCCAAATGTATTCCTGTTTAAATCCAGATGTATTCCTGTTTAAATCCAGATGTACCTCTGTTTAAATCCAGATGTACCTCTGTTTAAATCCAGATGTATTCCTGTTTAAATCCAGATGTATTCCTGTTTAAAAACCAATGTATTCCCGTTTAAATCCAAATGTATTCCTGTTTAAATCCATTTGGTAGTTTCTGTTTAGTATCCAATATTTCCCCTTAAATCAAGGATTTCCCGTTGAAAACCAAATTTCCTGACTTTAATCGATGTATCCTGGTTAATATTTCGTTATGTAATTTCCTTTAAATCCATGTGTACTTCTGGATAAATCCAAAAATGTAATCTACCTTTTTAAATTTCCCAGAGGCATTCCTGTTCAATCCAGATTAGGTATTTTGGTTGTCAGAAAACCAGTGTTTCCCGTTTTAACCAGTTGGATTTCTGGTATTTGACCGATGTACTTCCTGGTTTAACTCCACCCATGTAGTTCCTGATTAATCCGAGTATTCACTGAAAGTCCAGATGTATTACCTGTTCTAAATCAATTTAGTATGTTAATCCACCAGGTATGAGTATAACGTAGTTACGATGTACGTGTGTAAATCAATATTTTTTTCTACAAGTACCGTTTAAAACCACCATACCTGCCTGTTTAAATTCCAAAATGTATCTTCTGTTTATAATCTGGAAATTAATCCTTGTGTTAATAAACATTGAGGCCTAGTTTCTGTGTGTTTTTGTGTGTATCCAATAGCTCAAGACTAGGATCATAGTGGAAAATGCCTCACGTTTTCTTTGGGATAATCCTGGTTTCATTTTACGCTGAGGGGACCAAACACTATGATAATTGACTCATGATCCTGTGTACATGGTCAAGTTAAACAAATGGACAGCGATTCACAAATATATGGATCTTAAAGTCGACAGGTTGTTAGCGATTATACCTCTTCCACTTAGTATCTTTATTTTGAAACGTTCGCCTACACATAGCTTCTTCAGTCGAGTACAGAAAAGTACTCGACTGAAGAAGCCTACTGTGTAGGCGAAACGTTTCAAAATAAAGATACCTAACTGTTGCATATGTGTCTTACCTAACAACAATAAACTAACATTTTGGTGGGAAAAATCTCCGTTCTGAGGCAGCCTAGATGTCAAGCCAGGCCTTGGTATGCGCTAGGTTAGGTTAGGTTGGTCAGGAAACAGAACAAGTGTTTCGTGACGCTGGTTGGAGCTTTTGGTCATCTGACCGAGGCCTTCCGCTGGTTTACCGGTCCACCCCTTCATACGCTAGGCTCAGCCTCAGCGAAGTTATCGCAGGTCAGCTGTCGAGGCGAACCGTAGGTCCAGAGTGTCAATTTTCTACCCAGGGTAAGTCTAGAGAGAAATTTTAAAATATGTTAGTGCCACCAGGGTTCTTAGATGTCATAACGTACGTACGTAGTACGTGATGTAGATTATAATATTTATTTCTACAAGTACACGATACAACTTATACAGACCACCATACCTGCCTGCTACAACGTTCCCCTGAACGAATCTATCTTGACTTCTTACTCATTTCTGGAACATTGCAAGCTCCTGATGTGTTAATTGCAACACGAGAGGCCTGAAGTATCACTCAACTCCCCCTGTGGTTGTTTTGCAGCTTGTGAATCTGTATAACACCTACAATAGTCTCAAGAGACGTAGGATGCATAGTATTGTCAGCAAAATGCTCTACGTTTCACCCGTGCCGGGGATCAATCCCGGTCTCTTCATTTGTATACGCTGAGGCGGCTACCCAGCAAGTCACTCCAATCAAGTCAGCGTGACTGACTCCCTTGAACTCGTGTGCTACACTGGTCAGTAAGAATGGACAGACGATTGCCGACAAATATATGGGATCTTTAGTCGAGAGAAAGCATTGTTAGCGATTATATCCTCCCTTCCATCCTTCTCTCCCTCCCTTCCTTCCTTCTCTCCCTCCCTCCCTGCCTTCTCTCCCTCCCTCCCTGCCTTCTCTCCCTCCCTCCCTCCCTGCCTCACTCTCAGTGTATTGCCAACGTGAGGGTTTCTCTTTTCTGTGTGATGGGCGCGGTATAGGGAAGGAGGCTTGGTGGTAGGGAGGGATGGTGGTATGGAGGAGAGAGTTGTGCGATGGATGGTGGGAAAGAGGGTCGTAGAGAGGGAGAGAAAGGGTCGTAGAAAGGGAGGTAGGGAAAGGGGGGGGTAGTAAGAAAGAAAAGATGGTTGCAGGGAGGGAAGGAGGATGGTAATAGTGGTAGAGAACACGACAAAGAGGATGATAGGGAGGATGGAATAGAGGGAGAGGAAGAGGAAGAAGGAGATACAGAGAGGGAGAGGATAATGTAGGGTTTATCCAGGTTTAAACATTGATGAGTTCCCAAAGTTTTTCAACTAGACTGTTAGGTAAGATTGGTCAGGAAAGAGGACGTGTGTCCTGACGCTGGTCTTAGTTATGATGACCCACAGCTGGAGCTTTCAATCATCTGACCAAGTCCTTCCACTGGCTTACCACTCCACCCACTTTAAAAATTAAAATCGTTAGTAATGTATATTACTCTCAAGAGCCCGGCCTTGGACCGGGCTCGAGATCACACAAGCTTTGTAACCAATAGAATAACTTGGGACACTTACACTTATGGCAGCTTTCATTGTACTTATGGTACCATTACTTATGGTACCATTACTTATGGTACCATTACTTATGGTACCATTACTTTTCATAAGATATTTTGCACTTCTTTCTTGTCTAGGTTGTGATTTGTGCGCAGATTCCTGACTAACCCTTTCAGAAGTTTCCCAGTGTAAATTTTGATGACTTTCTCGCCTTTGTTCCAGGGAGTACAAGTCAAGGAACTTCAAACACCAGTAATTGAGGTGTTTGATGATACTTATATGTATATAAGTTGGTGTTAATGTCCAGCAGTGTTCCAGCCTAGAGCTAACAAGTGACCTAAGGAGGATCATCACTGGCTTGGCAACCCTGTTTTAAAGATTCTGATTATCTTTCATTTTCCTAGCAGCTGTGACAGTCACAATTGTTATCCTTTAAAATTATATCCTCTTATATTATCATTTCTATCATTTCTTAACTAGAACAGAGTATACTACTGACTCTGGCCATACAATAGAGCGGAAAAATAATGTAAGGGACCTGGGAGTAGTAATGTCTGAGGATCTCACTTTCAAGGATCACAACAGTGCCACGATCGCACGTGCAAAGAAAATGATAGGATGGATAATGAGAACTTTCAAAACGAGAGATGCCAAGCCCATGATGATCCTTTTCAAATCTCTTGTTCTCTCTAGGCTGGAATACTGCTGTACATTAACATCTCCATTCAAAGCAGGTGAAATCGCAGATCTAGAGAGTGTACAGAGATCCTTTACTGCACGTATAAGTTCTGTCAAGCACCTTAACTACTGGGAACGCTTGGAAGCACTTGACTTGTACTCACTGGAACGCAGGAGGGAGAGATATATCATAATCTACACTTGGAAAATCTTGGAAGGAATGGTCCCAAATCTGCACACAGAAACCACTCCCTACGAAAGTAAAAGACTGGGCAGGCGATGCAAAATGCCCCCAATAAAAAGTAGGGGCGCCATTGGTACACTAAGGGAAAACACCATAAGTGTCCGGGGCCCAAGACTGTTCAACAGCCTCCCATCAAGCATTAGGGGAATTGCCAATAAACCCCTGGCTGCCTTCAAGACCCATGGCTGCCTTCAAGACCCATGGCTGCCTTCAAGACCCCTGGCTGCCTTCAAGGGAGAGCTGGACAGATACCTAAAGTCAGTGCCGGATCAGCCGGGCTGTGGCTCGTACGTCGGACTGCGTGCGGCCAGCAGTAACAGCCTAGTTGATCAGGCCCTGATCCATCGGGAGGCCTGGTCATGGACCAGGCCGCGGGGGCGTTGATCCCTGGAATAACCTCCAGGTAAGTCCTTCACTATATCTTTTCCTCTATATTTTTCCTGGGAATGCCGGATGCCACCCACAACAGTTAGCTAAGACACACAACCTTTATTTTTTTCCTGCTTGGTGGGCAGGGCAGCTGAGCTGTACTTACCCATAGTAAGTTTATTTAGGTACAGGTACACATACGTACAATTATGTTACCCAGTGTAAATTACCGTAAGCATAAGGAACACTGCAGCAGGCCTACTGGCCCATGCGAGGTATCAAACCCGGGAGCTTGTGTGTATGAGCCGAGTGAATGCTCTTACCAGTGAGCTATAGAGCACCAAAGGGAGGGATAGAGAGAGTGTTGTTGGGAGGCAGGGGGGGGGAAGGCAGGGCAGGGGAGGGAAGGAAGGGCAGGGGAGGGAAGGCAGGCCCCGCCTCCTGTGATAACGTCACCCTGCCAGTGTGTGAGAGTGGCAGCCAGCAGCCCCTCAGTGTGTGTTGAGGTGTGTTGGAGGCTGCAGTGTTGCACCTCTACCCACCATCTGTTGCAGCCCTTGATGGTCACCTCTTGCAAGATGCCCAGTGTTGGTGCCCGCTAGCACCACCTACCTTCACGCTACACTCACCTGGGTACTACACTGTGTGTTGTGAGGTGTACAGACGTGCCCTACCCACCTCCACTTTCCCTGCCTGCAACAACTAGTGGAAGCCGCCTTGCAGATGCAACATACCCACTCCTACTTCACCAGCAACATAGTTTCGTACCCAACCTGGTGTTAGACAGGTGGGAGGTGCCCCATGCCAGGTGAGAGAAGAAGGAACAGGAACAGTGTATGTGCGTGGGTGTACGAACCTCACCCCACCACCATCACAGCAGCTGCTGCTGCTGCTGCTGCTGCTGCTGCTGCTGCTGTCCTCTGCACTAGCAACTTTAGCAGCAGTGTGACCAGTCTCTGTCTAGCCATTGTGAAGGAGTGGCAGCCAGCTAGCAGTGTGGCTAGCACTGCTATCCTCACTACCACCCACTATCATACACAAACAATGGCTCTTGGGACGACCATCCACTAGGATGCCCTACTAGTCCCATCTGTCGCTAAAACCACTAAAACACCACGTATATACATGGTAACGAACGTGTTTTACTGATGTGAATTGGTCTGAGGTATTATGGAGGCCAGTGACACACTTCCCATAGCCTCAGCAACCACAACTTAGCCACCTCAGCGTCACTCCAGCAACCTCTTCACTCCTATAATAGCCTCACTCAGTGCCCAGGCACTCTTAAGTGTGTGGAGGTGGCTAAACAGTGCCTTATTTACCTGAGTGCCAGACCCACCCAACAACCAGCCTTCAGTGTGGCACCAACTGTGCAGTCACCAGAACCACGTAAACTGGTATACAGGTCACACACAGCCATCACAAAGGCTTCGGCTTGACCTAACTCGACGGAACACCTTTGCGAAGTACCGCTGATTACGACTTCGTCAAGCCAAAGGAACCACTTCGAAATACGTCTCTGAAGTCCACTTACAAAGGCACCTTTTGGAAGCTTAACACGACGTAAAGTTTATATTTAAATTGAAGATAAATACTGTCGTGTAGGATACTCAGGGATAAGTTGAGTGTAGCCAAGTGTAACACGTGTGTGTAGTGTTGGAGGTTGAGGGAGTGTAGTGAAGAGTTGGTGTAGAGTGCCGGCAGCAGCTGCCTAGAACCCTCCCTCCCTCCATCGTGGCTGACTTCCTCTCTCCCTCCCCTCCATCGTGGCTGACTTCCTCCCTCCCTCCCCACTGCCCTCCCTCCCCTCCATCGTGGCTGACTTCCTCCCCCTCCCATCGTGGCTGACTTCCTCCCCTCCCGGCTGACTCCCTCCCCTCCATCGTGGCTGATTTCCTCCCTCCCTCCCCTCCATCGTGGCTGATTTCCTCCCCCTCCCCTCCATCGTGGCTGACTTCCTCTCTCCCTCCCCTCCATCGTGGCTGACTTCCTCTCTCCCTCCCCTCCATCGTGGCTGACTTCCTCTCTCCCTCCCCTCCATCGTGGCTGACTTCCTCCCTCCCTCCCCTCCATCGTGGCTGATTTCCTCCCCCTCCCCTCCATCGTGACTGACTTCCTCCCTCCCTCCCCTCCATCGTGGCTGATTTCCTCCCTCTCCCCTCCATCGTGGCTGATTTCCTCCCCCTCTCTCCCCTCCCTCGTGGCTGATTTCCTCCCTCTCTCTCCCCTCCCTCGTGGCTGCCTTCCCTCCCTCCCTCGTGGCTGCCTTCCCCCCTGCCCTCCTGGGTAATGCGACAGGGGTGCGACCAACACTCCTGTTATACCTAACATACTGTAGCGTTATACTAACCTTGTGTGGTGTTATACCAAGACACTGTAACGTTATATTAAGGCAGTGTGGCGTTATACTAACCTAGTGTGACGTTATACTAAGGCAGTAACGTTATGCTAGTGTGGTGTTACAAAAAGTCATTGTAACGCTCGGCACATCAACAGTGACGTTGATCCCACCAAACACGCCAACCTTTACAACTTAAGGAGACCAGGACTCTGCAAACATTAACATAACTACCTGGACTTCTCTCGTTTCAGTGATCCAATAAATTGTACTGTATAGAAAGTTAATTTCTTAAGACCTCGTACGAAGTGTAGTGTTGAGTGGAGATATCTGGCGTATTAAATGTCTACTAGCCTTGAGAAATAGCAAGTAGCAGGAGAGTAGCATTGTTATGTTGTGGCCATGTGAGGAACATGTGGTGGTACCTTAGTATTCAGAGGAAGTAGGTGTCACACCCACCAGAAGCTTATTCTAACCTCGTGGACGCTGTCGTTATGTTCCCAGAAGAATAACCCAAAGAACTTGCTAGTTGATTATGACCACTGCTAGTGGATGATGGGTGAGGCAGCAATGAGGGAGGTAGCTGCCTAGTGCCCTCCCACACACACACAGCCTCCCACGTTAATTACTCTGAAGGTAAGTCATATTCCTTGCTATTAACAGATAAGCGAACTCTGGTTGACATACACAATAATAATTAGTTATTCCTAGTGATGTTACCATCACTTTTAAAGGGGTGGAGTGGTAAGCCAGTGGAAGGCTTCGGTCAGATGACTAAAAATATCAGGAAATATCCTGTTTTCCTGATTTATCTAACTTAACCTGTAGATATAAATCTGTATATATATATGTTACTATGTATGGTAATTTGTGTACCTTATATAGCCTAAAACTTTGTGTAGGTTTAAAAATAGGTTAGATAATACATGGGTGGGTGTGAGTTAGACCTGACTAGCTTGTGCTCGGTTGCCGTGCTCCTTAAGTGAATGTGACCTGACCTGACTAGGTTGGGGCATTGGCTTAAGCCCGTAGGAGACTTGGACCTGCCTCGCATGGGCCAGTAGGCCTACTGCAGTGTTTCTCCTTTCTTGTATTCTTAAAAAAACTCGAAGTGACTTCCATTGTGGTCCTGGCGCCTTAGTAATTGTAGTGGTGTGGTCTGCCGGTGTTGTCCCGGTCCAGGTTTGTACCAGTTCGTGACCTGACATGCCTTAGTAATGTATAAAGGTGTTTTGACACCGTCTTCTGAAGCCTGCTTCGAGAATGAGAATCATATTTCACGTAGGCGGCTGTAGAAGGTCACAGTGCTAATCGGGTGGTTCCAGTGTCCCGTCACAAGGGGGTCGTCGCCTTGGACTAGTATCCACTTCGCTCACCTGGAAGCTACCTGGAGGATATTCCGGGGATCAACGCCCCCGTGACCCGGTCCACGACTAGGCCTCCCGGTGGATCAGGGCCTCATCATCCAGGCTGTTATTGCTGGCCGCACGCAGTTCAACGTACGAGCCACAGCCCGGCTGATCCGGCACTGACTTTAGGTATCTGTCCAGCTCTCTCTTGAAGGCAGCCAGGGGTCTTGAAGGCAGCCAGGGGTCTTGAAGGCAGTCAGGGGTTTATTGGCAATTCCCCTAATGCTTGATGGGAGGCTGTTGAACAGTCTTGGACCCCGGACACTTATGGTGTTTTCTCTTAGTGTACCAATGGCGCCCTTACTTTTTATTGGGGGCATTTTGCATCGCCTGCCCAGTCTTTTACTTTCGTAGGGAGTGATTTCTGTGTGCAGATTTGGGACCATTCCTTCCAGGGTTTTCCAAGTGTAGATTATGATATATATCTCTCTCCTGCGCTCCAGTGAGTACAAGTCAAGTGCTTCCAAGCGTTCCCAGTAGTTAAGGTGCTTGACAGAACTTATACGTGCAGTAAAGGATCTCTGTACACTCTCTAGATCTGCGATTTCACCTGCTTTGAATGGAGATGTTAATGTACAGCAGTATTCCAGCCTAGAGAGAACAAGAGATTTGAAAAGGATCATCATGGGCTTGGCATCTCTCGTTTTGAAAGTTCTCATTATCCATCCTATCATTTTCTTTGCACGTGCGATCGTGGCACTGTTGTGATCCTTGAAAGTGAGATCCTCAGACATTACTACTCCCAGGTCCCTTACATTATTTTTCCGCTCTATTGTATGGCCAGAGTCAGTAGTATACTCTGTTCTAGTTATTATCTCCTCCAGTTTTCCATAACGGAGTAGTTGGAATTTGTCCTCATTGAACATCATATTGTTTACCGTTGCCCACTGGAAAACTTTGTTTATATCTTCTTGGAGGTTAACCGCGTCCTCAGCTGTTTATATCTTCTTGGAGGTTAACCATGTCCTCAGTAGATGACAGCATCATGCTGAGGGACAGATTACCTCATCTTTTGTATATAAGAACATAACGAAGGAACACTGCAGCAGGCCTACTGACCCATGCGAGGCAGATCCAAGTCTCCTAAAGGCTTAAGCCAATGCCCCAACCTAGTCAGGGCAGGTCACATTCACTTAAGGAAGGAACACGACAACCGACCTGGTAGCACAAGCTATCAGGTCCAACTCACACCCACCCACATCCACTCATGTATTTATCCAACCTATTTTTAAAGCTACACAACGTTCTGGCCTCTATAACTGTACTTGGGAGTTTGTTCCACTCATCCACAACTCTATTACCAAACCAGTACTTTCCTATATCCTTCCTGAATCTGAATTTTTCCAACTTAAAACCATTGCTACGAGTTCTGTCTTCAAATTATGTCCTAGAATCTGTAATGATAAAGCCACTGGAGGACGAAACGTCTACAATAAAGATGCCCAGATGTTGCACACGTGTCTTAATTCATCTTGTGGGTATTGTATACCATTCTTGTACAACTGGAAGCTGACAGATGTCGAGACTTTCCGTGTGGGAGTTACTTTCTACACGAGTGAGAGGATCCCAGCTGACATACGTTATTTTGTCTTGACTTTTTTGGGGGGTTATCGTAGGTAAGTGACTGTTCAGCAGCCTCCCACCAGCAATAAGGGGCATTACCAATAGATCCCTGGCTGTCTTCAAGACCCCTGGTTGTCTTCAAGACCCCTGGTTGTCTTCAAGACCCCTGGTTGTCTTCAAGACCCCTGGTTGTCTTCAAGACCCCTGGTTATCTTCAAGACCCCTGGTTGTCTTCAAGAGGGAGCTGGACAGATACCTAAAGTCGGTGCCGGATCAGCCGGGCTGTGATTCGTACGTTGGATTGCGTGTGGCCAGCAGTAACAGCCTGGTTGATCAGACCCTGATCCACCGGGAGGCCTGGTCATGAACCAGGCCGCGGGGGCGTTGATCCCTGGAATAACGTCCAGGTTATGTATACCTGTACCTAAATAAACTATTTGGTGTGTGTGTGTGTGTGTGTGTGTGTGTGTGTGTGTGTGTGTGTGTGTGTGTGTACTCACCTAGTTGAGGTTGCAGGGGTCGATTCCAAGGCCCTGGTCCCGCCTCTTCACTGGTCGCCACTAGGTCACTCTCCCTGAACCATGAGCTTTATCGTACCTCTGCTTAAAGCTATGTATGGATCCTGCCTCCACTACATCGCTTCCCGTGTGTGTGTGTGTGTGTGTGTGTGTGTGTGTGTGTGTGTGTGTGTGTGTGTGTGTGTGTGTGTGTGTGTGTGTGTTTCAAGTAGATAAAGCCAGGGATGAATCTACTGTGTAACTACTGACGCTTAATCTTGAGGGCCCCTTATCCCGGAGGGGCCCCAGAAGCGACTATAGTCCACATTGCTTAAAAATTTAGGGTCTACTGCAAGTGAAGGGGTTACGAAGGGGCCCCATAACAGTTCAAGCTTCAGGGCCCCAAGAATGTTGGTCCACCACAGAGTGGAGCTGTGGTCTGCTGGTGACTTAAGGGGCACGTAAGTGCCCCTGTCTTCTAACATATCTACCTTGTCCATAATTACTTTGTCTGCTTTCGTTAGGTGAAGTCCAGGATCTTTCCTTAATTCACGTTTTGCCTTCAATCTTTGAGGATAATTAGGTACCTGTGCAATAAGTGTATTTATATTAAAGATACCACCATTAGGCCTGGTCACAGACCGAGCCGAGGGGGCGATGACCCCCGGAACACCCTCCAGGAATACTCCAGGTATGTAGATGAATGATTCAGAGAACCATTGGATTGGTGCCATTGGGTACGCGGGTAAATTCTTGGGTAGGTTTAGGTAGGGGTGATTTTCATAAGGTTTGCCTTGTATGGGCCAGTAGGCCTTCTGCATTGCTCCTCCATTCTTATGTACAACACTTGGGTGGCTTCATCAGTCCTACAGTGTCAAGTGGGGGTTCGATAACGTGGATTGGGTAATAACAACTAACGTTGGCTGGTCAGTACATATAATTATAAGGGAAAGTATGGGAAGCACCATCACCCGTCCTGCCTCTCTCTGCTCTCTAAGACTGACTCACGAATTGGGTCCTAGAGGTGAGCGGCGTTCAAAACATGCTATGGTCAGCAACAAACCATACCCCGGTCGGGATTGAACCCGCGGTCAGAGAGTCTCAAAACTCCAGCCCGTCGTGTTAGCCACTGGACCAGCTAGCCACAATAAGATTCGTCCAACTAGGTATATTTCTACACCATAGGAAGGCTAGCATAGGCAATCGTTGTGTACGAATGGTATATAATACCGACAAGATGAGAGTAAGACACATGTGCAACATCTGGGTATCTTTATTGTAGACGTTTCGCCATCCAGTGGCTTTATCAATACAAATTCTAGGACATAACTTGAAGACAGTAGAACTATGTACAGAAGATGAGGTAATCAGTCCCTCAACCTAGGAGTAGGTGCGAACAGCACCATAGTCGTGGAGATTCTACAATAAAGATACCCAGATGTTGCACATGTGTCTTACTCTCATAGGCAATCGTGTCATTACGATTTCGTGATTCAGCAGCAACATGAATAACAGTCAGTGATTCACGCAGACGGTTGGTATTGAGTCATACTACTGGTAACTGGTAACTGTTACTACTGGTAACTGGTACTACTGGTAACTGATACTACTGAGAACAGTATGTAAGCCACTTCGCACATATGCTATATTCTTTTTAAGACTGATGGACTGATAACATCGACTCAAGGCTGAGGGACTGATTACCTCAAGCTTCTCTTATTCCACCTTTTTCTGGAATGGACTGATGAAGTCTCTGTCTGACGAGACGTTTCCAAAGTAAAGATACCAGGTGTTGCTCAACTGTCTCATTTATCAATATGTGTTGACGCGATTCAAATCCCATAAGGAGGAGCACTGCAACAGGCCTGCTGGCCCATGCAGGTTCAGGTTACCTACTGGCTTAAGCCAGTCACGTCCAAGTCACCTACTGGCCTAAGCCAGTCAGGTCCAAGTCACCTACTGGCCTAAGCCAGTCAGGTCCAAGTCAACTACTGGCCTAAGCCATTCAGGTCCAAGTCACCTACTGGCCTAAGCCATTCAGGTCCACGTCACGTATTGGCCCATGCTAGGCAGGTCCAAGTCACATCCACTTAAGAATATTGACCTAGAATATTGTTCAGTATTGGTAACAGTAATGGTTCTTCCACCTGGAGTGTGATGGTACACATCCTCATCCAGGCTAAGGGACTGATTACCTACCTTGCCTTCTTCTGTCTACACGTAGTGATAATGACCCACTAACACTAGTGGTGGTCTGTTTGATGCTACTTCCTGTACTGGTTGGCCAGCCTTCCCCCACCCATCCCCAGTAGGTTACTCTCCAGTGGTAAAAACTAGTCTGCTGCCTCCCACTGCCTCGCCACCTACTGAGTTTCTCCAGTGGTGAGTTGCCTCTACTCTGCTGACATGTCTTCTGCTTCCTCTCTGCTGACATCTCTCCTGCTTTCTCTCTGCTGACATCTCTCCTGCTTCCTCTGCTGACATCTCTCCTGCTTCCTTCCTGCTGACCTGTGTCCTGCTTCCTCTCTGCTGGCCTGTATGCTGTTTCTTCTCTGCTGACCTGTCTCCTGCTTCCTCTCTGCTGACCTGTCTCCTACTTCCACTCTGTTGATCTGCCTGTTTCTCTGCTAAGTAGTGCTAAGTAGGTAGATCCCCAAGTCTTCGTCTTCAGTCCAGTGTAGAGAAAAGTGGAAGATGAGGCTTGGAAGTTTGCAGTAATCAGTCCCTCAGACTGGAGTCGATGTGTTCACTCAGTTAAGACTGATGGATTGAACGTGTCGGTTTTGTTAACTATTCGAAGAAAATTGATAGACTGGATAACTAGAAACTTAAAAATATGATAGACTGGATAACTAGAACCTTAAAATATGATAGAATGGATAACTAGAACCTTAAAAAATATGATAGACTGGATAACTAGAACCTTAAAATATGATAGAATGGATAACTAGAACCTTAAAAAATATGATAGACTGGATAACTAGAACCTTAAAAAATATGATAGACTGGATAACTAGAACCTTAAAAATATGATAGACTGGATAACTAGAACCTTAAAAAATATGATAGAATGGATAACTAGAACCTTAAAAAATATGATAGACTGGATAACTAGAACCTTAAAAATATGATAGAATGGATAACTAGAACCTTAAAATATGATAGACTGGATAACTAGAACCTTAAAAAATATGATAGAATGCATAACTAGAACCTTAAAATATGATAGAATGGATAACTAGAACCTTAAAAAATGATAGACTGGATAACTAGAACCTTAAAAAATATGATAGAATGGATAACTAACACTCAGGTACCTACTTACTGCTAGGTGAACACATCCTAGTGTTTCCATCCGTACCGGGGGTCGAACCCCGGACCTGTGAACTCTTAAGCCAAGAAAATAATGTATAAGCATTAACAGTAAAGCTAATCTAATTCTTAGCTTCATATCAACAGGTATAAATAACAGAAGTCCTTTAAATAACAGACATAATATACACTACACAACCCGCACATAGGAGAGAGGACCTTAAGACGACGTTTAAGTCCGACTTGGTGACTTTGTCAATGGTCCAAATGGGACCGAAACGTCGTCGTAAGCTTCTCTGTTTTATGTGCGGGTTATTTGTGTATCGTTCCAGTCACGGTATTGTGCCTTTTTGTTATTTATTTCCGACTTTGTGACTTTGTAAATGGTCCAAGTCTGAGCGAAACGTCGTGGTAAGCTCCTGCTATGTGCTGGTTATTTCTGTATTGTTCCAGTCACGGTATTGTGACTTTGTGTCAGTCATAATGTGCACCTAGAGGAGTCTAGAGGGACTGGATCAAAACCTTCACATGTAAGTCAGTCTGTACGAGAGCTGGAAGGTCAGCAGATACTACGGAACTCTACTCATGATAATGTGGTTAATGTAAGGGAACCAAGACTTAGAAAAAGGGGATTAGGCAACGAGTCCCTGGATATCTTCAAGGGTCAGCTTGATCTATTTCCAGAGATTATCTGGAGACGATTTTAAGGTCCTTTCTCCTTCAAGGTCCCCCTCCTCCTAATCCTCCTTCAAGGTCCTCCAAGGTCCTCCTCCTCCTTCAAGGTCCTCCTCCTCCTTCAAGGTCCTCCTCCTCCTTCAAGGTCCTCCTCCTCCTCCTCCTTCAAGGTCCCCCTCCTCCTTCAAGGTCTCCCTCCTCCTCCTCCTTCAAGGCCCTCCTCCTCCTCCTCCTTCAAGGTCCCCCTCCTCCTCCTTCAAGGTCTCCCTCCTCCTCCTCCTTCAAGGTCCCCCTCCTCCTCCTTCAAGGTCCCCTCCTCCTCCTCCTCTTCCTTCAAGGTCCCCCTCCTCCTCCTTCAAGGTCCCTCTCCTCCTCCTTCAAGGTCTCCCTCCTCCTTCAAGGTCCCCCTCCTCCTCCTCCTTCATGGTCTTCCTCCTCCTCCTTCAAGGTCCCCCTCCTCCTCCTCCAAGGTCCTCCTCCTCCTTCAAGGTCCCCCTCCTCCTTTAAGGTCTCCCTCCTCCTCCTCCTTCAAGGTCCCCCTCCTCCTTTAAGGTCTCCCTCCTCCTCCTCCTTCAAGGTCCTCCTCCTCCTCCTCCTTCAAGGTCCCCCTCCTCCTCCTCCTTCAAGGTCCCCCTCCTCCTCCTCCTCCTCCTCCTTCAAGGTCCCCCTCCTCCTCCTTCAAGGTCCCTCTCCTCCTCCTTCAAGGTCTCCCTCCCCCTCCTCTTTCAAGGTCCCCTCCTCCTCCTCCTCCTCCTCCTTCAAGGACCTTCTCCTCCTCCTTCAAGGACCTTCTCCTCCTCCTCCTTCAAGGTCCCTCTCCTCCTCCTCCTCCTTCAAGGTCCTCCTCCTCAGCTGTACTCCTGCAACAGCAGCTGTGTGGCCCTGCAACGTTGACCTACACTTGTGCCTCCCCCCTCCCACTTATCCCCTCCCCCCACTCTTCCCCCCCCCCCCACTACTCATCTGAAGCAAGCCTGTTCGTCTGGCTCATCATTACCTTGATTGTTGGGGATGGTGGGGGTGGTGTTGGTGATGGGGGTAGTGTTGGTGATGGGGGTGGTGTTGGTGATGGGGGTGGTGTTGGGGTGGGGGTTGTGTTGGTGTTGGGGTGGGGGGTGGTGTTGGGGTGGGGGTGGTGTTGGTGTTGGTGGGGGGTGGTGTTGGTGTTGGGGTGAGGGGTGGTGTTGGTGTTGGGGTGGGGTGGTGTTGGTGTTGGGGTGAGGTGGTGTTGGTGTTGGGGTGAGGGGTGGTGTTGGTGTTGGGGTGAGGGGTGGTGTTGGTGTTGGGGTGAGGGTGGTGTTGGTGTGGGGTGAGGGTGGTGTTGGGGTGGGGGTGGTGTTGGTGTTGGGGTGGGGGGTGGTGTTGGTGTTGGGGTGAGGGTGGTGTTGGTGTTGGGGTGAGGGGTGGTGTTGGTGTTGGGGTGAGGGTGGTGTTGGGGTGGTGTTGGTGTGGGGGTGGGGGGTGGTGTTGGTGTTGGGGTGGGGGTGGTGTTGGGTTGGGGTGGGGTGGTGTGGGGTGGTGTTGGTGTTGGGGTGAGGGGTGGTGTTGGTGTTGGGGTGAGGGGTGGTGTTGGTGTTGGGGTGAGGGTGGTGTTGGTGTTGGGGTGAGGGTGGTGTTGGTGTTGGGGTGGGGGGTGGTGTTGGTGTTGGGGTGAGGGGTGGTGTTGGTGTTGGGGTGAGGGGTGGTGTTGGTGTTGGGGTGAGGGTGGTGTTGGTGTTG
>NC_069489.1:21054512-21077012 GCF_026875155.1 Cherax quadricarinatus | reverse complement strand
ATGTGTTAGTGGGTCTGGGTATTCCACACGGCCTACTCTCAGACTAGGCCTACTAGGCTTGGAAGGAAATATTTCAGGGTTGAAAACTGTTCAAGGGACAGATTTACCTGTCATCTTACATGTTAATGAGACAGATTTACCTGTCTAACGTGTTGATGAGACAGATTTACCTGTCTAACGTGTTAACGAGACATTCACCTGTCATGTTACGCCTCCACAAGACAGGAGACGCCAACAATCCTGTCAGTGACGGTAATTTTTAAAACAGGATTTATCATTATGTGAGGCAAGTGGAGAGGTTGGCATGTAGGGTACAGAAGTTCACTTACCCAGAATCTGGTCGGTATACCCAGGAGCTGGTCGGTATACCCAGGAGCTGGTATACTGCTCACCCACCGGTGATATACCTTTGATGAGTTTCCGGAGTCTTTGTACTCCCGGAGCCCGTCCATGAGCCAGGCTCGTCTGGTGCTAGCCTGGGCAACCAGGCTGCTGCTGCTGCTGATGGCCAGTTGGTCCATATGTAAATCATAGCCTGGTTGATCTGGCACATACCTGGAGTTTACCCGGAGAGGGTTTTGGGGGGTCAACGCCCCCGCGGCCCGGTCTGAGACCAGGCCTCATGGTGGATCAGGGTCTGATCAACCAGGCTGTTACTGCCGGCCGCACGCAAGCTGACGTACGAACCACAGCCTGGTTGCTCAGGTACTGTCTGTAGGTGCCTGTCCAGTGCCTTCTTGAAGACAGCCAGGAGTCTTGAAGACAGCCTGGGATCTTGAAGACAGCCAGGGATCTTGAAGACAGCCAGGGATCTATTGGTAATCCCCCTTATGTATGCTGGGAGGCAGTTGAACAGTCTTGGGCCCCTGACACTTCCTGTGTGGTGAAGATACTTGTCCAGTTTTCTCTTGTACACTTGTTCCAGCAGTGTTTCTGATAATCTGGTAGCCTGGCGTAGGTGGTAAGCTGGTAGACAACCATCCAGGCAGGTGGTGGTAAGCTGGTAGACAACCATCCGGGCAGGTGGTGGTAAGCTGGTAGACAACCATCCAGGCAGGTGGTGGTAAGCTGGTAGACAACCATAAAGGCAGGAGGTAGTAAACTGGTAGACAACAACCATCCAGGCAGGAGGTAGTAAACTGGTAGACAACCATCCAGGCAGGAGGTAGTAAACTGGTAGACAACCATCCAGGCAGGAGGTAGTAAACTGGTAGACAACCATCCAGGCAGGAGGTGGTAAGCTGGTAGACAACCATCCAGGCAGGAGGTAGTAAACTGGTAGACAACCATCCAAGCAGGAGGTAGTAAACTGGTAGACAACAACCATCCAGACAGGAGGTAGTAAACTGGTAGACAACAACCATCCAGACAGGAGGTAGTAAACTGGTAGACAACAACCATCCAGACAGGAGGTAGTAAACTGGTAGACAACAACCATCCAGACAGAGGTAGTAAACTGGTTGACAGCTCTAAGAATGCAAATTAGTGTTGCTTGAGCAGGCAAGCACCAGAGGAGCCTGGACCATGGCCGGGCTCCGGGAGTAGAAAGACTGTGGAAACTTATCAAAGGTATATCAAAGGTGGTCTGTTTTAGAGTAATACTGACACCAGATGTTGTGTAACAAGAAGACAGTAATTGTTACAGTATCCATCTTGCTGCTCCAGCATCCATCTTGCTGCTCCAACATCCATCTTGCTGCTCCAACATCCATCTTGCTGCTCCAACATCCATCTTGCTGCTCCAACATCCATCTTGTTGCTTCAGCATCCATCTTGCTGCTCCAACATCCATCTTGCTGCTCCAACATGCATCTTGCTGCTCCAACATCCGTCTTGCTGCTCCAGCATCCATCTTGTTGCTTCAGCATCTATCTTGCTGCTCCAGCATCCATCTTGTTGCTTCAGCATCCATCTTGCTGCTCCAGCATCAATCTTCATGCTCCAGCGTCCATCTTGCTGCTCCAGCATCCATCTAGCTGCTCAAGCATCCATCTAGCTGCTCCAGCATCCATCTTGTTGCTTCAGCATCTATCTTGCTGCTCCAGCATCCATCTTGTTGCTTCAGCATCCATCTTGCTGCTCCAGCATCAATCTTCATGCTCCAGCGTCCATCTTGCTGCTCCAGCATCCATCTAGCTGCTCAAGCATCCATCTAGCTGCTCCAGCATCCATCTTGTTGCTTCAGCATCCATCTTGCTGCTCCAGCATCCATCTTGCTGCTCCAGCATCATCTTCCTGCTCCAGCGTCCATCTTGCTGCTCCAGCATCCATCTTGCTGCTCCAGCATCCATCTAGCTGCTCAAGCATCCATCTAGCTGCTCCAGCATCCATCTTCCTGCTCCAGCATCCATCTTGCTGCTCCAGCATCCATCTTCCTGCTCCAGCATCCATCTTCCTGCTCCAGCATCCATCTAGCTGCTCAAGCATCCATCTAGCTGCTCCAGCATCCATCTTCCTGCTCCAGCATCCATCTAGCCGCTCCAGCATCCATCTTCCTGCTCCAGCGTCCATCTTGCTGCTCCAGCATCCGTCTAGCTCAAGCATCCATCTAGCTGCTCCAACATCCATCTTCCTGCTCCAGCATCCATCTTGCTGCTCCAGCATCCATATAGCTGCTCCAGCATCCATCTTCCTGCTCCAGCGTCCATCTTGCTGCTCCAGCATCCATCTAGCTGCTCAAGCATCCATCTTGCTGCTCCAGCATCCATCTTCCTGCTCCAGCATCCATATTGATCCAGCATCCATATTGCTCCAGCATCCATCTAGCTGCTCAAGCATCCATCTGGCTGCTCCAGCATCCATCTTCCTGCTCCAGCATCCATCTTGCTCCAGCATCCATCTAGCTGCTCCAGCATCCATCTTCTGCTCCAGCGTCCATCTTGCTGCTGCAGCATCCATCTTCCTGCTCCATCCATCTAGCTGCTCAAGCATCCATCTTCCTGCTCCAGCATCCATCTAGCTGCTCAAGCATCCATCTTACTGCTCCAGCATCCATCTTCCTGCTCCAGTATACATCTTCCTGCTCAAGCACCCATCTAGCTGCTCCAGCATCCATCTTCCTGCTCCAGCATCCATCTTGCTGCTCCAGCATCCATCTAGCTGCTCAAGCATCCATCTAGCTGCTCCAGCATCCATCTTCCTGCTCCAGCATCCATCTTGCTGCTCCAGCATCCATCTAACTGCTCCAGCTTTCATCTTGCTGCTCCAGCATCCATCTTCCTGCTCCAGCATCCATCTAGCTGCTCAAGCATCCATCTTGCTGCTCCAGCATCCATCTTACTGCTTCAGCATCCATCTTGCTGCTCCAGCGTCCATCTTGCTGCTCCAGCATCCATCTAGCTGCTCAAGCATCCATCTAGCTGCTCCAGCATCCATCTTCCTGCTCCAGCATCCATCTTGCTGCTCCAGCATCCATCTAGCTGCTCAAGCATCCATCTAGCTGCTCCAGCATCCATCTTCCTGCTCCAGCATCCATCTTGCTGCTGCAGCATGAATCTAGTTGCTCCAGCATCCATCTTCCTGCTCCAGCGTCCATCTAACTGCTCCAGCTTTCATCTTGCTCCAGCATCCATCTTCCTGCTCCAGCATCCATCTTGCTGCTCCATCCATCTTGCTGCTCCAGCATCCATCTAGCTGCTCCAGCATCCATCTAGCTGCTCCAGCATCCATCTTCCTGCTTCAGCATCCATCTTGCTGCTGCAGCATCCATCTTCCTACTCCAGCGTCCATCTTGCTGCTCCAGCATCCATCTTCCTGCTGCAGCATCCATCTACCTGCTCAAGCATCCATCTTGCTCCAGCATCCATCTCACACTACACTTATCTCCGCTCTGATACACCTGAGAGAGAGTTGAAGAATTGTAACATGGTACACTACGCTGGTGATGCGTTACTTGTTACATAGGGTGTTATAGGCTGGGATGGGAGGAAAGGGGGGTGTAGGGAGGGAGATAAAGGGGTAGGGTGTTATAGGCTGGGATGGGAGGTGTAGGGAGGGAGATAAAGGGGTAGGGTGTTATAGGCTGGGATGGGAGGAAAGGGAGGTGTTGGGAGGGAGATAAAGGGGTAGGGTGTTATAGGCTCGGATGGGAGGAAAGGGAGGTGTAGGGAGAGAGATAAAGGGGTAGGGTGTTATAGGCTGGGATGGGAGGAAAGGGGGGTGTAGGGAGGGAGATAAAGGGGTAGGGTGTTATAGGCTGGGATGGGAGGAAAGGGAGGTGTTGGGAGGGAGATAAAGGGGTAGGGTGTTATAGACTGGGATGGGAGGAAAGGGAGGTGTTGGGAGGAAGATAAAGGTGCAGGGTGTACAGGCTGGGATGGGAGGAAAGGGAGGTGTAGGGAGGGAGATAAAGGGGTAGGGTGTTACAGGCTGGGATGGGAGGAAAGGGAGGTGTTGGGAGGGAGATAAAGGGGTAGGGTGTTATGGGCTGGGATGGGAGGAAAGGGAGGTGTTGGGAGGGAGATAAAGGGGTAGGGTGTTATAGGCTGGGATGGGAGGAAAGGGAGGTGTTGGGAGGGAGATAAAGGGGTAGGGTGTTATAGGCTGGGATGGGAGGAAAGGGAGGTGTTGGGAGGGAGATAAAGGGGTAGGGTGTTATAGGCTGGGATGGGAGGAAAGGGAGGTGTTGGGAGGGAGATAAAGGGGTAGGGTGTTATAGGCTGGGATGGGAGGAAAGGGAGGTGTAAGGAGGGAGATAAAGGGGTAGGGTGTTATAGGCTGGGATGGGAGGAAAGGGAGGTGTTGGGAGGGAGATAAAGGGGTAGGGTGTTATAGGCTGGGATGGGAGGAAAGGGAGGTGTTGGGAGGGAGATAAAGGGGTAGGGTGTTATAGGCTGGGATGGGAGGAAAGGGAGGTGTTGGGAGGGAGATAAAGGGGTAGGGTGTTATAGGCTGGGATGGGAGGAAAGGGAGGTGTTGGGAGGGAGATAAAGGGGTAGGGTGTTATAGGCTGGGATGGGAGGAAAGGGAGGTGTTGGGAGGGAGATAAAGGGATAGGGTGTTATAGGCTGGGATGGGAGGAAAGGGAGGTGTTGGGAGGGAGATAAAGGGGTAGGGTGTTATAGGCTGGGATGGGAGGAAAGGGAGGTGTTGGGAGGGAGATAAAGGGGTAGGGTGTTATAGGCTGGGATGGGAGGAAAGGGAGGTGTAGGGAGGGAGATAAAGGGGTAGGGTGTTATAGGCTGGGATGGGAGGAAAGGGAGGTGTTGGGAGGGAGATAAAGGGGTAGGGTGTTATAGGCTGGGATGGGAGGAAAGGGAGGTGTTGGGAGGGAGATAAAGGGGTAGGGTGTTATAGGCTGGGATGGGAGGAAAGGGAGGTGTTGGGAGGGAGATAAAGGGGTAGGGTGTTATAGGCTGGGATGGGAGGAAAGGGAGGTGTTGGGAGGGAGATAAAGGGGTAGGGTGTTATAGGCTGGGATGGGAGGAAAGGGAGGTGTTGGGAGGGAGATAAAGGGGTAGGAAGAGCGTCACTACGCTCGTGTAGTGACGCTCGTCATCCTGGCTACCATCACAACACGTCCATCCACTGTTATTGTCACCCCATCCCTCTCTTAATTCTCTTATTCTCTCCCTCTCTCCCTCGTTCCCTTCTTTTCCTTCTATCTTATTATTTTCCCTCCTAAACTCCCTCTCTTCTCTTTCTCTTCCTCCATTTCTCCCTATTTTGGCTAAATAGATCACAGGTGGTAGCAGACCATACCCCGGCTGGGATAGAACCCGCGGTCAGAGAGTCTCAAAACTCCAGACCGTCGCGTTAGCCACTAGACCAGCTAGCCACAATGAGATTCATCCAACTAGGTATGTTTCTACACCATAGGAAGGTTAGCACAGGCCACCACTGTGACCACAAATGCAAGTTTTTACAGACGAATCTCCAGCTAGCGTGGCCGTGATGAACTCTAGCTCAAGTCCCTTCACTGCCGCGGGTTCAATCCCGGCCGGGGGTATGGTTTGTTTGCAATCGTGTCATTACGATTTCGTGAGACAGGTGGTAGTAGTAGCAGCAGCAGCAGTAGTAGTATCAGGAGCAGTAGTAGTAGTATCAGGAGCAGTAGTAGTAGTATCAGGAGCAGTAGTAGTAGTATCAGGAGCAGTAGTAGTAGTATCAGCAGTAGTAGTATCAGGAGCAGTAGTAGTAGTATCAGGAGCAGTAGTAGTAGTATCAGGAGCAGTAGTAGTAGTATCAGGAGCAGTAGTAGTAGTATCAGCAGCAGCAGTAGTAGTATCAGGAGCAGTAGTAGTAGTATCAGGAGCAGTAGTAGTAGTATCAGGAGCAGTAGTAGTAGTATCAGGAGCAGTAGTAGTAGTATCAGGAGCAGCAGTAGTAGTATCAGGAGCAGTAGTAGTAGTATCAGCAGTAGTAGTATCAGGAGCAGTAGTAGTATCAGGAGCAGTAGTAGTATCAGGAGCAGTAGTAGTAGTATCAGGAGCAGTAGTAGTAGCGTCACACCGGCGTCGCGTAGTGAAGTTTGATTTAGATCTGTGCTGTGGCAATGGTCCAACGAAATAAATATCACACGTAGTGACCACCTATTGATCAGCGCCCGGATTCACACCGGGAGGTATGGATTGGACAGGCGCGGGGCGTTTATTCCCGGACACACACCATGTAGTGTTGTTATCAGTGCCGTTGAGGTACCGACTGAGGTTATACAGTGGCTGGAGATTACTTTTGAAAATTACCAGAGTTTCGCTACTCTCGAGCCCGGCCATGGTCCAGCTCCGTCTGGTCAGCTTCGCCTGGTCAAAAAAGACCGTTGTCTGCTGGATAGCCCGCTGCTCCACATATCCATCTCAGCTTGCTGATCTGGGCACTGTGCCTGGTAAGATACTTGTCAGTTTTCCTCTGGAAAGACTTCTACACTTGTACCACGCAAGTGTTTCTGAGATCTTCCCTGGTAAGATTTGAATAACTCCTTGGACCAAAATGTGTATACAGTGTTCCTTAGTGTGCCCACGGCTCCCCTCTTTTAACTGGGTTTACATTTCTTACTTTACCTGACATATCTCACTCAGTATGTTTGATTATGGCAGTGTGTAGGTTGGAAATCAGCCCTTCCGAGTACTGTCAGGTATATAGTTCTCTCGCTCTCTCTCCTCTCTCTCTCGTTCGCTCTCTATCTCTCTCTCTCTCTCTTCTCCTCTCCTGATAAAGCCAGTTGTTGGTCACCACCCAGTGTTGTTCACCACCCATGTTGTGTCACCACCCAGAGTTGGGTCACCATCCAGTGTTGGGCTCACCACCCAGTTGTTAGGGTCACCAACCAAGGTGTGGTGTCACCACCCATGTTGATGTCCATCCATCAAACAGTTTGGGTCACCACCCATGTTGTGTCTCACAACCCTGGTTGGGTCACCCACCGCCCAATGTTTGGTGATAGTGTTTAGTCACCACCTACTGTTGATCACCACCCTGTTTTTGTCCACACCCATTGTGTCCACCACCCAGTTGGATCACACACCCAGTGTTGTGCTCACCACCCATTGGCTCCATCCATACCATTTTGTATCACACCCATGATGGTCAACCACCCCAGTGTTGTGTCACCACCCTGTTTGGGTCCCAACATCAGTTTGGGTCACCACCCAGTGTTGGGTCACCAACGCCAGTTTTGGGTCACCACCAGTGTTGGAGTCACCTCCACGTGTAGGGTCACCACCCAGTGGTGTGTCACCACCCATGTCTGGGTCACCACCACATGTTGGTCTCCACCACTGTGTTAGGGTCACCACCCAGTGTTGGGTCACGCCACCCATGTTGGTCACCAACCCAGTGTTGGGTCCCACCCAGTGTTTGTGATCCACCACCACACTGTGGTTCACCACCCATGGTTTGTCACCACCCATTTTGAGATCCACCCACACCAGTTTGTGTCACTCACCAGTGTTGGGTCACCACCCTGCTGTTGTGTCAACCAGCCCCAGTGTTTGTCACCACCCAGTGTTGGGTCAACCACCCAGTTTTTGTGTTCACCACCCGTATTGTGTACACCCCACCCAGTGTGGTCAACCACCCAGTGTTGAGCGTCGACCACCCAGTGTTGTGTCACCCAACCATTTTGGGTCACCACCCCAGTGATGGGTTCATCCACCTAGTGATTGGATCTCACCCATGATGGGTCACCAACCCAGTGGGTCCCACCACCCATGTGGGGTCACCATCCCAGTGTTGGTCCACCACCCAGTGTTGTGTCACCACCTATGTTAGGGATCACCCACCCAGGAGGTTTCGCGGTCACCACCCATTGTTGTGTCACCACCTAGTGGGTTGTCACCAAATCCCAGATGTTGTGTCACCCACCAGTGTTGGTCACCAACCCAGTGTTGGGTCACCCACCCATGTTGGTCTCCACCCAGTGTTGGTCACCACCTAGCTGTTGTGTCACCACCCAGTGTGGTCCCCCACACTGATGTGGTCACCCCCAGTGTTGTGTCTCCCCACTGTTGGGTCCAAACCAACCACATGTTGGTCACCACCCATGTTGTGACTCACACACCCAGCTGTTGGGTCAACCACCCAGTGTTGGTCTCCCAAATACCTTGTTGTCACCACCCAGTGTCTGGTCAACCACCTAGTTTGGTTCCCACCACCACTGTTGGTCACCATCCATGTTGGATCACCACCCAGTTTGTTCCCCACCCAGTGTTGGTCACCACCGCATGTTGGGTCACCACCCTTGTTGTCACCACCACATGTTGGGTCACCACCCACTTTGTGTCACCACCCCAGTTTGGTCTACCCACCCATTATGGGTCACCACCCAGTGTTTGGGTCACCACCCATTGTTGGGTCTCCACCCAGTGTTGGGTCACCACCCTTTTGTGTCACCAACCAGTGGTTTGGGTCAGCCCCCCCCCCCCAACCATGATGTGTAAAAAAAAAAAAAAACACCACCCAGTGTTGGGTCACCACCCAGGTTGGTCCACCACCTAGTGTTGGTCACCACCAGTGTATGGTCACCATCCAGTGTTGATCACCACCCATGTTGGGTCCCACCCAGTGTTGGGTCACCACCCATGTTGGGTCACCACCCAGGGTTGGTTCACCATCCAGTGTTTGATCACCACCCAGTGTTGGTCACCACCCATGTTGGGTCACCACCCAGTGCGTTTTGGGTTAACCACCCAGGTTGAATCCCACCCCAAGTTTGGGTCACCACCCAGTGTTGGTCGCCACGCACATGTGTTTGGTCGCCACCCATGTTGGATCAACCACCCAGTGTTGGTCACAACACCCATGTTGGGTCTGTTTGGGAGCATATCCTCCTAAGGGACTGACCCCCCCAGATGCCACGACAGTTAAAAAAAACTCTTGCCTTGTATCTCCACTAACTGGTGACATACTCAATACTTGTAGACCTTTCCCACGTTGACAAGTCAGGATCACTGTTGTAAAAATAAAACAACAGCTAAGATAGACGCTGTACAACATCCGTAACACACCCGTGATCCACTACCAGTATCTGGTATTGATTTTAGTGGGAGTCTGGGTATTACCACACCCCTACTCTCAAACTAGGCCTACTAGGCTTGAAGCAAATATTTCAGGGTTGCAAAACTGGTTTCAAGGGACACGATTTACCCTGTCATCTTACTTGTAATGAGACCAGATTCTTACGTTTCTGTCCTAACGTTTGATGAGTACAGATTTACCTGTCTACGTGTTTACGAGACTTCACCCTGAGTCATGTTACGCCTCCACAGACAGGAAGACCGCCCACAATCACGTCAGTGACGGTAATTTTTAAAACAGATTTATCATTATGTGAAGGCAAGTGGAGATTGGCATGTAGGGTACAGGAATTTCAACTGACACAATCTGGACGTTATAACCCAGAAGCTGTCGGTATACCCAGCGAGCTGGTCGGTTATACCCTGGAGCGAGTCGGTATACCCAGGACGCTGGATACTGCTCACCCACCGGTGATAATAACCTTGATATTTTCGCGGAGTTCTTCTGTACACCCGAGACCCGGTCCCATGAGCCGGCTCGTCTGTGCGAGACTGGTCAACCAGCTCGCTAGAACTGCTGATGGCCGTTGGTTCAGATGTAAAATCACTAGCCTGTATGATCTGCACCATACCTGAGTTTACCCAGAGGGTTTTGGGGGGGATCAACGCCCCCCTGCCCGGTCTGACGACCAGGCCTCATGGTGGTCAGGGTCTGATCAACAGGCTGTTACTGCCGGCCGCACGCAAGATGCTGTCGATACGAACCTCAGCCTGGTTGCCTCAGGTATGTCTGTAGGCCTGTGCCATGCCTTCTTGAAACAGCCAGGATCTGAAGAACACCTGGATCTTGAAGACGCCAGGGATCTGAAGCACGCCAGGATCTATTGAAATCCCCCTTATGTATGCTGGAGGCAGTTGAACAGTCTTGGCCCACTACACTCCTGTGGTGAAGATTTCTGGTCCATATTTTCTCTTGTACCTTGTTCCAGCATGTTATCGAAAATCCATGGTTCCTGGCGTAGGTGGGTAAGCTGGTAGACAACCACCAGGCAGGTGGATAAGCTGGTAGACAACCATCCGGGCAGCGTGTGGTAAGCCATGGTATACAAACCATCCCAGGCAGGTGGTGTAACCTGGTAGACAACCAAAAGCAGGAGTATAAACTGGTAAGACAACAACCATCCGAGCAGGAGTAGAAACCGGGTAAACAACCATCCAGGCTGGAGGTAATAAACCTGGTAGACACCCATCCAGAAGAGGTAGTAAACTGGTTTGACAACCATCCAGGCAGAGTGTAAGCTGGTAACTACCACCAGCAGAGGGGGGGGGGAGGATAGTAAACTGGAGAACAAGCCAATCCAAGCAGGAGTAGTAAACTGGTAACAACAACCATCCAAAGGAGGGTATAAACTGGTAGACATCAACCATCAACAAGAGTAATCGGTAAGACAACAACCAATCCTACAGGAGGATATAAACTGGTGACAACAAACCACCAGACAGAAGAAAACTGGTTTGACAGCGTCTAAGAATGCAAATATGTTGCTTGACAGCAAGCACCACACGGAGCCTGACCATGGCCGTGCTCCGGGAGTAACAAAGACTGTGGAAACTTATCAAAGTATATCAAAGGTGGTCCTTATTTAAGTAATACTGACACCAGATGTTGAGTAACAAGAAGACAGTAATCTGTTACAGTATCCATCTTGGAGCTGCTCCACTTCCATCTGCGCTCCAACACCATCTTCGCTGCTCCACACATCCCATCTCCTTGCAGCCTCCAACATCCATCTTGCGCTGCTCACAGCATCCATCTTGTTGCTCCGCTCCATCTTGCTTGCTCCAACATCCACTCTGCAGCCAACATGCATCTTGCTGATCCAACTATTTCGATTCCTCTTGCTGCTCCACATCCACTTGTGCTTCAGCATCTATCTTGCTGCTCCAGCATCCATCTTTTGTTTGGCTTCAGCATCCCATCTTGCTCTCCAGCATCAATCTTCATGCTCCAGCGCCATCTTGCTCGCCCACATCCATCTTAGCTGCTCAAGCATCCACTAGCTGCTCCAGCATCCATCTTGTTGCTTTCAGCATCTACCTGCTGCGCCACATCCTTCTTGTTGCCTTCAGCATCCATTCGTGCTGCTACCACATCAATCTTCATTGCCTCCAGCGTCCATCTTTGCATGTCTTTCCACATCACCATTCTAGCTGCTTCAAGCATCCATGCTAGCTTCTCCCAGCATCCATCTTGTTGCTCAGCATCCATCTTGCTGCTCCTCACATCTTCTGGCCTGCTAGCCCCTTCAATCTTACCTGCTCCAGCTCCTCTTGCTGCTCCAGCTCCAAATCTTGCTGCATGGCCAGCATCCATCTAGCTGCTCAACATCATCTACTGCTCAGCATCCTCTCCTGCTCCACATCCAATCTTGCTGCCCACATCACATCTTCCTGCTCCACATCCATCTTCCGGCTCCAGCATCCACTACGCTTGCTCAACTCCTCTAGCTGCTCCACAGCATCCATCTTCCTGCTCCAGCATCCATCTAGCCGCTCTACATCTCATCCTTCCTGCTCCACGTCCATCTTGCTGCTCCAGCATCCGTTCTAGCTCAAGACATCCATCTAGCTTGCTCCAACACCATCTCCTGCTCCACATCCATCTGCTGCCTCCAGCATCCATAATAGCTGCGCTCCAGCTTCCCTCTTTCCTGCCCCAGCGTCCCCCATCTTGCTGCGCCACATCCAACTCTGTCTCAAGCCATCCATCTTGCTGCTCCTCATCCATCTTCCTGCTCCCAGCAATCAAATTGATCCACATCCATTATTGCTCCACCATCCATCTACGGACTCAAGCATCCATCTCTGCTCCAGCATCCATCTTCCTGCTGCCCCACATCCATCTTGCTCCAGCCTCCATCTAGCTGCTCCAGCAATCCATCTTCACTGCGCCCACGTCCATCTTTGCTGCTGCAGCATCCATCTTCCTGCTCCATCCTCTAGCATGCTCAGCATCATTCTTACCTGCTCCATCATCCATCTACTGCTCAAGCACCATCTTACGCTCCTGCATCCATCTTTCCCTGCGACATATACCATCTTCCCTGCTCCAAGCTCCCCATCTAGCCTGCTCCACGATCCATCTTCCTGCCCACATCCATCTTTGCTGCTCCACATCCATCTAGCTGTCTCCAAGCATCTCCATCTAGCTGCTCCAGCACGTCCCAGCTTTCCGGCTCCAGCATCATCTGCTGCTCCTCTTCCTTCTAACTGCTCCACTTTCATCTTGCTGCTCCAGCATCCCTCTTCCTGCTCCAGCTTCCATCAGCCCATGCTCCAAGCATCCATCTGTGCTAGCATCCAGCATCCATCTACTGCTTCAGCTTCACTGCGCTCCAGGTCCATCTGTCTGCTCCAGTCATCCACTAGCTGCTACAGCCATCCATCTAGCTGCCTCCAGCAATACCATCTTCCTAGCTCCAGCCACCATCTGCGCTCCCAGCATCCATCTAGCGCTGCTCAAGCATCACTAGCTGCTCCAACATCCTCTTCCTGCTCCAGCACCATCGTCTTGCTCGCACATGAAAACTTGTTGCCGACCAGCATCCATCTTCGCTCTCCAGCGTCATCGAACTGCTCCAGCTTTCTCTTGCTTCCAGCATCCTCTTCTGGTCCAGCAATCCATCCTTTGCTGCTCCATCCTTCTTGCCCTGCCTACTCACATCCATCTAGCTGCTCCAGCACTCCATCTAGCTGCTCCAGCATCCATCTTCCCTTCATTCAGACATTCCATATTGCTGCGCAGCATCCATCTGTCCTACTTCCACGGCTTCTTGCTGCCTCCAGCATCCATCTTCCTGCTGCAGCGATCCATCTACCTGCTCCAAGCATCACACTATGCTCCAGCATCCATCTCGCCACTACACTTATCTCCGCTCTATACCACCTGAAGAGATTGAAAATTGTAACATGTAACAACTACGCTGGTGGATGCGTTTACTTGTTACATATGTTTATTAGGCTGGATGGAGAAAGGGGGTGTAGGGGGGAATAAAGGGGTAGGGTTTATTAGCTGGATGGAGGTGTAGGGAGGGAAAAAGGGTAGGTGTATTAGCTAGGATGGAGGAAAGGTCGGTGTTGGTAGGAATTAAAGTAGGGTGTGTATAGGCTCGGATGGAGGTAAAGGAGGAGGTGTAGCGAGAGAGAATAAAGTTAGGTGTTAAAGGCTGGATGGGAGAAAGGGGGGTGTAGGAGGAGAAAGTAGGTGTTATAAGGCCTTGGGAATGGAGGAAAGAGGTTGTTGGGAAGGGAGATAAAGGGTAGGGTTTTATAGACTGAATGGAGGAATGGAGGTTTTGGAAGATGATAAAGGTGCTGGATTGTATCAGGCTGGAATGGGAGGAAAGGGAGTTGTAGGGAGGGAGATAAAGGGTAGGTGTCTTACAGGCTGAGTGAGAAGGAAAGGCAGGGGTTGGGAGGGAAGACTATAGGGTAGGTGTTAGAGCTTGTGATGGGAAAAGGGAGGTTTGTTGGGTGGGTACTAAAAGGGTATGTGTTTATAGGCTGGGATGGGAGGAAAAGGAGTTTGGAGGGAATAAAGGTAGGGTTTATAAGCTGGGGGATGGAAAGTAGGTGTAGAGGGAGATAAAGGGTAGGTGTGTAACTAGGGACTACGCGGAAGAAAGGGAGGTGTTGGGAGGAGATAAAGGGGAGGGTGTTATAGGCTGGATTCTGGGAGGAAAGGGAGTGTAAGGAGGGATGTTAAAGGGTAGGTGTTATAGGACTGGAATGGGAGGAAAGGAGTGTTGGGAGGGAGTTACACACAAAGGTAGGGTGTTTATAGGCTGGGATGGGAGGAAGGAGTGTTGAAGGGAGATACAGGGTAGGGTGTTATAGCCTGGGATGAGGAAAAGGAGAGGTGGTTAGGGAAGGGAGATAAAAGGGGTCGTTTATTGCTGATGGGAGGAAAGGAGGTGTTGGTAGGAGATTACAGGTAAGGGTGTTATAGGCTGGATGGGATAAAGGAGTTTGGGAGGAGATAAAGGGATAGGGTGTAAACTGGATGGGAGAAAGAGTGTGGAGGCAGATAAAGGGGTAAGTTTAGCTGGAATGAGAAAGGATTTGGAGGAGATAAACGGGGGTAGGTGTTATAGCTGATGGAGGTAAGGGAGTTAGGGAGGAGATATAGGGGTAGGTGTTATTGGCTAGGAGGATGAGAAAGGAGTGTTTGGGAGGGAATAATGGGGTAGGTGTTATAGCTGGGATGGGAGGAAAGAGAGTGTTGGGAGGGAGATAAAGGTTAGGTTTATAGCTGGTTGGAGGAAAGGGAGGTGTGGAGGGAGATAAAGCTAGGTGGGAATAGCTGGATGGGAGGAAAGAGGGGTTGGGGAAGGAGATAATGGGTGAGCTTTTATTAGCCTGGATCGAAGGAAGAGCGGAGGTGTGGGAGGGCGATAAAGGGTAGGAAGGAGCGTCTACACGCTCGTTAGGACGCTCGTCATTCCTGCGGCTACCCCTCACAACACGTCCATCCACGTTATTGTCACCCCCAGCCCTATCATTCATTCTCGTATTCTCTCCTCTCTCCCTCGTTTCCTCTTCTTTTCCCTTCAATCTTATTATTTTCCTCCTATACTCCCTCTCTATCTCTTTCTCTTCCTCCTTCTCTCCCCTATTGTTGGCTACATAATCAACAAGTAGGTACAGACCAAACCCCGTCCCTGATTGAAACCCGCGGTCAGAGAGTCTCCAAAACTCCAGACCGTCGCTTGCCACAACCACAGCCACAATTGAGATTCATCAACTAGTATGTTTCTACACCATAGAAGGTTACACCAGGCCACCACTGTGACGCTCAATGCAGTATTTACAGACGAATCTCCAGCTAGCGTGGCCGTGATGAACTCTACCAAGTCCATTCACTGCCGCGGGTTCAATCCCCCGGCCGGAGGTATGTTTGTTTGCAATCGTGTCATTACGACTTTTCGGAGATCAGGTGTAGTAGTAGAAGCAGCAGCAGTAGTATATCAGGAGCAGTAGTAGTAGTATCTGAGCAGTATAGTAGATCAGAGCAGTACATACATTATCAGGACATAGTATAGTATCGCAGTAGTTGTATCAGGAAGCAGTAGTACTTAGTTAGACTGAGCAGCTAGAGTAGTATCAGAGCAGTATTTTAGTAACCAGGAGCAGTAGTAGTAGTATCAGAGCAGCAGTAAGTAGATCAGGAGCATATAGTAGTATCAGGAGCATACTATATATACAGAGCAGTATAGTATATCAAGCAGTAGTAGTAGTAGCAGGACAGCAGTATAGATCTGGTAGCTTAATTAGTAGTATCACAGTAATATCAGACAGTAGTAGTATCAGGAGCAGTATAATATCAGGACAGTAGTATATTATCAGAGCATAGTATATATCACAGCAGCATAGTTAGTATCAGGAGCAGTACAGTCTATCAGGGAGCAGTAGGTAGTATCAAGGACATAGTATTTCAGGACAGTAGTAGTAGTATCACAGCACAGTACAGATTATCCCAGGACAGTAGTATAGTATCAGGAGCAAGTTAGTAGTAAGTATTCAGCACAGCAGTAGTAAACAGAGCAGAAGTAAGTAGTCATCAGACGCATTATAAGTAGTATCAGGAGCAGTAGTAGTATCTGGGAGCAGTAGTAATATATCAGACAGTAGTAAGTATCAGAGCAGTAAGTAGTAGTTATCACTTCAGCAGTAGTATATCAGGACATGTAGTAGTTAACGTATCAGGAGCAGTAGTTAAATCAGAGCTGTGAGTAAGTAATCTCTGACTGCAGTAGATAGTATCAGACAGTAATAGTAGTAGCATGCAGCATAGTATATCAAGCAGTAGTATAGTATCAGGAGCAGTGTAGTATATCAGAGCAGATAATAAAGTAATGTATAGTGGTTAGCCAATAGCAGATGGCGAGTTGTGATGGATTACGTGGCCCCAACAAAACAACCCTCTTGACCAACACTCTACATAGAATCTGGACTGAAGCCCTCAACTTGTTTTCACTAGCCCACCGAAAAACCCTGAGAATTGGCTTAGAGTAATTATCACAGTACCTTGACTCCTCGTAGGAGGCGGAAGGAGAGGAAGGAGAGAAGCAGGAGGAGGAGGAGAGAAGCAGAAGGCAGGAGGAGAGAAAGCTAGAGAGAGGCAGGTGGAAAAAGAATGCAGAAGTGGAGGATGAGAAGAACCGAGGAGAGAGCAACAGAGGAGGAGGAGAGGAGGAGAGAAGTCATAGGAGGAGAGGAGAAAGCGGAGAGAAGGAGGAGAGAAGCAGAGGAGAGAGAAGCAGAGGAGGAGGAGAGGTAGAAGAGAACAGGAGGAGAGAGAGGAGGAGAGATGCAAGGATGGAGAGAAGAAGCAGGAGAGAGAGAGAAGAAGCACAGAGGAGAGAGAACAAGGAGGAGAGAGGAGGAGAGAACAGGAGGAGGAGAGAGAGAGGAGAAGAGAAGCAGGAAGGAGGCGAGAAGAACAGAGAGGAGAGAGCAGGATGGAGGAGGAGGAGGAGAGAAGCGAGAGAGAGGAGAAACATGGAGGCGAGGAGGAAGAAGCAGGAGAGATGAGGAGGAGAGAAGCAGAGAGGAGAGGAGAGGAAGAAGCAGGAAAAGAAAGAGAGAGCAGGAAAAGAGAGAACAGGAAGGAGAGAAGCATGAGGAGGAGAGAAGCAGAGAGAGAGAAGCAGAGGAGAGAGGAGAGAGAAGCAGAGGAGGAGAAAGCCCATGAGAGGAGGAGAGGAGAGAAGCAGGAACGGAGGCGAGTGAGCGCGAGAAGAAGCAGAGGAGAGGAGCGGAGAGAATCAGGAGAGGAGGAGAGAAGCAGGAGGAAGGAGAGAAGGAGAGGAGGTAGAGAAGCAGGTGCGAGAGAGAAGCAGGATGCAGGAGGAGGAGGAGAGAAGCAGAAGGAGGAGGAGAGAAGCAGAGGAGGAAGACAGCAGGAGAGGAGGAAGTAGGAAGAAGCAGGAGTAAGAGGAGGAGAGAGAAGCAGAGGAGGAGGAGGAAGGAGAGACAGGAAGAGGAGAGAAAAAAGGGAGGAAGAGAAGCAAAGAGAGGAGGAGGCGAGAGAACAGCAGGAGGAGGAGAGACAGCAGGGGAAGAGAGAGAAGAAGGAGAATGAGGAGAAGAGAAGCTGGAGGATGAGGAGGCGAGGAGAGGAGAGAAGCAGAGAGGAGGAAGGAGATAAAGAAGCAGAGAGGGAGGAGAGAAGCAGAGGAGGAGAGGAGAGAAGCATAGAGGATGAGGCGAGAAGCAGAGGAGAGGACAGACGCAGGAGAGAAGAAGCAGGAGGAGGAGGAGGAGAGAAGCAGGAGGAGGAGGAGGAGGAAGCAGAGAGAGGAGGAAAAAGCAAGGAAGAGTGCAGAGAAGCAGGAGATAAAGCAGAGGAGAGAGAGAAGCGAGCGAAGAAAGAACCAGGAGGATACAGCAGGCAAGAGAGAACAGCAAGGAGAGAAGCAGAGGAGAGAACAGTATAAAAAGGGAGGAGAGATGCAGGAGAGAGAGCAGCAGGAGGAGAGCAGCAGGAGAGGAGGAGGATGCAGCGAGGAGGGAGAACAGCAGAGGAGAGAGCAGCTAGAGATGAGAATCAGCAGGAGGAGAGAAGCCTACAAGAGGAGAGACGCACAGAGAAGAAGCCAGCAGGAGGAGAAAGCAGGGGAGAGAGAGCAGCAGGAGGAAAGAGAAGCCAGGAGGCGAGAGAACAAGGCAGAGAGAAGCAGGAGAGGAGCAACAAGTGAGAAGCAGCACGGAGTGAAAGCGCAGAGGAGAGAAATGCAGGAGGAAGATGAACAGCAGAGAGAGAAAAGCAGCAATGAAGAGAGAATAGCAGGAGGAGAAGAACAGCAAGGAGGGAGAGAGCAGCAGAGAGAGAACAGCAGGCGCGAGGAGAGATAAGCAGCAGAGGAGAAAGCAGTCAGGAGGAAGATAAAGATCAGGAGGAGAGAAGCAGCGGAAGAGAGAATGCAGGAGGAGGAAGAAGCATCAGGGAGAGAAGCAGCAGGAGGAAGAACCGGAGAGAAGATGCAGCTAGAGAAGAAGGCAGGAGGCGTATGAGAGAACAGGAGGAGAGAGAAGCAGCAGGATGCGAGGAGAAAGACAACAGATGGAGAGAAGCAAGGAAGGAGGAGAGAAGCAGGAGGAGGAGAGAAGCCAGCAGGAGGAGAGAAGCAGAGGACAGGAGAGAACAAGCAGTAGGAGGAGAGAACAGGAGAGGAAGCAACAGGAGGAGGAGAGAGCAAGGAGGAAGAAGCAGGTCAGGAGGAGAAGAAGCCAGCAGAGGAGAGAAGCAGCAGGGAGAGAGAAGCAGTCATGAGGAAGAAGCAGCAGGTGAGAAGAAGCACAGAGAGTAGAAGCAGCAGGAGGAGAAAGCAGCAGAGAGACGAAGCAGGAGGAGGAGAAAGCAGGATGAGGAGAGAAGCAGGAGGAGAGAGAAGCAGGAGGAGGAGAATAACAGGTGGAGAGAGAAGCAGGTGGAGGAGTAGAAGCAGAGGGGACAGAGAAGGACAGGAGGAGAGAAGAATAGCAGAGGAGAGAAGCAGCAGGGATAGATGCAAGGAGGAAGGAGAAAAGCAGGAGAGCGAGAGAAGCAGAGAGGAGTAGAGAACAGTAGGAGGAGAAGAACGCAGTTTTTTTGGGAGAAAAAAAGGATAGAAAGCAGAGAGGAGAGAAGCAGGAGGCGGAGAGAAAGCAGGAGGAGGAGAATCCAGGTGAGAGGAGAGAACAGGTGGAGGAGAGAAGCAGGAGGAGGAGAGCAACAGCAGAGAGAGAGAAGCAGCATGGAGAAGAAGCAGGAGGAGGAAGAAACACAGCATAGGAGAGAAGAAGCAGCAGAGGAGAGAAGGAGCAGAGGTCAAAGAAGTTCAGCAGAGGAGTGAACAGCCAGGAGAGAGAAGCATCTACTTGGCATAATCAAAACCACCATCACCATCTATGCATGAGGCAGAGAAGCAGCAGCGGAGAAGAAAGCAGCAGAGAGGAGAAGAGAAGCAGCAGGAGGAAGAGAGCAGGAGGAGGAAAGAAGCAGAGGAAGAGGAAGAAGCAGCAGGAGGAGAGAAGCAGTAGGAGGAGAAGGAGAGAGCTCAGAGAGAGAAAAGCAGAGGAGGAGAGGAGAGAAGCAGCAGGAGGAGAGACAGATGAGGAGAGAAGGATAGAACAGCAGGAGAAGAAAGAAGGAGGAGGAGAGAGACGCAGCAGGAGGAGGAGAGAAGCAGAGAGAGAGAACAGAGGGGAGGACAAGCAGCAGAGGAAAGAAGCAGAAGGAGAGAGAAGCAGGCGAGGAGAGAAGCAGCAGGAGGAGAGAAGCGAGGAGGCAAGAACAGGAGGAGGAGAGAAGCAGGAGGAGAGAGAAAGCAGGAGGAGGAGGAGAGAAGCCAGCATGAGAGATAGAACAGAGGAGGATGAGAGAAGCCAGCACGGAGGAAGGAGAGATGCAGAGGAAGATAAGCAGGAGAAGGACGAGAAGCAGGGCAGGAATGAGAGAAGGCAGCAGGAAGGAGAGAAGCAGAGAGGAGGAGGAGAGAAGCAGCAGAGAGAGAAGCAAGAGGAGAGGAGGAGGAACAGCATGAGGAGAGATAGGCAGGGAGGAGGCGGGAGAGAAGCACAGGAGGAGGAAGAGGAACAGGAGGAGGAGAGAAGCAGCAGGAAGAAAGCAGAGGAGGAGGAGAGAAGCTGCAGGGAGAGAAGCCAGAGGAGAGGAGAAGCCGCAGGCAGGAGGAGAAGAAGCAGGCGGAGGAGGAAGAAGCATCAGGAGGAGAGAAGCAGGACGGAGGAGAGATGAAGCAGCAAGGAGAGAGAAGCGGAGGGAGTGAGGAGAGCAACCAAGCAGGAGGAGAGAAGCAGGAGAGGAGGAGAGAAGCAGCAGGTGAGAGAGAAGCAGCTAGGCGGAGAGACAGGAGTAAGGAGGAGAGAAACAGCAGAGAAAGAAGCAGGAGGAGGAGAGGAGATGAAGCCTGAGGAGGAGGAGAGAAGCAGCAGGAGGAGAGAACAGGAGGAGGAGAGAGAAGCCGCAGGAGGAGGAAAGAACAGCAGATGAGAGCGAAGCATGAGGTGGAGGAGAGAAGCAGCAGGAGGAGGTGAAAGCAGGAAGAGGAGTGAAGCAGGAAGAGAGGAGGAGAAGAGAAGCAGAGGAGAGTTTGAGGAGAGAAGCAGAGGAGGAGAGAACAGGAGAGGAGGATGGAGGAGAGAAGCAGGAGGAGTAGGAGGAGGATAGGAAGCAGGAGGATGAGGAGGGAGGTAGACAGATCATGAGGAGAGGGAGTAGAAGTAGGAAAGGAGGAGGAGAGAAGCAGGAGAGGAGGGAGGAGAGAAACAGTGGAGGAGAGCAGCAAGAGGAGGAGGAGAAAGAAAGGAGAAGGAGGAGGGAGAGAACAGGAGATGAGAGGAGGAGGATGAGAGAAGCCGTAGAGGAGGAGGAGATAAGCCGGAGGAGGAGGAGGAGAGAAGCAGGAAGAGAGGAGAGGAGGAGAAGAAACAGAGGAGAGGAGGAAGAAGTCAGATGTGGGAGGAGGTAGAGAAGCAGGAGGAGAGAGAAAAAGAGAGGAGGAGAGAAGCAGGAGGAAGATCAGGAGGAGTTGAGAGAAGCAGGAGAGGAGAGAAGCAGAAAGAGAAGCTGCAGGAGGGAAGGAACAGGAGGAGCAGAAGCAGCAGGAGAGAGAAGCAAGGAGAGAGAAGCAGGGAGAGATAGAAGCAGACGAAGAAGCAGCAGGAGGAGAAATCAGCAGGAGCGAGAAAGCAGCCATGGAGGAGAGACAAGACAAGCAGGAGGAGAGGAAGCAGAGGAGGGAAGGAAGCGATGAGGAGAGAAACAGGGGGATAAAGCAGGAGGCGAGGAGAGAAGCAGCAGAGAGAGAAGCAGCAGGAGGAGAGGAAGCAGTCAGGAGTGATAGCAGGCTGGGGATGAGAAGCAGCAGGAGAGAGAAGCAGCAGGAGGAGAAGAAGCACAGGAGGAGAGAAGCAGTCAGGAGGAGAGAAGCATCAGGAGCAGAGAAGGCAGGAGGAGGAGATAAGCAGAGGAGGAGTAGAATCAGGAAGGAGGAGAAGAGCAGGATGTAGGATAGATACAGTGGAGGAGATAAGCAGGTGGATGGAGAAAGCAGGAGGGGGAGAGAAAGGAGGAGGAGTAAGAAGGAGCAGGAGGAGAGACACAGCAAGGAGAGAAGCAGGAGGGGAGAGAAGCAGCAGGAGGAGAGAAGCATGGAGTAGAGAAGCACAGCAGGAGGTAGAGAAGCACAGAGGAGAGAAGCAGATCCAGGAAGGAGAGAAGCAGAGGCAGAGAGAAGCAGGAAGTGGAGGCAGACAGAAGCACAGAGAGAAAGCAGGAGGAGGAGGAGGAAGAAGCAGAGCGGAAGAAGCACAAGAGAAAAGAGCAGGACGGCGAGGAGGCGAGAGAAGCATCAGAGGAGAGAAGCAGAGGCAGGAGAGAGAAGCAGCAGGAGGAGGAGAGCAGCATTAGGGAGGAGAAAGCAGAGGGGAAAGCAGCAGGAGAGAGGAGCAGAAGGAGGAGAGAAGCAGGAGGAGGATAGGAGAAGCAAGCGGGAGAGAGAAGCAGGAGAGAGGAGAGAAGCAGGAGGAGTGAGAGAAGCAGGAGGAGGAGGAGCGCAGAGAGAGGAAGCAGCAGGAGAAGAACAGGGAGGAAGGAGCAAAGGGAGGAAGGGAAGCAGGAGGGAGGAGAGAAGAGAGGGAGGAGAGAAGCAGGAGGAGAGGAAAAGAGCAGAAGAGAGAAGGAGGGAGGAAAAACAGGAGGAGGAAGAGGAAAGAGAAGGAGGAGAAGAGAGAGGGAGAAGCAGGAAGGAGAGGAGGAGAATCAAAAGGAGGAGGAAGAGAAAAGGAAGGAGGAGGAAAAAGGAAGCAAAGGGAGGAAGAAAGCAGCAGGAGGAGAAAGGGGAAACACAGGAGGGAAAAGGGGAGAAAGAGGAGGAAAGGGAAGCAAAGGGGGAGGAGGAAAAGCCAAGGAAAAGGAGGAGAAAGAACCAAAAGGAGGAACGGGAAGAGAAAAGCCGGAGGAGGAAAGGAGAAAAAGGAGGAGAGG
>NC_069489.1:21037876-21054012 GCF_026875155.1 Cherax quadricarinatus | reverse complement strand
CGAATGTATTCCTACTCTCTCTCTCTCTTTCCTCTCTCTCTCTCTCAAACACAGGAGTTGAACAAGTCTCTGCAACCCGGCCTAAGGTCCAGTTTCCCTGAATCATCAATCAGGTTGCTGGCACTCGGGTGAGACACTGACCTTGTCTCAACTTTACCAGGGAGTACAATGTAAATAAGTCACTGATTTTTTTTGGGTTGTCCTGAAGGGTAATTTACACTACGATAATTGCACTTATGTGTACCTGTACCTAAATAAACTTACGTAATACTTATGTATATAGTAGTGTTGATTTAATACCTGGGTGTTCCGGGGGTCAACGCCCCCTCGGCCCTGTCCCTGACCAGGCCTCCCGGTAGATCAGGGCATGATCAACCAGGTTGTCGCTGCTGGTCACACGCAGTCCAACTTATGAACCACAGCCCGGCTGATCAGGAACCGATTTTAAGGAACCTGTCCTGATCCCTCATTAAGACAGCCTGGGGTGTTGAACCCATCAGTAATCGATTTCTGGGGCCAGTTAGTGGTGTGATCGACCATACTGTTGGTGGCAACAACGGACAGTACAACGTACGCTGTTCACAATTACGAGAGAAGACAGCAGCATACAAACGGTCAATAACGATCACAATACCGTTGCTAAGTACCGTTATCTACCAATTCTGCGACACACAACACCTGGACTGTTCTTCTGTTACCTGTTTACCTGTTGATGGCCCCGGGATCAACGACCCTGGTTAACCAGTAAGGATGCTGCATCTCCTGGGAAATAGTTAACCAGTAAGGATCTTACAGCTGGGAAATAGTTAACCAGTAAGGATCTTACAGCTGGGAAATAGTTAACCAGTAAGGATCTTACAGCTGGGAAATAGTTAACCATAACGATCTTACAGCTGGGAAATAGTTAACCATAACGATCTTACAGCTGGGAAATAGTTAACCATAACGATCTTACAGCTGGGAAATAGTTTAACCATAACGATCTTACAGCTGGAAATAGTTAACCATAACGATCTTACAGCTGGAAATAGTTAACCATAACGATCTTACAGCTGGGAAATAGTTAACCATAACGATCTTACAGCTGGGAAATAGTTAACCATAACGATCTTACAGCTGGGAAATAGTTAACCATAACGATCTTACAGCAGGGAAATAGTTAACCATAACGATCTTACAGCTGGGAAATAGTTAACCATAACGATCTTACAGCAGGGAAATAGTTAACCATAACGATCTTACAGCTGGGAAATAGTTAACCATAACGATCTTACAGCTGGGAAATAGTTAACCATAACGATCTTACAGCTGGGAAATAGTTAACCATAACGATCTTACAGCTGGGAATAGTTAACCATAACGATCTTACAGCTGGGAAATAGTTAACCATAACGATCTTACAGCTGGGAAATAGTTAACCATAACGATCTTACAGCTGGGAAATAGTTAACCATAACGATCTTACAGCTGGGAAATAGTTAACCATAACGATCTTACAGCTCCTGGGAAATCTTACGTCTAACCAGATAATCAACCAGTACAGCCTCCAGCTCTTGTGCCGAGCCATTTCAGATTAGGCTACAGACTTCATTGCAGACTAGACTACAGGCTACACTGCAGACTAGACTACAGGCTACACTGCAGACTGGACTACAGGCTACACTGCAGACTAGACTACAGACTACACTGCAGACTAGACTACAGGCTACACTGCAGACTAGACTACAGGCTACACTGCAGACTAGACTACAGGCTACACTGCAGACTAGACTACAGGCTACACTGCAGACTAGACTACAGGCTACACTGCAGACTAGACTACAGGCTACACTGCAGACTAGACTACAGGCTACACTGCAGACTAGACTACAGGTACACTGCAGACTAGACTACAGGCTACACTGCAGACTAGGACTACAGGCTACACTGCAGACTAGACTACAGGCTACACTGCAGACTAGACTACAGGCTACACTGCAGACTAGACTACAGGCTACACTGCAGACTAGACTACAGGCTACACTGCAGACTAGACTACAGGCTACGCTGCAGACTAGACTACAGGCTACACTGCAGACTAGACTACAGGCTACGCTGCAGACTAGACTACAGGCTACACTGCAGACTAAAACTACAAGCTACACTGCAGACTAGACTACAGGCTACACTGCAGACTAGACTACAGGCTACACTGCAGACTAGACTACAGGCTACACTGCAGACTAGACTACAGGCTACACTGCAGACTAGACTACAAGCTACACTGCAGACTAGACTACAGGCTACACTGCAGACTAGACTACAGGCTACACTGCAGACTAGACTACAAGCTACACTGCAGACTAGACTACAGGCTACACTGCAGACTAGACTACAAGCTACACTGCAGACTAGACTACAGGCTACACTGCAGACTAGACTACAAGCTACACTGCAGACTAGACTACAGGCTACACTGCAGACTAGACTACAGGCTACACTGCAGACTAGACTAAGGCTACACTGCAGACTAGACACAAGCTACACTGCAGACTAGACTACAGGCTACACTGCAGACTAGACTACAAGCTACACTGCAGACTAGACTACAAGCTACACTGCAGACTAGACTACAAGCTACACTGCAGACTAGACTACAGGCTACACTGCAGACTAGACTACAAGCTACACTGCAGACTAGACTACAGGCTACACTGCAGACTAGACTACAAGCTACACTGCAGACTAGACTACAGGCTACACTGCAGACTAGACTACAGGCTACACTGCAGACTAGACTACAAGCTACACTGCAGACTAGACTACAGGCTACACTGCAGACTAGACTACAGGCTACACTGCAGACTAGACTACAGGCTACACTGCAGACTAGACTACAAGCTACACTGCAGACTAGACTACAGGCTACACTGCAGACTAGACTACAAGCTACACTGCAGACTAGACTACAAGCTACACTGCAGACTAGACTACAAGCTACACTGCAGACTAGACTACAGGCTACACTGCAGACTAGACTACAAGCTACACTGCAGACTAGACTACAAGCTACACTGCAGACTAGACTACAAGCTACACTGCAGACTAGACTACAGGCTACACTGCAGACTAGACTACAGGCTACACTGCAGACTAGACTACAGGCTACACTGCAGACTAGACTACAGGCTACACTGCAGACTAGACTACAGGCTACACTGCAGACTAGACTACAGGCTACACTGCAGACTAGACTACAAGCTACACTGCAGACTAGACTACAGGCTACACTGCAGACTAGACTACAGGCTACACTGCAGACTAGACTACAAGCTACACTGCAGACTAGACTACAGGCTACACTGCAGACTAGACTACAAGCTACACTGCAGATAGACTACAGGCTACACTGCAGACTAGACTACAAGCTACACTGCAGACTAGACTACAGGCTACACTGCAGACTAGACTACAGGCTACACTGCAGACTAGACTACAGGCTACACTGCAGACTAGACTACAAGCTACACTGCAGACTAGACTACAGGCTACACTGCAGACTAGACTACAAGTACACTGCAGACTAGACTACAAGCTACACTGCAGACTAGACTACAAGCTACACTGCAGACTAGACTACAGGCTACACTGCAGACTAGACTACAAGCTACACTGCAGACTAGACTACAGGCTACACTGCAGACTAGACTACAAGCTACACTGCAGACTAGACTACAGGCTACACTGCAGACTAGACTACAGGCTACACTGCAGACTAGACTACAAGCTACACTGCAGACTAGACTACAGGCTACACTGCAGACTAGACTACAGGCTACACTGCAGACTAGACTACAGGCTACACTGCAGACTAGACTACAAGCTACACTGCAGACTAGACTACAGGCTACACTGCAGACTAGACTACAAGCTACACTGCAGACTAGACTACAAGCTACACTGCAGACTAGACTACAAGCTACACTGCAGACTAGATACAGGCTACACTGCAGACTAGACTACAAGCTACACTGCAGACTAGACTACAAGCTACACTGCCAGACTAGACTACAAGCTACACTGCAGACTAGACTACAGGCTACACTGCAGACTAGACTACAGGCTACACTGCAGACTAGACTACAGGCTACACTGCAGACTAGACTACAGGCTACACTGCAGACTAGACTACAAGCTACACTGCAGACTAGACTACAGGCTACACTGCAGACTAGACTACAGGCTACACTGCAGACTAGACTACAAGCTACACTGCAGACTAGACTACAGGCTACACTGCAGACTAGACTACAAGCTACACTGCAGACTAGACTACAGGCTACACTGCAGACTAGACTACAGGCTACACTGCAGACTAGACTACAAGCTACACTGCAGACTAGACTACAGGCTACACTGCAGACTAGACTACAAGCTACACTGCAGACTAGACTACAAGCTACACTGCAGACTAGACTACAAGCTACACTGCAGACTAGACTACAGGCTACACTGCAGACTAGACTACAGGCTACACTGCAGATAGACTACAAGCTACACTGCAGACTAGACTACAGGCTACACTGCAGACTAGACTACAAGCTACACTGCAGACTAGACTACAGGCTACACTGCAGACTAGACTACAGGCTACACTGCAGACTAGACTACAGGCTACACTGCAGACTAGACTACAGGCTACACTGCAGACTAGACTACAGGCTACACTGCAGACTAGACAATTACAGTGTTGTTATACCTCATGTAAACGATTTCACTCTGATATATAGCCTAGTCATGGACGGAACGCGGGGGCGTTGGCCCCTGGAACCCCCCTTCAAGTGTACATCAATCCACAGACAATGTTGTAACACAAAGCGCCCTGTATGACATTTGAAAGGGACCAGGAGGTACAGACTCGGCAAACTTTGGAAAAATAACCATAGTTATTACAACCATTCCATAGCAAGAGATTTCGAAATGGCAGAAAATGGGAAGAAATGTCGAAAATAATATTCAACCATCTTGGAGTCTTGTGCAAGAATGGTATATAATACCGACAAGATGAAATTAAGACACATGTGCAACATCTGGGTATCTTTATTGTAGACGTTTCGCCATCCAGTGGCTTTATCAATACAAATTCCAGGACATAACTTGAAGACAGAAGATGAGGTAATCAGTCCCTCAACCTTGGAGTTGGTGCGAAGAGCACCGTAGTGGTGGAGATTCTGAAGCAGGATCTCCACGACTACGTTGTTCTTCGCACCTACTCCTAGGTTGAGGGACTGATTACCTTATCTTCTGTACATAGTTCTACTATCTTCAAGTTATGTCCTGGAATCTGTATTGATAAAGCCACTGGATGGCGAGACGTCTACAGTGAAGATATCCAGATGTTGCACATGTGTCTTAATTTCATCTTGGAGCCTTGTTGCATCACTATACCTTCGAAGTTTCCAGAGTTTATCTACTATCTGAGCCCGGCCATGGGCCAGGCTCGTCTGGTGCTTGCCTGGTCAACCTGGCTCTTGCTGCTGGAGGCCCGCTGCCCTATATATCCATTACAGCCTGGTTGATCTGGCACCTGGTGAAGATACTTGTCCAGTTTCCTCTGGAAGGCTTCTACACTTGTTCCAGCAGTGTTTCTGATATCTTCTGGTAAGATGTTGAATAATCTGGGACCAAGAATGTTGATACAGTGTTCTCTTATTGTGCCCACCGCACCCCTGCTCCTCACTGGGTTTATGACAGTGTTACTACCATGACCACCACACACAAGTTGGTCATGACAGTGTTAGTACCATGTGTACCACATGTGTACATGTGGAAGCTAGGACCCGCCTTTAATACTGGTTCATAACTACCACCACCACCACCACATGTGGAAGCTAGGACCCGGCCTTAATACTGGCTCATAACTACCATCCAGAGGACAGCTAAGACATATATCCATCAAGTCACGAGACAGGCACACGGAAGCACATGGATTCTTCCTAAAAGAAGAAGTCACGATGTCCCAAGGACTTGACTCTGGACTCAAATTTGGATATTGGGGGAGGGGCGCAGTTCTGGCGTTGAAGCTGCTAAAACATTCACTGGACTTCTCAAGTAGTACCATACCAGTAACCAGTTACCAGTATCCTTACCCAATCCACGTTATCGAACCCAACGGGACAGACTCACTGCGCTTTTGGTACAGTGAAGTGAAACCAGCCAGACCAGTGAGACAGGGACGGATCAGGAAACGGTCGTTCCAACTCCAGATGTGAACATTAAAATGGTATAAAATACCGACAGGTTGTTAGGTAAGACACATATGCAACAGTTAGGTATCTTTATTATGAAACGTTTCGCCTACAGAGTAGGCTTCTTCAGTCAAGTACAGAAAAGTTGATAGAAGCAGAAGATACTTGAAGACGATGTAATCAGTCCATCACCCTTAAAGTTTTGAGGTGGTCAGTCCCTCAGTCTGGAGAAGAGCATTGTTCCGTTGTCTGAAACAATATGGAGAAGTGGCGCTATAAAAAGCTCCATCCTGTCACTTCTCCATATTGTTCCAGACTATGGAACAATGCTCTTCTCCAGACTGAGGGACTGACCACCTCAAAACTTTAAGGGTGATGGACTGATTACATCGTCTTCAAGTATCTTCTGCTTCTATCAACTTTTCTGTACTTGACTGAAGAAGCCTACTGTGTAGGCGAAACGTTTCATAATAAAGATACCTAACTGTTGCATATGTGTCTTACCTAACAACTCCAGATGTACTGGATGGAGAAGCAGCAGGAGCCCCGAAGTCTCAGATAAGACACAATGTTTCTCTACCTTAGATCGGGCAAGCCATCTGCAGGCAACAAATTCAAGTTGACAGGCAAAGGACACGACGACATCCAGTATTCTGCTATAATTCACCTCAAGAAGAAATATGGCCTGAAGATATGCCCCCCAAATCTGAAAGAATAGTTTATTCTCACTCCCCGAAACACAGAGTCCTGTGAGGTAGTGTAGGAGGTGAACGACCTCGAATTACCACTTAAAATTCACAGAGCGGGTAAGAAAGGGTGTATTAATGCGCTATCCGCCAGACATGACTCGATGCAATCCATAGTATTAAAAACATCCTGAAAGTTAAGCGGCTCTGAGCCAAGGACGACAACGTACATACGAGGGGGGGGTCGTGATCCATCAGACAGGAGCTCTCCCAGCTTAACTGGATCTCGGTTACTGGGGAAAATACCAGGTCAGGTACAACCTGAGGTACAACCACCTCAGGGCCCGATGTTAGGTTAAGAAAGTATGTGGCATCTGTAACAGGCGTCACCCCACCAAGAACTGCCTGGATAAACTGAAGGTGAAGCTACGGAACCTAGTTACTCAAGCTGTAGCAAGAATCATGCTTGGAACCTGAACTGCCTGGAGAGGCTCCGCCGTGTCAAGGCAACATAGAAAACTAAACCCGCCCGTGATATGGTTTGTTTGCAATCGTGTCATTACGATTTCGTGAGTCATATAAACATATACAACTGTTTGTCCATCCTCCAGCATGAAATAGAGCCCTTACCACTGAGCAGCAGCCTCGTCCAGAGGAGGCTACAGTAACAAGAAATCCAGGGCCACTTTCCCAGCTACAGCGAGGAAGGTACCTCAGGAAGCATCAGTGACGGGGTCGCGTCCTTGCTTAACCAGCTTACAATACTTCTCCTCAACCCCCCACCAGACAACGGCAGCCAGCAGCCTCCATGTTGCAGGAACACACTACAGCCCACACATCAACCCTAGCACCACAACATTCACCAGTTAGGAACACTGTGGTCCAGGAGAGCAGACCAGGAGGTCCAGGAGAGCAGATCAGGAGGTCCAGGAGAGCAGACCAGGACATCCTATATTACCTCCGAGCCATCAAATAATATGGACGATCACCTGCTTTATCGATATTACATAAGACTTGATACACTTAGAAGAAAACAGACACACATCCATAACTATTGTCAAGACCTTCGTGAACATATACATAACGAACAATAGTCTACGCGTTTATTCCAAAATTAACCGGACCACCCAACACAGGGCCCAGAGACAATGATGGCGAACGTGGTGGCCTCCTGTAGCACGTAAAATGCTTTGCAAGACCTGATCACAGCTACAGAACAGCTGAATTAGATCGACATCTCCTTAGAGATCCTCAGACGGTCATCTTAGGATTAAGACCCGTGTCAAGATGCAGTTCCTAACCAGTCAGAACTCTCACTACCACATGTGGAAGTTAGGACTCGCCCTTAGACTGGTTCATAACCACCACCACCACCACCACCAACCAACCAACCAACCACCACCACCACCACCACTACCAACCAACCACCACCACCACCACTAATGGTATTTCCTGGAGCTGGCACTTAAGTTATGCTTGATGGTGCAGTGTATAGAGCTGGCCTAGCACCCAAGGGTGTAGTGGCAGGCACCCCAGGGTGTAGTGGCAGGTGGCAGGCACACCAGGGTGCAGTGGCAGGCACCCCAGGGTGTAGTGGTAGGTGGCAGGCACAACAGGGTGCAGTGGCAGGCACCCCAGGGTGTAGTGGCAGGTGGCAGGCACACCAGGGTGCAGTGGCAGGCACCCCAGGGTGTAGTGGTAGGTGGCAGGCACACCAGGGTGCAGTGGCAGGCACACCAGGGTGCAGTGGCAGGTGGCAGGCACACCAGGGTGCAGTGGCAGGTGGCAGGCACACCAGGGTGCAGTGGCAGGCTTGCTGATAAGAATCAATACACACAGACAGAGATACACAAGGCAGCAGTACAGTCTACAGTAACCAGTGACTTCCACTGTTTGGCTTCTCACTCTTCCTTCATATCAATTACCGATGTTAAGAGGAAGGAGAGATGGAGAGGAGGGAGGGAGAGATGGAGAGGAGGGAGGGAGAGAGGGAGAGGAGGGAGGGAGGGAGAGGAAGGGATTGAAGAACAAAGGAAGGTAAATAAGGAGAGATAGAAGAAGGGAGGGAAAAAAGGGGACAGGGAGAAGACGGAGAGAGCAAAAAGGTAAACAGAAAAAGTGCTTATAAAATGGTATACCATACCGACATGTTGGTAAGACGTATGTACAGCAGTTAGGAATCTTTATAACAAAACAGTTTGGCCTACACAGTAGGTTTCTTCAGTCAAAAACAGAGGCAGCAGCAGTAATGAAAATGTAATCAGTCCACCATCTTCATTACTACTCTTCCCTCTGTTGACTCGAATAAATAAAGGGGATGTAAATAGCGTGCTGAAAATTTCCAGCCAAGACAGGACTCGCAGCAATGGTTTTAAGTTGGAAAAATTCAGATTCAGGAAGGATATAGGAAAGTACTGGTTTGGTAATAGAGTTGTGGATGAGTGGAACAAACTCCCAAGTACAGTTATAGAAGCTTAAACCTTCTGTAACTTTAAAAATAGCTTAGATAAATACATGAGTTGGTGTGGGTTGGACCTGACTAGCTTGTCCTACTAGGGCAGATGCTGTGCTCCTTCCTTAAGTGAATGTGGGTCAGCAGGCCACCAGCAGCAACAGCTTGATTGATAAGGCTAGCACCAGATAAGCCTGGCCCATGGCCGGGCTCTCAGAGTAAAAAAAAACTCGAAACTCATCAAAATATAAAGGTATAATGAAAGGAGCAGTTGAAGACATGGTCACAGGTGGTCGGGGCCCACCAGTAAACAATTCTGCACCTGTGTCTAAGTCATCAACCTGTCTGAAACATGTAGCACTGATTTAATAATACTTGTATGACACATGAACACCGTAGAACAGCGGTACAGATGATGTCTATCTCCTACAACTTATCTACTAACCTCTGCTCCAACTCTTATGTACGACCTACTTCCACTAGCGGATCCCACCCACCTGTAGTAAAGCCTTCAACTGCTGCACGTCATTTGACTCCAGTATATAAGCATTCACGCTACTATCTGGACGGTCTGGAGTTTTGAGACTCTCTGGCCGCGGGTTCAAACCCCACCCGTGGTATGGTTTACTATGATGGGTACAGCAGCTACGGCAGCTGCGAAGGTTTCATTCCAGCAGAGCTGGAGTCACTATTACTTGGGAATTGCCATTAGAATTATTACACCATCAATTCAGCCAAGCACCTAAATTACTGGAAGTGCTTAAAGTCCCCTAGAACTGTACTCCTTAGAACATAGGCGAGAAAGATACATCATAATCTAAATATGGAAGATACTGGAGGATTGGTACCAAACCTGTACACTGAAATCACGAAGAGGATTGGTAGAGGGTGAAGGATACCTCCAGTAAAATGCAGGAGTGATAATTACACTAAGACAGAGAACTCAATAAGTGTTAAGGGACCACGACTCTTCAACACCCTCTCTTTATGCATACACATGATTACCAACACTTAGCTGTCTTCAAGAGAGAAGTCGACAGATTCCTCAAAGCAGTTCCTGATCAGCCAGGTTGTGATGCATACGTTGGACTACGGGCAGCAGGTACTGACTGCTTGATCAATCAGACTAGTAACCAGGAGACCTGGTCTGGAACCGGACCGCTGGGGCAGTAACCTCCGGAAGTGACTCCAGGTAAACTGCAAGTGTCTCAACACAGAATACCTCGGCTCAGTCTCTGACCAGACCTAGTGGTGAGTGTCACTGCTGGTCGCACGCTACCAACCACAGCCTGGCTGATCACCATTATAATAAACCAGCTACCAACACCAGTAGACCACAACCAGTAAGTCAAGACCAGGACCTGTAGACTAATGAACCTCAGACACGCACCTGCCTCCTCCACCTGCACCTTCTTAAGAACCAGGTGACAACGCCTTCACCTGCACCTTCTTAAGAACCACCTGGAGGTTACTCCGGGGATCAACGCCCCCGCGGCCCGGTCCATGACCAGGCCTCCCGATGGATCAGGGCCTGATCAACCAGGTTGTTACTACTGGCCGCACGCAGTCCAACGTACGAACCACAGCCCGGCTGATCTGGCACTGACTTTAGGTATCTGTCCAGCTCTCTCTTGAAGGCAGCCAGGGGTCTTGAAGGCAGCCAGGGGTCTTGAAGGCAGCGAGGGGTCTTGAAGGCAGCGAGGGGTCTTGAAGGTAGCCAGGGGTCTTGAAGGTAGCCAGGGGTCTTGAAGGTAGCCAGGGGTCTTGAAGGCAGCGAGGGGTCTTGAAGGTAGCCAGGGGTCTTGAAGGCAGCGAGGGGTCTTGAAGTTAGCCAGGGGTCTTGAAGGTAGCCAGGGGTCTTGAAGGTAGCCAGGGGTCTTGAAGGCAGCGAGGGGTCTTGAAGGCAGCCAGGGGTCTTGAAGGCAGCGAGGGGTCTTGAAGGTAGCCAGGGGTCTTGAAGGCAGCCAGGGGTCTTGAAAGCAGCGAGGGGTCTTGAAGGTAGCCAGAGGTCTTGAAGGCAGCCAGGGGTCTTGAAGGCAGCGAGGGGTCTTGAAGGTAGCCAGGGGTCTTGAAGGCAGCCAGGGGTCTTGAAGGCAGCCAGGGGTCTTGAAGGCAGCCAGGGGTCTTGAAGGTAGCCAGGGGTCTTGAAGGCAGCCAGGGGTCTTGAAAGCAGCCATGGGTCTTGAAGGCAGCCAGGGGTCTTGAAGGCAGCCAGGGGTCTTGAAGGCAGCCATGGGTCTTGAAGGCAGCCAGGGGTCTTCAAGGCAGCCATGGGTCTTGAAGGCAGCCAGGGGTCTTGAAGGCAGCCAGGGGTTTATTGGCAATTCCCCTAATGCTTGATGGGAGGCTGTTGAACAGTCTTGGGCCCCGGACACTTATGGTGTTTTCTCTTAGTGTACCAATGGCGCCCCTACTTTTTATTGGGGGCATTTTGCATCGCCTGCCAAGTCTTTACTTTCGTAGGGAGTGATTTCTGTGTGCAGATTTGGGACCATTCCTTCCAAGATTTTCCAAGTGTAGATTATGATATATCTCTCCCTCCTGCGTTCCAGTGAGTACAAGTGGCAACGCCTTCACCTGCACCTTCTTAAGAACCAGGTGGCAACGTCTTCACCTGCACCTTCTTAAGAACCAGGTGGCAACGCCTTCACCTGCACCTTCTTAAGAACCAAGTGACAACGTGTTCACCTGCACCTTCTTAAGAACCAAGTGACAACGTGTTCACCTGCACCTTCTTAAGAACCAAGTGACAACGTGTTCACCTGCACCTTCTTAAGAACCAAGTGACAACGTGTTCACCTGCACCTTCTTAAGAACCAGGTGACAAGTGTTCACCGCACCTTCTTAAGAACCAGGTGACAACGTGTTCACCTACCATCCCTACCAACACTCCTCACCACCACACCTACTTACCTCCCACCCACCACCACCTATACCTTCCCACATACCTCACCTAACATCACCATTCCCCGCACCACCACCACTTACCCCCACACCCACCACCTAACTTACCTCCCACCCCCCACCATCCACCCCCCCCACTCTACCTTCCACCCACCCCACCTACTTACCTCCACCCACCACATTACTCCCACCCATACTACTTACCTCCCACCCACCACCACCTACTTACCTCCAACCCACCATCCACCTACTTACCTCCACCCACCACCACCTACTTACCTCCCACCCACCATCACCTACTTACCTTCCCACCCACCATCCACCACATTACCTCCCACCCACCACACCTACTTACCTCCCCCACCCACCATTACCACACTACCCTTACCTCCTCACCCACCACCCACCACACCCTCCCACCCACCACCACCACTACCTCCCACCCACCACCACCTACTAATACCTCCCAACCCCACCACACCTAATACCCCCCCCACCACCACCTACTTACACTACCACCCACCACCACCTACTTACCTTCCACCCACCACACCTACTTACCTCACACCCACCACCACCTACTTACCTCCCACCCACCACCACCTACCTAACCTCCCACCCACCACCACCATATCCACCCACCCCCACCACCTTACTTACCTTCCACACACACTACACCCCACCATCACTACTTACCTTCCCACCCACCACCCACCAACCTCTACCTTCCACCCACCACCACCTACTACCTCCCACCCCCCACACCACCCACCTACTTACCTCCACCCCACACAACCACCTACCACCTCCACACCCCACCACCACCTACTTACCTTCCACCCACCACCACCTACTTACTCCCACCACCACCACCTACTTACCTTCCACCCACCACCACCTACTTACCTCCCACCCACCACCAACTACTTCCTCCCACCCACCACCACCTACTTACCTCCACCCACCACCACCTACTTACCTCCCACCCACACCACCTACTTACCTTCCACCCACCATCACCTATCCTCCCACCCCACCCACCACCCACCCAAACCTCTTCCCCCAACCCCCCTACTTACCTCCACCCCCCCCCTACACCTTCCACCCCCCACCTACTTACCTCCCCCCCCACCCCCTACTTTCCTCCCACCCACCACCCCCTACTTTTCCTCCCCCCCACCCCACCTACTTACCTCCCACCCACCACCACCACTTACCTCCCCCCCACCCCCACCTACTTACCTCCCACCCACCACCACCACTTACCCTTTCCCCCCCCCACCACCTACTTTCCTTCCCCCCCACCACCACCCACTTTCCTTCCCCCCCCCCACCCCTACTTACCCTCCCACCCCCACCACCTACTTACCTCCCCCCCACCACACTACTTACTTCCACCACACCACCACTACTTACTTCCACCACCTCACACCTACTTACCTTCCACCCACCACACCTACTTACTTCCACCCACCACAACTACTTACCCTTCCCCACCCCACCTACTTACCTCCCACCCACCCCACTACTTACTTCCACCCACCACAACTAACTTACCTCCCACCCACCACCACCTATTACCTTCCACCCACCACAAACCCACTTACCTTCCACCCACCACACCTACTTACCTCTCACCCCACACCTACTTACCTTCCACCACCACCACTACTTACCTTCCACCCACCACCACTACTTACCTTCCACCACCACCAACCTACTTACCTTCCACCACACCACCTACTTACTCCACCCACCACCACCACTACCTTCCACCCACACCACTACTTACCTTCACCACCCCACCTACTTACCTTCCACCCACCACCACCTACTTACCTCCCACCCACCATCAACCTCCCACACTTAGCTACAGCACACCCACACTGTGTCCTCATTCCCACACGTAATGTCAGTACTCAATGTTACACGTGATGAGGATGAATTTACTCTAACAGAGTACAACCTCATACTTGTACATGACAGTGTAAGTGTACATGACACTATGACACGTGTACATGACAGTATAAGTGTACATGACACTGACACGTCTACATGACAGTATAAGTGTACATGACACTATGACACGTGTACATGACAGTATAAGTGTACATGACACTATGACACGTGTACATGACAGTATAAGTGTACATGACACTATGACACGTCTACATGACAGTATAAGTGTACATGACACTATGACACGTCTACATGACAGTATAAGTGTACATGACACTATGACACGTGTACATGACAGTATAAGTGTACATGACACTATGACACGTGTACATGACAGTATAAGTGTACATGACACTATGACACGTGTACATGACAGTATAAGTGTACATGACACTATGACACGTCTACATGACAGTATAAGTGTACATGACACTATGACATCGTGTACATGACAGTATAAGTGTACATGACACTATGACACGTGTACATGACAGTATAAGTGTACATGACACTATGACACGTGTACATGACAGTATAAGTGTACATGACACTGACACGTGTACATGACAGTATAAGTGTACATGACACTATGACACGTCTACATGACAGTATGAGTGTACATGACACTATGACACGTCTACATGACAGTATGAGTGTACATGACACTGACACGTGTACATGACAGTATAAGTGTACATGACACTATGACACGTGTACATGACAGTATAAGTGTACATGACACTATGACACGTGTACATGACAGTATGAGTGTACATGACACTGACACGTGTACATGACAGTATAAGTGTACATGACCACATAGACACGTCTAACATGAAGTTAAGTTACATGACACTATGACCAACGTGTACTGACAGTATAAGTTACATGACACAATGACACGTCTACATGACAGAATAATGTACATGAAACTATGACACGTGTACATGACAGTATAATGTACATGACACTAAGACACGTCTACATGAACAGTAAAAAGTGTACATGACACTAGACACTTGTACATGACAGTATAAGTGTACATGACACTATGACACGCTAATGACAGAAGAAGTGACATGACACTATGACAACGTGTACATGACAGTATAAGTGTACATGACACTATGACACGTCTACCGACCATATAAGTGTAACATGACACTATGACACGTCTAACATGACAGTATAAGTGACATGACACTATGTCACGTGAACATGACATATAAGTTTACATGACACTATGAACACTGTACAAGACAGTATAAGTTGTACATGACACTATGACACGTCTACATGACAGTATAAGTTTGTACATTACACTATGACACGTGTACTGACAGTATACGTGTACCTGATCACTATGACACGTCTACATGACAGTAATAAGTGTAACATGACACTCACATGACACGTGTACATGACAGTATAAGGGTACATACACTATTACACGTCTACATGACAGATAAGTGTACATGACACTATGAACACGTCCTACATGACAGTATAAGTGTACATGACACTATGACACGTTACATGACATATAAGTGTACATGACACTATGACACTCTACATGACATGAATAAGGTACATGACAACTATTGACACGTCTACATGACAGTATTAAGTGTAACATAGACACTAGACACGGTGTACTTGACAGTATAAGTGTACATGACACTATGACACGTCTACATGACAGTATAAGTTTACATGACACTATGACACGTGTACATGACAGTATAATGTACCTGACACTATGACAAGTTACATGACATATAAGTGTACATGATACTATGCACGTGTACATGACAAGTATAAGTGTACATGACACTATGAACACGTGTATCATGACAGTATAATGTGTACATGATACTATGACACACGTGTACATGACAGTATAAGTGT
>NC_069489.1:21025376-21030376 GCF_026875155.1 Cherax quadricarinatus | reverse complement strand
GGTTGATATCGCTGTAGTAGTGATATCTGCTGGTAGTAGTTGATATCTGCTGGTACAGGTTGATATCTCTGGTAGTAGTTATATTCTGCTGTAGTAGGTTTGATATCTGCTTGGTATTAAGGTTTTGATATCAGCTGGTACAGGTGAATATCTGCTGTATAGTTATATCTGCTGGTAGTAGGTTGATATCATGCTGGTAGTAGTTATATCTGCTGGTACAGGTTTGATAATCTGCGGTACAGTTGATATCTGCTGGTATTAGGTTGATATCTGCTGGTATCAGTGTGATATCTGCTGGTAGCAGGTTGATTATCTGCTGAAGCTGGTTGATATCTACTGGAGTAGGTTTATATCTGCTGGTAAGCAGTTTGATATCTGCTGGTATAGGTTGATAGCTGCTGGTAGTATGTTGGATATCTGCTGGAAGCAGGTGATATCTGCTGTAGCAGGGTTGAATATCTGCTGGTAGTAGGTGATATCTGCTGGTAGCAGGTTGATATCTGCTGGTATAGGTGATATCTGCTGAGAGCATGTTGATATCTACTGGTAGCAGGTTGATATCTCTGGTAGCAGGGTTGATTATCTGCCTGGTAAGCAGGTTGATATCTGCTGGTATGCAGGTTGATATCTACTGGTAGTAGGTTGAATATCTACTGGTAGCAGGTTGATATCTACTGGTAGCAGTTTGAATACAGGCTGGTAGCAGGTTGATATCTGCTGGTAGTAGGTTGGATATCTGCTGAAGCCAGGTTGATATCTGCTGGTAAGCAGGTTGATATCTACTGTAGTAGGTTGATATCTACTGTAGCAGGTTGATATCTACTGTATAGTTTGATACTACTGGTACAGTTGATATCTACTGGTAGCTAGGTTGATATCTGCTGGTAGCAGTTGATATCGCTGGCTAGTAGGTTATATCTGCTGGTACGCAGGTTGATATCTGCTGGTAGCATTGATATCTGCTGGAGTAGGTTGATATCTGCTGTAGCAGGTTGATATCTGCTGGTAGCAGGTGATATCGCTGGTAGCAGGTGATATCGGCTGGTATTAGGTGATATCTGCGGTATATGATGATATCTGGCTGGTAGCAGTTGAATATCTGCTTGGATAGGTTGAAATATCTACGGTAGGAGGTTGCTATCTGCTGTAGGCAGGGTTGAAATCTACTGGTAGTAGGTTGATATCTTCTGTAGCAGGTTACTATCTGCTGGTAGCAGTTTATATCTGCTGGTAGCAGGTTGATATCTCTGGTAGCAAGTGTGATATCTACTGGTACCCGAGGTTGATATCTGCTGGTAGCAGGTTTGATATCTGCCTGGTAGCAGGTGATCTCTCTGGTAGCAGGTGACATCTGCTGGTAGCAGGATGATGATCTCTGTAGCACGTGATATCTGCTGGTAGTAGGATGATATCTGCTGGTATAGGTTGATATCTGCTGGTAGCATGTTTGATATCTGCTGGTAGCAGGTGGATATCTGCTGGTAGTAGTTGATATCTCTGGTACAGGTGATATCTGCTGGTAGCAGGTTGATATCTCTTGGTAGCAGGTTGATATCTGCTGGTAGCAGGTTGAGATCTGCTGGTATCAGGTTGTTATCTGCTGTACAGTTGTTTTAAATCTGCTGGTAGCAGGTTGATATCTGCTGGTAGCAGGTTGATATCTGCTGGTAGCAGGTTGAATCTGCTGGTAGCAGGTTGATATCTGCTGGTTGCGTTGATATCTGCTGGATCAGTTGATATCTGCTGGTAGCGAGGCTGATATCTGCTGGTAGCAGGTGATACCTTCTGGTAGCAGGTTGATGTCTACTGTGTACAAGGTTGATTATCTACTGGTAGCAGGTTGATATCTCCTGTAGCAGTTGATATCTACTGTAGCCAGGTTGATATCTACTGGTACAGGCTGATATCTACTGTAGCAGGTTGAGATCTACTGTAGTAGGTTGATATCTGCTGGAACAGGTTGCTATCTGCTGGTAGTAGGTTGATAGTATATTCCTGGTAGTAGGTTTGATTATCTGCTGTAAGTAGGTTGATATCTGCTGTAGCAGGTTAGATATCTGCTGGTAGTAGGTTGAATGCTGCTGGTAGGAGTGATATCTGCGGTATAGTTTGATATCTGCGGTAGCAGGTTGATATTTGCTGGTAGCAGTTGAATAACTGCTGGTAGTAGGTTGATATCTGCTGTAGTAGGTTATATCTACTGGTAAGCAGGTTGATATCTACTGGTACGATAGAATACTGGTTGAGATCTGCTGGTAGAGGTTGATATCTGCTGTTAATAGGTGAAAATCTACTGGTAAGCAGTCTGATATCTACTGGTACAGGTTGATATCTACTGGTAGCAGGTTGATACCTACTGGTACAGGTCGAGATATACTGGTAGCAGTTATATCTACTGGTAGAGTTGATACTACTGTAGCAGGTTGATATCCTACTGGTAGCAGGCTGATATCTACTGGTAGCAAGTCTGATTACTACTGGAAGCAGAGCTGGATATCTGCTGTAGAGGCTGATATCTACTGTAGCAGGTTTGATATCTACTGGTACTGGTTGATAACTGCTGGTAGCAGTGAAGATCTCTGGTAGCAGTGATAACCTGCTGGTAGCAGCTGATACTACTGGTAACAGGTTGATATCTACCTGGTAGTAGGTGAAATCTACTGGTAGCAGGTTGATATCTATGGTAGCAGGTGATATCTACTGTAGCAGGTTGATATCTGGCTGTAGCAGGTTATACTACTGGAGCAGGTTGATATCTACTGGTAGCCGTTGATATCTACCTGGTAAGCAGGTTGATATATACTGGTAGCAGTTGATATCTGCCTGGTAAGCATGTTTATATCTACTGGTACAGGTTTATCTTGATATCAGCTGGTAGCAGGTGATATCTACTGTTAGCAGGATTGATATCTGCTGTAGCAGGTTGATATTACTGTATCAGGTTGATACTGCAGGTAGCAGGTTTGATATCACTGGTAGCAGTTGATTATACTGGTAGCAGGTTGATTATCTACTGGTAGCAGGTGATATCTCCTGGTAGTCAGGCTGATATCTGCTGGTAGCAGGTTGATTCTGCTGGTAGCAGGTTGATATCCTGCTGAGCAGGTTGTATATCTGCTGTACATTTGATATCTACTGGTACGGTTGATTAATTCCTACAGGTACAGGTTATATCTACTGTAGCAGTTGTTATCTACTGGTAGCAGGTTGATATCTGCTGGACATGATATCTGCTGGTAGCAGTTGAATATCGCTGGTAGCCGGTTGATATCTGCCTGGTATCAGGGTGATATCGGCTGGTAACAGTTGATATCTACTGGTAGCCAGGTTTGATATCTACTGTAGCAGTTGATATCTACTGGTAGCAGTTGAAATCTACTGGTAGCAGTTGATACCTAACTGGTAGCAGGTTGTATATACTGTAGCCAGGTGATATCTCCACCACCACCTACGTACCTCCACCCAACCATCACCTACATGACCTCCCACCCACCATCACCTACTTTTTACCTCCCACCCACCACCACCTACTTTACCTTGCCACCCACCATCACCTACTACCTCCAACCCACCATCACCTACTTACCTCCGACCCACACACCACCTACTTACCTTCCACACCATCACCTACTTACCTCCCACCCACCACCACCTACTTACCTCCCACCCACCACCACCTACTTACCTTCCACCCACCACCACCTACTTACCTCCACCACCACCACCTACTTACCTCCACCCACCACCACAACTACTTACCTCCCACCACCACCACCTACTTACCTCCAACCACCATCACCTACTTCCCTCCCACCCACCACCACCTAACTCACCTCCCACCCACCACCACCTACTTACCTTCCACCCACCACCACCTACCTTACCTTCCACCCACCACCACCTACTTACCTTCCACCCACCACCACCCACTTACTCCCACCCACACCACCTACTTACCTCCCACCCACCACCACCTACAACCCTCCCCCCCACCACCACCTACTTACCTGCCCACGCCACCACTCACCTACTTACCTTCCACCCACCACACACCTACTTACCTTCCACCATCACCTACAGACCTCCCACCCACCACCACCTACTTACACCCACCCACCACCACCTACTTACCTCCCACCCACCACCACCTACTTACTCTCCCACCCACCACCACCTACTTACCTCCCACCCCCACCACCTACCTACCCTCCCACCCACCACCACCTACTACCTCCTACTACCTCCCACCCACCACACACCTTACTACTTCACACCCACCACCACCTACATACCTCCAACCACCCACGCACCTACTTACCTCCCCCCCACCACCACCACTTACCACCCACCCTCCAACCACCTACTTACCTCCACCCACTCACCACCTACTAACCTCCCACCCACCAACCACCTACGTACCTCCCACACACCACCACCTACTTAACCTCCCACCCACACCACCTACTTACCTCCCTCCCACCACCACCTACTTACCTTCCACCCAGCCCACCACCTACTTACCTTCCACCCACCACACCTACTTACCTTCCAACCCACCACCACCTACTTACCTCCAACCCACCTCCACCTACTTACCCTCCCCACCCCACCACCAACTACTTATACCTCCCACCCACCACCACCTATTACCTTCCACCCACCACCACTAATCTTACCGTCCACCCACCACCACCTACTTACCTCCCACCCACCACCACTCTACTTACCTCCCTCCCACCACCACCTAACTTACGCTCCCACCCACCACCACCTACGTACCTCCCACCCACCACCACCTACTTACCTTCCACCCTCCACCACCTACTTTACCTTCCATCCATCACCTACTTACCTCCCACCCACCACACCTACTTACCTCCCACCCACCACCACCTACTTATTAACTCCCACGCCACCACCACCTACTTACCTCCCAACCCACCACCACCTACTTACCTCCCACACCACCACCACTATCTACTGGTAGCAGGTGATATCTA
>NC_069489.1:21020376-21022876 GCF_026875155.1 Cherax quadricarinatus | reverse complement strand
TCCTGGGAAGGCTAAGTCCCTCAGAGGGCTGAAGGGGGCTGATAGGGCTGACAGATAAGCCCTTTACTACAGAATTTTCTCCACAGTCTTCAAGCCTACATTAGATTATCGAGAAAGAACAAGACACAAGACCGTGACTGCAACAATACGCTAGTAACCCGTAAACACCAGACTTATAACCACATTTCCGTCTCACTTGGACTAATTAATGGTCCAAGTCAGACCATTAGAAAATTTAGGTTTATATGTAATCTTTACGTTTTTTTGTAGATGAATGGTTCAGAGAACCGACATGTTGATAAATTAGACACATGTGCAACTCTTGGGTATCTTTATTGAGGAAGAAGATACCCAAGAGTTGCACCTGTGTCTAATTTATCAATCTTTACGTTACGTGGGAATTAATCTCCAGTAACGTCAAACATTGATTTATTTCCGGTATTGTACATGTTATACATAAGATTATTATTATTATCAAGGGGGAAGCGCTAAACCCAGAGGATTATACAGCACCTGGGGGGGGATGTGGAAGGCATTCAGGCTTAATTCGGGGAACTGGAGCACAGATCCAGTTCCCTAAATCAAGAGCCCCTCACCAACATCAAGGAACCTTCCTTGAGGGGGTTATACACAAGAAGATAAGGAACATTGCACCAGGCCTACTGGCCCATGCGAGGCAGGTCCAACTCTCCCACCGGCTTAAGTCAATGACCCAAAGCAGTTAGGTCAGATCATATTTACTTAAGGAGCACAGCGTCTCACCTACTAGCACAAGCCAGTCAGGTCCAACTCACATCCACTCATGTATTTATCTATTTTTAAAAGTACACAACGTTTTAGCTTCTATGACGGTACTCGGGAGTTTGTCTTGCAACATTGCATAGCTCCTGATGATACACAGAGACGTGTGAAAGTACCTAAGTTGAATACTTCCCCCCCCCCCCTCCCGTGGTTTGCTTTGCATTAACCTCTCTGTCTACGATTGGATTGCATGTATGGTAGTATGTACCTGGAGTTTACCTGGAGGGTATTCCGGGTATCAACGCCCCCGTGGTCAGGTCCACGACCAGGCCTCCCGTGAATCAGGGCTTGATCAACTAAGCTGTTACATAACACCAATAAGATGGAAAATTAGATACGTGTAACGTCTGGGTATCTTGTAGACATCTGCAATACATACCCAGATGTTGGACATACGTTTAATTCTTTTATTTGTACCGATGAATTATTTAAATAACTATTGACTTTCTCCACTGGGAAGTGGAAAAGAAGTCTTCCTCCGTAAGCCATGAGTGTTGTAAGAGGCGACTAACATGCTGGTAGTAAGGTGCTAGTAACACCTTCTTCTGTATACATTACTAAATGCTGGTAGCAACAGGCTAGTAACCCTTTTTGTGTATATTACTAGATTTAAAAAGACAAACTTTCGTTTGTCTTTTTATGTCACCCTGCCTGAGTGGGATACTGCCGGTGTGTTGAAAGATAAAAATAACTAAGGTCTAGTAAGAAGAAAACAGCTCTAAAAGGGCTAAGAATTTCATAATACAGGTGGAGACAACGAGAAAATGGTTTAATTTACAAAGTTTGAGGTGTGGGTTGGAATTGAGTGAAAGGAGGAGGAGGAGGAGAGCTGGGCAGGCAGAGTTAGTAGCGATCAATACCGTCAGCACCAGACCTCCCCTCCTTCCCTACCACATCACCTACCTACCTCACTTTCTACCAATTATTACGATATTTTGTTAACACTTACACTGCCTGATAAACACTCACGATATCCAGATGCTCTTTCAAAGGTTTTATCTCACTTCCAAGGATAAAAATCAGTGGGAAAGAGACATTAACTAAGGAACGCAGAGGGGGCACCGGCCCCGCCTCCTCACCCACCAACCACAGTTGCTACCACTTATTACGACCTTCTCTTAACACACTCATCTCTCTATCATTCGCCACGTCCATATGCCTTTTCAAAGATTTAATTGCACTGCCCCAGATAAAAATCAGCGGGAAAGAGACAATAACAAGGAAGGCTGAGGGGGTAACACAAGCTATGTAATCAGAGTTGCCAGCAAGGACTGACATGTTATGGAAAGTTTAACTAGAAATGTTGGGTGATCTATGAAGGGCCTCACTTGCCCTCTATGAAGGGCCTCACTTGCCCTCTATGAGGGGCCTCACTTGCCCTCTATGAAGGGCCTCACTTGCCCTCTATGAAGGGCCTCACTTGCCCTCTATGAAGGGCCTCACTTGCCCTCTATGAAGGGCCTCACTTGCCCTCTATGAAGGGCCTCACTTGCCCTCTATGAGGGGCCTCACTTGCCCTCTGCTAACATTATACAATGATGTTATTTGTACAAGTACATAATACAGAGCTAACATCAATGACTTACTACTACATAGCAAGTCCCTATTTATACAGAGTATTTCCTGCAAATTAGGTCAATTTTGTCCCCAGGATGCGACCCACACTAGTCCACTAACACCCAAGTACCCATTTTATTGA
>NC_069489.1:20889709-21019876 GCF_026875155.1 Cherax quadricarinatus | reverse complement strand
CAGCATAGGGTTCATGGAAGGCAAATCTTGTATCACAAACCTCCTGGAGTTTTATGACAAGGTAACAGAAGTAAGACACGAGAGAGAGGGTGGGTAGATTGCGTTTTCCTAGACTACAGGAAGGCCTTTGACACAGTTCCCCACAAGAGATTAGTGCAGAAGCTGGAGGATCAGGCGCACGTAAAAGGGAGGGCACTGCAATGGATAAGGGAATACCTGACAGGGAGGCAGCAACGAGTCATGGTACGTGAAGAGGTATCACAGTGGGCGCCTGTTACGAGCGGGGTCCCACAGGGGTCAGTTCTAGGACCAGTGCTATTTTTGATATATGTGAACGACATGATGGAAGGAATAGACTCTGAAGTGTCCCTGTTCGCAGATGACGTGAAGTTGATGAGAAGAATTAAATCGGATGAGGATGAGGCAGGACTGCAAAGAGACCTGGACAGGCTGGACATGTGGTCCAGCAACTGGCTTCTCGAATTCAATCCAGCCAAATGCAAAGTCATGAAGATTGGGGAGGGGCAAAGAAGACCGCAGACAGAGTATAGGCTAGGTGGACAAAGACTACAGACCTCACTCAGGGAGAAAGACCTTGGGGTGACCATAACACCGAGCACATCACCGGAGGCACACATCAACCAAATAACCGCTGCAGCATACGGGCACCTGGCAAACCTGAGAATTAGCGTTCCGATACCTTAATAAGGAATCGTTCAAGACACTGTACACTGTGTATGTTAGGGCCATACTGGAGTATGCAGCACCAGTCTGGAACCCACACCTGGTCAAGCACGTCAAGAAGTTAGAGAAAGTACAAAGGTTTGCAACAAGGCTAGTCCCAGAGCTCAAGGGAATGTCGTACGAGGAAAGGTTAAGGGAAATCGGACTGACGACACTGGAGGACAGAAGGGTCAGGGGAGACATGATAACGACATACAAGATACTGTGGGGAATAGACAAGGTGGACAGAGATAGGATGTTCCAGAGAGGGGACACAGGGACAAGGGGTCACAACTGGAAGCTGAAGACTCAGACGAGTCACAGGGACGTTAGGAAGTATTTATTCAGTCATAGAGTTGTCAGCAAGTGGAATAGCCTAGCAAGTGAAGTAGTGGAGGCAGGAACCATACATAGTTTTAAGAAGAGGTATGACAAAGCTCAGGAAGCAGAGAGAGAGAGGATCCAGTAGCGATCAGTGAAGAGGCGGGGCCAGGAGCTGAGTCTCGACCCCTGCAACCACAATTAGGTGAGTACAACACACACACATGAGTCACTGGGATGTTAGGAAGTATTTCTTCAGTCACAGAATTGTCAGAAAGTGGAACACAACAAGTGTAGTAAGACAAATGACTAACAACCCGAGGGGAAAATGGTGAACTTGAGGGGACATTTATGTGCAGTACTTGAGGGGACGTTTATGTACAGTACTTGAGGGGACGTTTATGTACAGTACTTGAGGGGACGTTTATGTACAGTACTTGAGGGACAGTTATGTACAGTACTTGAGGGACAGTTTATGTACAGTACTTGAGGGGACGTTTATGTACAGTACTTGAGGGACAGTTATTACAGTACTTGAGGGACGTTATGTACAGTACTTGAGGGGACGTTTATGTACAGTACTTGAGGGACAGTTATGTACAGTACTTGAGGGACAGTTATGTACAGTACTTGAGGGACAGTTATGTACAGTACTTGAGGGACAGTTATGTACAGTACTTGAGGAGTTAACAGTATTAGGGACGTTATGTACAGTACTTGAGGGACAGTTATGTACAGTACTTGAGGGACAGTTATGTACAGTACTTGAGGGACAGTTATGTACAGTACTTGAGGGACAGTTATGTACAGTACTTGAGGGACAGTTATGTACAGTACTTGAGGGACAGTTATGTACAGTACTTGAGGGACAGTTATGTACAGTACTTGAGGGACAGTTATGTACAGTACTTGAGGGACAGTTATGTACAGTACTTGAGGGACAGTTATGTACAGTACTTGAGGGACAGTTATGTACAGTACTTGAGGGACAGTTATGTACAGTACTTGAGGGACAGTTATGTACAGTACTTGAGGGACAGTTATGTACAGTACTTGAGGGACAGTTATGTACAGTACTTGAGGGACAGTTATGTACAGTACTTGAGGGACAGTTATGTACAGTACTTGAGGGACAGTTATGTACAGTACTTGAGGACAGTTATGTACAGTACTTGAGGGACAGTTATGTACAGTACTTGAGGGACAGTTATGTACAGTACTTGAGGGACAGTTATGTACAGTACTTGAGGGACAGCTCAAGGTCCCAGGAGTCAAATTTTATTATTAAAGTTTTCTCAAGTGTATTCCGGCACCTCCATGTTTCCCCCACAACCCTTCCCCACCACCCCCACAACCCTTCCCCACCACTCCCACAACCCTTCCCCACCACCCCCACAACCCTTCCCCACCACTCCCACAACCCTTCCCCCACCACCCCCACAACCCTTCCCCACCACTCCCACCACAACCCTTCCCCACCACTCCCACAACCCTTCCCCTCCCCACCACCCCCACAACCTTCCCCACCACCCCCCACAACCCTTCCCCACCACTCCCACAACCCTTCCCCACCACTCCCACAACCCTTCCCCACCACCCCCACAACCCTCCCCACCACTCCCACAACCCTTCCCCACCACTCCCACAACCCTTCCCCACCACCCCCACAACCCTTCCCCACCACCCCCACAACCCTTCCCCACCACTCCCACAACCCTTCCCCACCACTCCCACAACCCCTTCCCCACCACCCCCACAACCCTTCCCCACCACTCCCACAACCCTTCCCCACCACCCCCACACCCTTCCCCACCACTCCCACAACCCTTCCCCACCACTCCCACAACCCTTCCCCACCACTCCCACAACCCTTCCCCACCACTTCCCACAACCCTTCCCCACCACTCCCACAACCCTTCCCCACCACTCCCACAATCCTTCCCCACCACTCCCACAATCCTTCCCCACCACTCCCACAACCCTTCCCCACCACTCCCACAACCTTCCCCACCACTCCCACAACCCTTCCCCCAACTGCCCACAATCCTTCCCCACCACTCCCACATCCTCCCCACCACTCCCACAACCCTTCCCCACCACTCCCACAACCCTTCCCCCACCACCCCCACAACCCTTCCCCACCACTCCCACAACCCTTCCCCACCACCCCACAACCTTCCCACCACTCCCACAATCCTTCCCCACCACTCCCACAATCCTTCCCCACCACTCCCACAATCCTTCCCCACCACTCCCACAATCCTTCCCCACCACCCCCACAATCCTTCCCCACCACTCCACAATCCTTCCCCACCACTCCCACAATCCTTCCCCACCACCCCACAACCCTTCCCCACCACTCCCACAACCCTCCCCACCACTCCCACAACCCTTCCCCACCACTCCCACAATCCTTCCCCACCACTCCCACAACCTTCCCCACCACTCCCACAACCCCTTCCCCACCACCCTTCCCACAAACCCTTCCCCACCACTCCCACAACCCTTCCCCACCACTCCCACAACCCTTCCCCACCCACCCACAACCCTTCCCCACCACCCCACAACCCTTCCCCACCACTCCCACAACCCTTCCCCACCACCAATCCCACAATCCTTCCCCACCACTCCACAATCTTCCCCACCACTCCCACAATCCTTCCCCACCACTCCCACAACCCTTCCCCACCACATCCACAATCCTTCCCCACCACTCCCACAACCTCCCCACCACTCCCACAACCCTTCCCCACCACTCCCACAATCCTTCCCCACCACTCCCACAACCCTTCCCCACCACTCCCACAATCCTTCCCCACCACTCCCACAATCCTTCCCCACCACTCCCACAACCCTTCCCCACCACTCCCACAACCCTTCCCCACCACTCCCACAATCCTTCCCCCCACCACTCCCACAACCCTTCCCCACCACTCCCACAATCTTCCCACCACTCCCACAATCCTTCCCCACCACCCCCACAACCCTTCCCCACCACTCCCACAACCCTTCCCCACCACTCCCACAACCCTTCCCCACCACTCCCCAACCCTTCCCCACCAAAACATCCCCACAACCTCCCCTCCCACATCCCACAACCCTCTACACCACCACTCCCCACAACCCTTCCCCACCACTCCCAAAAACCTTCCCCACCACTCCCACAACCTTCCCACCACTCCCACAATCCTTCCCACCACCCCAAAAATCCTTACCCCACCACTCCCACAATCCTTCCCCACCACTCCCACAATCCTTCACCCACCACCCCACAACCTTCCCCACCACTCCCACAATCCTATCCCACCACTCCCTACAATCCTTCCCAACCATCACCACAATCCTATCCCACCACATCACCACAACATCCTTCCCCACACCCACAATCCCTTCCCACCACTAACCCACATATCTTCCACCACACTCCCACAACCATTCACACCAACTCACCTAAACTTACCCCACACCCGCACAAAATTCACCACCACATCCAAATTCCCCACCATCCTCAAATCCTTCCACACCACTACCCAAACCCTTCCCACACAATACTAAATCCTAATATACCAAAAACTACCCACAACACATAGATTCCCCACCAACTCCCATAAAACCCTTACCCCCGCCCACAACTATTCCCACCACATCCCAAACCCTATTCCAAAACTCCCAAAATTCCACTCACCACTCAAAAACATCCCCACACTAAAATAATCTCCACAATATTTTACCACTCCCAAAATTCCCACTTCCCAAACGCTCCACCATCATACAAAACCCTATATTAACCCCACTACTCACCTCAATCTATTCGCCAACTCCCACAAATCACCATCCCACAAATTCCTCCACCACTCCCACAAATCCATCCAAATACTAATCCTTCCCACACATTCACAAATCTTCCCACAACACTCATAATATCCTTCCCACAACCACTTCCAACATAAATATCAACCCAACTCCAAACTCCCAACTCCAAATCCTTCCACCACCGACTCCACAATCTTCCAACCCAACTACAAATCCTTTCCCACCACTCCACAAATACCAATAATTACATACAATTTTCACTACTCACAGTAATTCAATCATACTCAAATCATAATCCTCAAAATACTAATAATTTAACCATCAAATTAGGTATAATGGTAATTATCAAAACATAATTACCTTCAGAGTAAAGTGATATACCTAATATTTGAAATACCCAGACTTAATAGTGAGTATATCCTCGATATATACCCAGAGCTTACAATTATGACTATTACCTTCAGAGTTATATAGTGAGATATACTCAGAGCTTATATAGTGAGAATACCTCATAGTATATACTAGTGAGAATATACCTCAGAGTATAAATATGTGAGATATACTCAGGTATATAAAGTGAATATACCTCAGAGTATAATAGGCTATATATACCTCAGAGTATATACAGTGAGATATACCTCAGAGTATATATAGTGAGATATACCTCAGAGTATATATAGTGAGATATACCTCAGAGTATATATAGTGAGATATACCTCAGAGTATATATAGTGAGATATACCTCAGAGTATATACAGTGAGATATACCTCAGAGTATATATAGTGAGATATACCTCAGAGTATATAAATGAATATACCTCGAAGATATATAGCTGATATTCTCAGATGTACTATTTAGTGAGTACAGTCAGAGTATATATAGTGAGGATATACCTCAGAGTATACATATCCGCAGATTTATCACCTCGTATATACATGAGATATGACCTAGAGTTAGTATCATGCAGATGTACCTCCTTCAGAGTATATATAGTGAGATATACCTCAGACCAATGACCATAGGCCTATTTTTTTCCATATGTTCTTCCGAGGCCTACAGCAGCTGTATAAATTACTGCAGGATAAGAGAGACCTAAGATACCATCCACAATCTATTGCACCCTCTGAATGGGGCCCAATAGATTGACTAGAGACTTAGCTATGTCATTAGGCAGGATGTGACACTTGCACTTCGCCGTGTTCAATGTTCGAGAGTTGTGAGTGGCTGTCTGCATTGGCAAACTACCTCGTTAACTACCACTTGCTTGTTTGTGTCTGGCTGTACCTGGTGACATAGCTGGGCAGCGCCACAAGAGAATTGTGATTGCACCTGAGATTGGAGACTTCCTCCCATGATTGCTCTCTCCTCTGCTGGTCCTTGTTCGATCATCTCTTTCTACTTCTCTTTTGTCTCTGACTGTTTCTTCGTTCATTATTTAGACTGTTTTGGTAGAGTATGATTTGGTGGTGAGTCGAAACATACTTCTTGTAACTCTGTGTAACTCTGTTCGCAGAGCTTTGTTTAGACTGTGATTTTTGACGTTTTGCCGAGGTTGTGTGTCGTACTGACAGTTTAAGTTAACGCAGGTCCCAAGATAAAGTTTCTGACTTACTTTGTCTGGCATCTACGCATTGTCACAGTCGGGGATTTGGTTATACTGAACTTAGATTCAGTATTTAGGGAATTTTATGCCTTTTATGGAGGATCTGCTGATGGTACCCACTTAGGGTCATTATTTTGTCTCCTTGTTCCTGACGCTGTGCTGCTGCTTGTTATACTATTATTGTTCAGCGAATCGTTCATCTTATTGTTCAAGCAAGCTGCTCTGATTGCCTGGTTGGTCCAGAAGATAGATTATTTGAGGACGTTTAGTCAGTCACTGTTTAAGTAAGTCGAGTCTAGTCTTACCGAGACTTAACAAGCATTCTGAGTACATGCACACATTCTCACACACATGCTTGCATATACGTACTAGTATTTTTATAATTGCTGACAACATACCAGATGGTACTTTAACCCGTGTGATGAATGGTTTTGAAAACCGACAAGTTGAAGAATTGAGACACTTATGCAACACATGGGAATCTTTATTGAAGAAACGTTTCACCACACAGTGGCTTCATCAGTCCAATACAAACTTTGTATTGGGTGATGAAGCCACTGTGTGGCGAAACGTTTCTTCAATAAAGATTCCCATGTGTTGAATAAGTGTCTCAATTCTTCAACTTTAACCCGTAAACGGTCCAAGCAGATCTACGTTCACATGTGTAGTGCTACAAAAGTAGATCTACGTTTTTTTTACACATTTTCAAATGTAAAAAAAAAAAAGAAGATCTACATTTTTTTACATACTTTCAAATGTTGAAAAAACGTATATATACGTTTGGACCGTTTACGGGTTAAGAGTCATAAAGATATAAATTGCGCCTTCAGCACTATATTACTACAAGAGAAGTGTAGCAGTTTATATTCTAATTTACATCAAACTGATTTATTTTCATTTTGTCCACCTAGACACCTTTATTAATAAACATCTCAATTTTTATTTCTTTAGTTAGTATCCTATCAGTTGCAATCCTAAAGCACTATTAAAACTTATTGTAATTTTAAGGATAACTGGACCAGAATACTGACTACTTGTTACAAAAACCCAGAAACAGGCTGAATACTTGAGGGGGAGACCTTCTAATATTTCTGGAGATGTCTATAGTTTATAGATATCACACTTTTTGTAATGCAATCCACAACCATCCACCTTGGCAAACAATCCACAACCATCCACCTTGGCAAACAATCCACAACCATCCACCTTGGCAAACAATCCACAACCATCCACCTTGGCAAACAATCCACAACCATCCACCTTGGCAAACAATCCACAACCATCCACCTTGGCAAACAATCCACAACCATCCACCTTGGCAAACAATCCACAACCATCCACCTCAGTCCAGTAGGGCTACAGCATCCCTTTCCACTCTATCATCACTGACAAACACCAGCAATCACAATTTAAGGTAAGAAATTGAATTTCCGTTACATTTGTAGCCTTAAGCAATGCATTAAACATAATACATCACAACTATCAACTACGATTACATTATCATTGTTATTTTTTACAATCTGTACACCTAAAAAAAAGAGGGTTTGCTATTTTTTTTTTTGAGGGAGGGGGGAGGGGGTTGCAAGGAACCGAACCCTATTTTCTCCATATGTTTTTCAGTTTGTTTTAGACAATTTTTTTTCTTAGCCAGAATGTTAACTACCGTTGTAATTGATGGTCAACTGTCTAATCATCTGAAAAAGTCAAATGTGATTAGAGAATGGGAGGTAATCAAGTTTAATGTGAGGATGGATCAACTCCAATTCCCTGGATCAAGAGCCCTGCAGCAGCATCAAGAGAGCCCCACTGAAGAGAAAGAATCCTGCGTGAGTGCTGTACCAGTCATGCAAGACTCATTTCATGCAGATTTCAGATAAAACATATATTAAAAGAGCTTTTAGAAAAGGTAGATAGAATGAGTAGATAGATAATCTTTCAAGGCAAATTAAGATGTACAGAGATAAGAAAATACAACAAAATGAACTACAGAAAGGGTGGGGATTGAACCCATTATATTTTTTTTAAGTTTATTATTATTATAATTATGATTATTATTTCTAATATTTATTATTATTTTTTTGTAATTGTGGTATTACGATTTTGTGAACCAAAATACAGTGGAACCTCAGTTTACGACCGGCACCCTTCTGAAACAAAGCTCAGCACTCGACTAAACAAATACGACTTGCCAGAACTACATTGTAAACTATTTGTGTTTCTGTGCATTTTTTGTTGTTTTTTGTATTACATGTATTTGTATAAATAAGTCACCATAGGGCCTACGACGATTAGTGATAACAGCCAACCAAACAGAAAACTGGTTGGGAAGAACTTGTTTAATCCTCAAACACAGCGGCACTCAAACAGCTGTCTAGAATGAATAAAGGTCGCATACCGAGTTCCGCAAGACAGGTATACAGGTATTGTATACCTGTCTTGCACAACTTGTCAGGCACTGCAACATCATGGTATCTTGATTCAGAGGACATCTACATGACCTTCTTTACGACTTCTACAACTAGCCCATCAATTTGGGAAGGACCTACTTCCACTGGGGAATCCCGCCTACCAGTGACTATGCCCTCGTCTGCTACACGTCCCTATTCACTGACGCCTATACGTATAAGCGCCAATCTCCTTACCTGTGCTTCAGAATCTCTACAACCATGGTGCTGTAAACACCACCTCCAAGGCTGAGGGACTAATTACCTCATCTTTTGTATATAGTTCTTCTGTTTTCTATTTATGTCCAAGAATCTGTATTGATAAAGCCACTGGATGGCGAAACGTCTACAATAAAGACAACCAGATGTTGCACTTTCATCATACCGAGTTCCACTGTACATTGATTATTCTAGGTATTAACTCTTATATGTTTTAAAGCAGATATGTAGGTAATAATTTTAACGACACTCTCCATCAACAGTGATAGATGTAGCATCAGTCAGTGCCTCTACAGTGCAGTACCCTGGAAATAATTACCACAGATGTTGTAAGTTTATTTAGGCACAGGTACACATAATTACAATTATCATGCATGTGTAAATTACCCTCCAGGATAATCCAGAAAAAATTTTAGAGCGAAGTTATTTCCACCGGGGGTTGTTGTATAGCATTATCTTATTGTATAAATCACATACATGAAAGTGCAATTACTGTATGTTCATGGAAAGTGTCAAGCCCATAAATCATGCAACACTACACATGAGAGGAGAAAGTGATAGTTGGGGGCAGGTGGGGGTACTGAGGGAAGAACATGACAGGTGAAAGTGATGACTGTGGGGAAGGTGGGGGTACTGAAGACAGAACATGACAGGTGAAAGTGATGACTGAGGGGAAGGTGGGGCTACTGAAGACAGAACATGACAGGTGAAAGTGATGACTGAGGGGAAGGTGGGGCTACTGAAGACAGAACATGACAGGTGAAAGTGATAACTAAGGGGGGAGGGGGGGGTTACTGAAGAACAACACTTCATGTACAATATAATTTTATGTTCTCATCTGGCACAAAATATTGAAAAAAATATATTATAAGAAGTTTTGTACATCCCACACTAAGCATGTCTACCTGGAGTCTACCTGGAGGTTATTCCGGGGATCAACGCCCCCGTGGCCCGGTCCACGACCAGGCCTCCTTGTGGATCAGAGCCTGATCAACCAGGCTGTTACTGCTGGCTGCACACAGTTCAATGTACGAACCACAGCCCGGCTGATCCGGCACTGACTTTAGGGATCTGTCCAGCTCTCTCTTGAAGGCAGCCAGGGGTCTTGAAGGCAGCCAGGGGTCTTGAAGGTAGCCAGGGGTCTTGAAGGCAGCCTAGGGTCTTGAAGGCAGCCAAGGGTCTTGAAGGCAGCCAGGGGTCTTGAAGGCAGGGATCTTGAAGGCAGTCAGGGGTCTTGAAGGCAGCCAGGGGTCTTGAAGGCAGCCAGGGGTCTTGAAGGCAGCCAGGGGTCTTGAAGGCAGCCAGGGGTCTTGAAGGCAGCCAGGGGTCTTGAAGGCAGCCAGGGGTCTTGAAGGCAGCCAGGGGTTTATTGGTAATTCCCCTTATGCTTGGTGGGAGGCTGTTAAACAGTCTTGGGCCCCGGACACTTATGGTGTTTTCTCTGAGTGTACCAATGATGCCCCTAATTTTAATTGGGGGTATTTTGCATCCCCTGCCCAGTCTTTTACTTTTGTAGGGAGTGATATGTGTGTGCATGTAAGTTCATTAAGGTACAGGAACACATTAGTACATTATCATACCTAGTAAAACAAGTGCAAATTACTTAGGATAATCCCCCAAAAAAGTCAAAGTGACTTATTACCGTTGGGGTGATATACAAGCAGATCCCGCTTTACAGCGCTTCTCTTTAAGGTGTTTCACTAATGCAGCGGTTCTCAATTATACCCATTCTTCGTTATTTAGACTTCCAAAAATAAATATATTCACCACTCGCTATAAGTTAAGTACGAACATATTTTAAGTAATGTGTGTACTGTTTATGTATTGTTTAGGCCTAGCTCTATTTTATTTTATTATTATTATTATTATTATCACACTGGCCGATTCCCACCAAGGCAGGGTGGCCCGAAAAAGAAAAACTTTCACCATCATTAACAGGCCCGGTGGCCTGGTGGCTAAAGCTCCCGCTTCACACACGGAGGGCCCGGGTTTGATTCCCGGCGGGTGGAAACATTTTGACACGTTTCCTTACACCTGTTGTCCTGTTCACCTAGCAGCAAATAGGTACCTGGGTGTTAGTCGACTGGTGTGGGTCACATCCTGGGGGACAAGATTAAGGACCACAATGGAAATAAGTTAGACAGTCCTCGATGACGCACTGACTTTCTTGGGTTATCCTGGGTGGCTAACCCTCCGGGGTTAAAAATTTGAATGAAATCCTAGGAGGCCTGGTCACAGACCGGGCCGCGGGGGCGTTGACCCCCGGAACTCTCTCCAGGTAAACTCCAGGTAATCATTCACTCCATCACTGTCTTGCCAGAAGGGTGCTATATACTACAGTTTTTAAACTGCAACATTAACACCCCTCACTTAATATATGATAGTGTAAACATATTATCAGGTTTTTATTTATTATTATTTTTTATTAACACATCGGCCAGCTTCCCACCAAGGTACGATGGCCAGAAAAAAAAAGCTTTCACCATCATTCAGTCCATCACTGTCTTGCCAGAGGCGCACTTACACTACAGTTATAAAACTGCAACATTAACACCCGTCCTTCAGAGTGCAGACACTGTACTTCCCATCTCCAGGACTCGAGTCCGGCTGCCGGTTTCCCTGAATCCCTTCATAAATATTACCCTGCTCACACTCCAACAGCACGTCAATTCCTAAAAAAATTTGTTTCCATTCGCTCCTATCTAACACGGTCACGCATACTTGCTGGAAGTCCAAGCCCCTCGCACACAAAATCTCCTTCACCCAAACCCCCTCCAACCTTTCCTAGGTTGACCTCTACCCCGCATTCCCTCTACTACAGATTTATACATTCTGAAAGTCATTCTATTTTGTTCCATCCTCTCTACATGTCCAAACCACCTCAACAATCCCTCCTCAGTACTCTGGATAATAATTTTGGTAATTCCGCACCTTCTCCTAATTTCCAATCTACAAATCTCTGCATTATATTCACACCACACATTGCCCTCAGACAGGCTTTTATATAAGAACATAAGAGCGAAGGAACACTGCAGCAGGCCTACTGGCCCATGCGAGGCAAGTCCAAGTCTCCTACCGGCTTAAGCCAATGCACCCAACCTAGTCAGGTCAGGTCACATTGACTTAAGGGAGGAACATGGCAACCGACCTGGTAGCACAAGCTATCAGGTCCAACTCACACCCACCCACACCCACTCATGTATTTATCCAACCTATTTTTAAAGCTACACAACGTTCTGGCCTCTATAACTGTACTGGGCAGTTTGTTCCACTCATCCACAACTCTATTACCAAACCAGTACTTTCCTATATCCTTCCTGAATCTGAATTTTTCCAACTTAAAACCATTGCTGCGAGTCTGTCTAGGCTAGATTTTTTTCAGCACACTATTTACATCCCCTTTATTTATTCCTGTTTTCCCATTTTACACCTCAATCATATCCCCCCTATTCTACGTCTTTCTAGAGAGTGCAGTTCGGGGCCCCTTAGCCCTATCCTCATAGGGAAGGTTTCCTGACACATGGGATCAACTTTGTCATCTTCCTTTGTACATTTTCCAGAGCATTTATATCCATTCTGTAATACGGTGACCAAAACTGTGCAGCATAATCTAAATGGGCCTAACCAAGGATAAAATAGAGTTGAAGAACAACCTGAGGACTCCTATTATTTATGCTTCTTGATACGAACCCAAGGATTCTATTAGCTTTATTGCGAACATTTATGCACTGTTGTCTTGGTTTCAGATTACTGCTTACCAGAACTCCTAAATCTTTTTTGCAATCCGTAATATTAAGATCTACATTATTTAGTTTATATGTGGCATGGTTATTGTCCTGTCCAACATTTAGAACTTTGCATTTGTCTATATTAAACTGCATCTGCCACTTCTCCGACCACTGCATCAGTCTATTTAAATCTTCCTGGAGTGCTCTAATGTCCTCGTCAGAATGAATTCGACGGCCTATTTTGGTGTCATCGGCAAACTTGCTGATGTAGCTCTTTATGCCCTCATCTATGTTGTTTATGTAGATTGTGAACAGCAGGGGGCCCAACACTGACCCCTCATTTGAAAGGAGGGGAAAAAGGCTATGATTCCCTTTCCAGCAATTTTCACTTACAGCAGTAGCCCGGAACCTAACCTGCTGTATAAGCGGGGCCCTACAGTAGCCCGGACCCTAACCTGCTGTATAAGCAGGACCCTACAGTAGCCTGGAACCTAACCTGCTGTATAAGTGGGGCCCAACAGTAGTCTGGAACCTAATCTGCTATATAAGTGGGGCTCTACAGTAGCCCGGAACCTAACCTGTTGTATAAGCAGGGCCCTACAGTAGCCCAGAACCTAATCTTCTGTATAAGTGGGGCCCTACAGTAGCTCAGAAACTAACCTACTGTACAAGCAGGGCCCTACAGTAGCCCGAAACCTAACCTGCTGTATAAGCAGGGCCTGCTTGTGCTATGGACAGTTATAACAGCCGCATAAATATGACATATCCGGCTATAGTACTCTACTTCCTCATTACTCACATGATGTATACAAAGCATATAAACCACTTAATGACTTGAGCAGTTTACAGCTGTCAGTAACCCCCAGTTCAGAGAAAAATCCCAAGTGCTGTTTTGATCCATCCTGAACAATGTCAGTTTAAAAGACGACCAGATAATGATCCAGGATTAACAAGTTTATTTAGGTCCAGGTACACATAAGTACAATTATTATACATAGTTTAACATACAAAACAACCACTGTGAAAGAATAGAGAAATTCCAAGCGAACAATGTTCCTTGATAATGTGAGTAGTCACGAAAGCACTTGGAATTTCTCTATTCTTTCACAGTGGTTGTTTTGCATATTCTGAAATCACCTGTTTACTGTGATCTTATTGCATAGTTTAACATACAGTGGAACCTCAAATATCGAATTTTCTTCAGTCCAGAAGTCTGTTCGAGTGCCTTTACCGAATTAATTTATTCCCATCAGGAATAATGTAAATTAGATTAGTCCATTTCAGACCCTTAAAAATACACTTACAAAAGCACTTACAAAAATACACTTACATAATTGGTTGTGTTGGGAGCAGTTCGATTTTTGAGGTTCCACTGTACAGTGGACCCCCGGTTAACGAACTTTTTTCATTCCAGTAGTATGTTCAGGTGCCAGTACTGACCGAATTTTTTCCCATAAGGAATATTGTGAAGTAGATTAGTCAATTTCAGACCCCCAAACATACACGTACAAACGCACTTACATAAATACACTTACATAATTGGTCGCATTTGGAGGTGATCGTTATGCGGGGGTCCACTGTACATCTAAATTACCTCGGATAACCCAAAAAGTCAAAGTCACTAATTTCCACTGGGGTCCTAGTAATATCTTAATAATTAAAACACTATCTAAAGCTTTCACTCCTGGCTGAGTTAGTTATGAAACGTTCCAGCCATATATGGATCTCCACATAAATAAACTAAAATAAATGTGTCACCCTTCATGATTTTGATCAATGTTATATGTCCATGCAATACTGGACTCTTATGCATAATGCAACAGTATAAATAGTAAACTTGACATGCTAGGCAGGTGTTACGGGACCATGCTAGGCAGGTGTTACGGGACCATGCTAGGCAGGTGTTACGGGACCATGCTAGGCAGGTGTTACGGGACCATGCTAGGCAGGTGTTACGGGACCATGCTAGGCAGGTGTTACTGGACCATGCTAGGCAGGTGTTATGGGACCATGCTAGGCAGGTGTTACGGGACCATGCTAGGCAGGTGTTACGGGGCCATGCTAAGGGCAGGTGTTACGGGACCATGCTAGGCAGGTGTTATGGGAAACCCTGCTAGGCAGGTGTTACGGACCATGCTAGGCAGGTGTTATGGACCCTGCTAGGCAGGTGTTACGGACCATGCTAGGCAGGTGTTACGGACCATGCTAGGCAGGTTACGGGGCCATGCTAGGCAGGTGTTACGGGACCATGCTAGGGAAGGGGTTACGGGACCATGTAGGCGGGGTTACGGACCATGCTAGGCAGGGGTTTTCTGGAACCATGCTAGGCAGGTTTATGGACCATGCTAGGGAGGTTTACGGACCATGCTAAGGCAGGTTTACGGGGCCATGCTAGGCAGGTTTACGGACCATGCTAGGGAGGTTTATGGACCATACCGGCGGGTTGGACCCTTGGGCATGTTACTTACACCTGTTGGCCTGTTCACCAGCTAGCAGGATAACCTAGGGTGTTAGGCGACCCTGGTGGGGGTTCGGCATCTGGGGACAAGATTAAGGACCCAATGGAAAATAGTTTAGGACCCTCCTGATTTGACCACTGGATTTTTTTGGAAACCCTGGGTCTTAACCTTTCCCCCGGGTTAAAATTCCCACAACTTTCCTTAACCTTTCCTTTTTACGTGCCCGCTAGGCCAGGGTTTACTGGGCCATCTGGGGCAGTTAAGGACCAAAGGTAATTGCAGGTCCTTCGAGACCATGCTTCGGTTTTTCTGGGTCACATGCTGGGGTTAAAACCAACAAAACTTTTCAGTCTTACTTCCCTCTGGGGGCTTCCCATGCTAGGCAGGTCTTACTGGACCATGCTAGGCAGGTCTTACTGGACCATGCTAGGCAGGTCTTACTGGACCATGCTATGCAGGTCTTACTGGTCCATGCTAGGCAGGTCTTACTAGACCATGCTATGCAGGTCTTACTGGTCCATGCTAGGCAGGTCTTACTAGACCATGCTATGCAGGTCTTACTGGACCATGCTATGCAGGTCTTACTGGACCATGCTTTGTAGGTCTTACTGGATATGCTATGCTATGCAGGTCTTACTGGACCATGAATGCAGGGCTTACTGGCCATGCTATGCAGGTCTTCTGTCCATGCTATGCAGGTCTTACTGGCCATCTATGCAGGGCTTACTGGACCATGCTTTGTAGGTCTTACTGGATATGCTATGTTATGCAGGTCTTACTGGACCATGATATGCAGGTCTTACTGGACCATGATATGCAGGTCTTACTGGTCCATGTATGCAGGTCTTACTGGTCCATGCTATGCAGGTCTTACTGGTAAATGACAGGCAGGTGTTACCGGACCATGTTAGGCAGATCCTACTGGACCATGTAAATAAGTAAGTTTATTCAGGTATACACAAATACAGTTACATAGATTATCATACATAGCAGCATATGTGTACAGAACCTGAGATAACACAAAGAAGTCAGACTGACTTATTTTCATTTGGGTCCTACAGTAGCCTGGAACCTAACCTGCTAGACAGGTGTTACTGGTTCATGCTAGCAGGTGTTAACTGGTCCATGCTAGGCAGGTGTAACTGGATCATTCTAGGCAGGTGTAACTGGACCATGCTAGGCAGGTGTAACTTGACCATGCTAGGCAGGTGTAACTGGACCATGCTAGGCAGGTGTTACTGGACCATGCTAGGCAGATGTTACTGGACCATGCTAGGCAGATGTGACTGGACCATGCTAGGCAGGTGTAAGTGGACCATGCTAGGCAGGTGTAACTGGACCATGCTAGGCAGGTGTTACTGGGCCATGCTAGGCAGGTGTAACTGGACCATGTTAGGCAGGTGTTACGGGCCATGCTAGGGCAGTGTTACTGGACATGCTAGGCAGTTTACTGGACCGTGCTAGGTAAGATAAGATACTATATTTCAGCATGATACAATGTCTGTACAGAGGTGAATGACATTTAGGTGTGTGTGCAGAAAACCTCTTAATAAGGACAGCATTTCGGGCAAACTGAAGACTAACGTAAGCTTAATAACTCAAAGTGATTTTTGTGCCTAGTATTATGTCTATGGGTCCTGTTGCAGCCATCACGAGAGTGCAGTTGGAGTAATTACAGTGGACCCCCTCATACGATCACTCCGAAGGCACCAATTTGTAAGTGTATTTGTAAGTGAGTGTACGTTGTTATTTTGGGGTCTGAATGGACTAATCTACTTCACAATATTCCTTATGGGAAAAAATTCGGTCAGTACTGGCACCTGAACATACTTCTGGAATGAAAAAATATCGTTAACCGGGGGTCCACTGTATTATAAGTTATTGGTTTGTAAATGTAGAAATAAGAGTGAATGTTTTTGTACAGTAAATAGATTTAGGTCTTTAACCCTTAACCCGCAACTGGTCCAAACGTATATATACGTTTTTTCAACATTTGAAAGTACGTAAAAAAAGTAGATCTTTTTTCTTTTTACCTTTGATAAAGTGTAAAAAAAACTTTGATGAATTTTTTTTTTTGTTATACTATTTGAAAATATGTAAAAAACATAGATCTACTTTTGGAGCACTATCGCATGTGAACGTAGATCTCTTGAACCGATTTACGTTTTAACTGTCTCAAGCAAGATCTACTCACATGCTAGTGTCAAAAGTAATCTACGTTTTACATAATTCAAATACACTAACAAAAAAAAAAAAAAGTAGGATCATTTTTTTTTACACATTTTCAATTAAAAAATAAAAAATTTGACTTTTTTACATACTTACAAATTAGAAAAACGTAGAGTGGGGAGCGTGTGTTTAGCAGTGGACTGTATTTTTATTGAGTTAACGGCATTTGCTGTTGAGAATCCCCTAGCCACAAATAATGAGGCAGGTAGGGTAGTTAGAATTGCATAGTGTGCTTTTGTGATACCACATTACTTATCTTTGAGAGATGCAACCGTTTTGTACGCTTTTCTCGTGTGTTGATATTGGTTGAATTTCAATGCTGTCAAGGTGCAGGCCAGAAACTTTCCTTAATTATTTTAGCAATAAGAGTACAGCCTCTCCTACACTTAGCGACGTACAGTGGACCCCCAACACGGTTAACGATATTATTTCACTCCAGAAGTATGTTCAGGTGCCAGTCTGACTGATTTGTTCCATAGAAATATTTGAAGTAGATTATCCATTTCAGACCCCAACTTCACGTACAACGCACTTACATAAATAACAATTACATAATTGGTCGCATTCGGTTTAATCGTTATGAGGGGTCCACTGACTTGTTTACCGACACTGCAATTTACAAAGGCTTCTGACCAGTATGCATACCTAAATAATGTAATATAGAGCTGATTTCCTCTATTCTGTTTTTACAATAAACAGTCACTACTGCACAAACATTTAAAATATACTAAAGTTATAATAGTGCAAAGGTGACATTAAAACAATATTAACCTAAACGTCCAAACATATACAGTGGACCCCCGGTTAACGATATTTTTCATTCCAAAGTATGTTAGCAGGTGGCCAGTACTGACCAAATTTGTTTCCCATAAGATATGTAAGTAATTAGTCATTTTTCATGACCCCCAAACTACACGTACAAACGCACTTACATTATAACTTACATAATTGGTCGCATTCGGAGGATGAGTTAAGGGTGGTCCACTGTATAACGTTTTACGATATTTGAAAGTACGTAAAAAATAATTTCTTTTTTATTCTACATTTAAAGAAGTGTAAAAAAAAATTGATCTACTTTTGTAGGACTTACACACGTGAAGTATGACTGCTTGGAACGTTTAAGGTTATAGATGGCTGACACAAACTCACACATTAAGTAATGCTCCTTGCTTAGTAACAAATTGTTTTACCATGTAGTTTAGGAACGGAAAGCTCCGTCATTGAAAGAGAGGTTATTGTTAATCATATGTTTTAGTTGGACATTAATATGTAGAAAGGTATTGTCAAGTTAAGTTTAGTTTATTGGTAGTCATTAGGACTGATATTATTAATCCTTTATTAACAATACTGTTGAGTGAGCTGGTTTGGTGTGGGGATGACAAGTTTAATGTCATCTCAAAGAGAATACGTCTAAGTTGTTGTGAGCATTTGGAAGGTCATTGATGATAAAATGAAAAGTAGGGCAAAATGCCAATGTCCAAAGTCTTATTGAAGAGGCTGTATCCTAATAGAGAATCATTGACCCCGGTTTACGATCTAGCTCCAATGCGACCATATGTAAGTGTATTTATGTAAGGCATTTGTATGTTATGTTTGGGGGTCTGTATGGGGACTAATCTAATTCACCAATATTCCTTATGGAACAATTCGTCAGTACTGGCATCCTGAACTTACTCTGAATGAATAATATCGTAAACCGGGGTCCACTGTAATTGTTGTCTATTAGTAAGTAAACTTTACATACACAAGTGCACGACCTATGATATGTAATGATCAAGTTTAAGTAGATGTCTGGTTATTCTGTCAAAAGCTTTCTTAGGTCAGATAAGTCCTAATGGACCTTCATTTTTTCCAATTGCGTCATTTGGCTTCTGTATCCTCCTGAAGCCAAACAAGAGGGTAGAATGTTTTGTGATTTTAAAACAAGTATAACTTTTTTGTAGAGTTTCTTTTCAAGTTTTTGGATAGTAAGTAATTTATTAGATACACACAAATCAGTTAACATGATATCATACATAGGAGCATATGTGTCCGAGAACCTGGATAACCCAACAAGTTCAAACAAATGATTTATTTCCACTGGGGTCCTTTACGCAAGGCAAGTTTGATATCAGCCTATAGTTGTTTACATTTGTTGGGTCTCCACCTTTGTGTACTGGTGTAACCTTGGTATCTTGAGTAATATAATGGTGGGTGAGAGGACATAAACCGCTCATTTGGACAATAGTGGTGAGAACTGAGCTAGATTTCCCGATTTATTTATCAAATTAACCCATAAACGGTCCAAACGTATATACATGTATACGTATTTTCAACATTTGAAAGTATGTAAAAAAAGTAGATTTCTTTTTGTTTTTTTGCATTGAAAATGTGTAAAAAAAACGTAGATCTACTTTTGTAGCACTACACGTGTGAACGTAGATCTGCTTGGACCGTTTACGGGTTAATAATCAGGGTGGCCTCAGTGGGCTCGGTTGGAGCAAGATAGAGGAATGTTGCGAAGTTTACATCTATGTAATCACTGGCTTGGTAAGATAAGATAAGTTTCTTGAAATTTTAACCCCGGAGGGTTAGCACCCAGAAACCCAAGAAAGTCAGTGCGTCTCGAGGACTGTCTAACTTAATTCCATTGTGGTCCTTAATCTTCCCCCAGGATGCCACCCACACAGTCACTAACACCCATGATGCCACCCCACGTCCACTAACACCCAGTATGTGGACACAGTCCACTTAACACCCAGGATCCACCAACCAGTCCCTAACACCCAGGATGCGAACCACACAGTCACAACACCCAGGTACCTATTTGTCTGCTAGGTGAACAGACAATGTGTAAGAAAGTGTCGGAATTTCCACCCGCTAGGGAACGAACCCGGCCTCCGTGTGGAAGCGGGAAGCTTAGCCACCAGGCCCACGCGGGCACAACATGTAAAGGTGCCTGGAATTTACTGAGAACTTAATCGGATAGTTTAAGTAAGTTTATACGTATAATAATACAGTTACAACAAGATTATCATAATTAGCAAATGATATGATAACCCAGCATAACCCAAAAAAGTCAGAGTGATTTGTTTTATGGTTACGGTTGACCGTGCTCCGAGAGTCTTCCAGATCGTTTTTATAGTACAGTCGTTTCAATTCTTACAATAATTGTGATTTAGCATGATACATATTTGTACCAAACGTTATTCTCCCCTGCCTTGGATCAAATTTGATTACCCCCCCTAGTCCCCCAGTTGCTCCATGACCCCCACAGGTTTAACACACCCTCATAGCTTGCTATAATACCTTGCTATAATACCTTGCTATACCTTGCTATGCCTTGCTATAACACCTTGCTATAATACCTTGCTATAATACCTTTATTTATTTATTTATTTATTTACAAATTTAGCACACATACAGAGGTACAACCAATAAGTAAGAGCAGTATCCAAACCCCCTATACTATGCATAGCAATTACGGGCTGGCTAAAATAACTTAAGATCATAACATTGATGTAAATCATGATAAAACCTAATGTAAACAGGTTACTATAAAGCACAAGTGATATTACAAGACAGTCATATGTTGTATGCATTGTTGTACATTCAGTAGAATGGAGTATCTGTTAGGTATGTATTAAAAAATAATTAAGTTAATGGTTTATAGTTTAACATTTATGGATACATTGTGAAAACTTAATATAACATTTATAAGTTCATTATTCATTTTATTTGTTTTGGGTGAGTAAGGATCTTTGAGAAAGACTTGAATTTATAAACAGTAGTGATTCTTATTATTTTTTTTTTTTTATTATCACACGGCCGATACCCACCAAGGCAGGTGCCCGAAAAAAAAAACTTTCACCATCATTCACTCCATCAACTGTCTTGCCTAAAGGTGCTTTACACTACAGTTTTTAAACTGCAACATTAACACCCCCCTTCAGATGCAGCACTGTAATTCCCATCTCCAGACTCAGTCCGCCTGCGTTTCCTGATCCTTCATAAATGTTACCCTTTGCTCACACTTCAACAGCACGTCAAGTATTAAAACCATTGTCCCATTCATCCTATCAAACACCTCAGCATAGCCTTGCTGGAAGTCCAAGCCCCTCGCACACAAACCCTCTACCAACTCCCTCCAACCCTTCTAGCGAACCCCTACCCGCCTTCTTCACACTACAGCTGATACACTCTTGAAAGTCATTCTGTTCGCTCCATTCTCTACATGCCGAACCACCCTCAAAACCCTTCCTCAGCCCTCTGGACAACAGTTTTGGTAACCCGCACCTCCTCTAACTTCCAAACTACGAATTCCTGCATTATATTCACACCACACATTGCCCAGACATGACATCCCACTGCCTCAGCCTTCTCTCGCTGCAACATTCATCACCCACGCTTCACACCCTATAAGACGTTGTAAAACATACTCTCATAAATTCCCCTCTTGCCTCCAAGGACAAATCTTGCTCCACAGACTCCCTAATGCACCACTCACTCTTTTTCCCTCATCAATTCTATAATCACCTCATCTTTCATAGACCCATCCGCTGACACGTCCACTCCCAAATATCTGAATACATTCACCTTCCTCATACTCCTCCCCTCCAATCTGATATTCAATCTTTCCTCACCTAATCTTTTTTATCCTCATAAACCTTACTCTTCCTGTATTCACCTTTAATTCTTCTTTTTGCACACCCTACCAATTCTATCCACCAATCTCTCAACTCTCTTCAGAATCCTCCAAGAGCACAGTGCTCATCAAAGCAGCAGCTGTGACAACTCCAACTTGTGTGTGATCTTATCTTTTAACTCACCCTCTTGCAAGACCCTCGCATTTACTTCTCTACAACACCCATCTATAAATATATTAAACAACCACGTGACATCACACATCCTTGTCTAAACCCCACTTTACTGGGTAAAAATTACCTTCTTTCTACACTCAACTTGAGCTCACTACCTCGTAAAAACCTTCATGCTCTCATAACCTACCTCCTTTCACCATACACTTGCAACACTGCCACATTCCCCCTCTATCCACCCTGTCATATACCCTTTTCCACTACATAAATCCACAAAACCTCTTTAAGCCTTAGTCTAAATCCTGTTTCACTTATTGTTTCACTGAAACACCTGGTCAACACCCCCTACCTTTCCTAAACCCCTGTTCATCTGCTATCCTATGCTCCTCTTCACTCTTAATTCTTTCATTAAAACTCTACCATAACACTTCCAGTAACTCAACAGACTTACCCCTTAATTTTGACTCTCTTTTATCCCCTTGCCTTTATACAAAGGACTATGCATGCACTCTGTTCCAATCCCTAGGTACTACCCTCTTCCATAACATTTATAAAAATTGCACCAACCACCCAAACTATATCCCCACCTGCTTAACATTCTATCTTTACCCCATCAATCCCTGCTGCCTTAACCCCTTCATTTTGCCTATGCCTCACTAACTTCCCACACTCACAACTGCTCTTCCTACTCTACAAGATGATATTCCTCCTTGCCCTATACAAAAATCCAGCTTCCCAATCTTCTCAACATTAACATCCTCAAAATATTCCTCCATCTTCCCATACCTCTACTCTCCATTTATAACTCCCTCTCCTATTTTATAACTGCAAATCCATTTGTTCTCAGGCTTCTTAACTTGTTAATCTCACTCCAAACTTTTTCTTATTTCAACAAATTTTTGATCATCTCACCCACTCTCTCAATTTGCTCTCTTTTACATTGCTCACCACTCTCTTAACATTCTCCTTTTTCCATACCTTCCCTCCTGCATCACTCTACTTTGTTAACAACTCTTCTCATATGAACTTTCCCTTACTACCTCTTTACATCATCATTCAACCAACGCTCCTCTTTCCTCCTGAACCACTTTCCTGTAACCACAAACTTCTGCGAACACTCTAACACTAAGTTTTAACCTACCCCTACCTCTTCGACCCCATTGCCTATGCTCCATTAGCCCACTATCCTCCAATAGCTGTTATATCTTACCCATACTGCCTCCCTATTTTAGTTTATAAACTTCAGCCCCCTTTTTCCCTGAAGCTTCTATTCTCCTTGGTATCCCATCTACCTTTACTCTCAGTGTAGCTACCAACTAAAAGTGATCTGATATTATCTGTGGCCCCTATAAACAGTACATCCTGAACTACTAACGTCTTTTATCTACCATACTAATCCAAGCAAACACTGTCATTTCGCCCTACACATATCGTGTTAGCTTATTTTCCTCTTTTTCATAAAATATGTATTACCTATAACTAAACCCAGATTTTAGGCCTTTTACATGTGCATTGAGTTTTTCAACATAGTTGAATGACACGAGGAACATCAAAGAGTGACGTGTGCCTTGTTATGGTCATGTGTTCTGTTGAGGTTGGCCAAGATAGTTTGAGGGTAGGGTTAATATCATATTAAGTGTTCTATTAGTGGTAAAATAGGTTGCGATAGTAAGTATGATGTTTTTTAAGTGAGGAGTTTAGTGTATTGATTGGAGAGTGTGCTTTTTGAGATTTTGTATCATTCAGCCACAAAATGCCGCTAATAGGAATAACATTAAAGTCAGGTCGATGGATCTATAATTTCCTCACTAAAAGAACAAAGAGTAGTACGTCAACAGAGAAATCGAGGCAGTACGGTGAAAGCTCTTTTTCCACAAGCCACAGACTATCTCCATCTTGTTCTCATCCTCATTCCGACATAAAGGATGTCAGCAAAACACCGTTCTTTCCTTTGCAGATTGACACCGAATCTGCATGACAGTTTTCCATTGAGGCACTGCAAGCTCAAAGGGGCATCAACCAAATCTTTCAGTGGCTCAGAAAAATATATGTTAGATGAAAAATTTCAATTACTCAATATGGTAAACATGAGGAAATTAAATCTTCATCAGAGTACAAAACAAATTTGGCCACAAAATAGAACGAACACCAACGTCAAAGACCTGGAGTGAATTATGTTCGGAGTATCTCACCTCAAGGACACATAACAATGTTATCAATCGCACTGCTAGAAAAATGACAGTGGATAATGAGAACCTTCAAAACTAGGGACCAAGCCCATGATGACACCTTCAGTCACTTTGTTCTATCTAGGTGAATATTGCTGCACTCTACAGCACCTTTCAAAGGGGTGAAATTGCCGACCTAAAAATGTACAGATGAACTTCAGGCGACGCAACGGAGATTAAAACACCTCAATTACTGGGAGCGCTTGAGGTTTCTAAACCTGTATTCCCTGAACGCAAGGGAAATACATGATTTTATACACCTGGAAAATCCTAAGGGACTAGTACCGACCTGCACATCGAAAATCACTCTACTAAAGCAAAAGACTTGGCGACATGCACCATCCCCCCAAGAAAAGCAGGGGTGTCAACAACACGTTAAGAGACATACAATAATGTCAGGGGCCGAATCACTGTTCAACTGCCCCCGTCACACATAAGGGGATTACCCAAAAACCCCTGGATCTTCAACTGGCACTGGACAATCACCTAACAGTCAGTTACCTGATCACCGGGTGTGGCTCACGTTGGTTGCGTGCAAGCAGCAGACAGCCTGGTGATTAGCGCTGATCCACCAGGAGCCTGGTCACAGACCGCCGCGGGGGCATTGACCCCGAAACTCTTCCGTAAACTCAGGTATACACTTGCCTATACACCTTACTATAGCAATTGCTAAACACCTTATATAGCACCTTGCTATAAAAACCTGTGCTATACACCGCTATACACCCTGCTATAACACCTGCAAACACCTTCTATAACACCTTGCTAGAACACCCTGCTAAACACCTTCATAAACACCTTACTATAGCACCTTGCTATAAAACCTTGCTATAACACATGCTATAACACCTACTATAGCACCTTGCAACACTTGCTATAACACCCTGCTATAACACCTTGCAATAAACACCTGCTAGTAACACCCTGCTATAAACTCTTGCTATAACACCTTACTATTGCACTTCTATAACACCTGTGCTATAATCACCCTTATAACATCCCCGCTATAACACCTTGCTATAACACCTTGCTTAACACCCTGCTATAAAACCTGCTATAATACCTTATTAAACACCTTGCTATAAAAACCTGCTAAATCACCCTGCATAAAACCCTGCTATAACACTTGCATAACACCCTGCATAGCACCTTGTCTATAAACACCTTAACTATAACACCTGCTATAACACCTGCTATAACACCCTGCTATAAACCTTACTATAACACCTTGCTAAACACCTTGCATAACCCTTACTTAAACACCTTGCTATACTGCTTTAACACCCAGCTATAAACCCTGCTATAACACTTGCTATATACACCTTTCTATACACCTTGCTATAACACCTTGCTATAACACCTTGCTATAAACCCTTGCTATAAACAACCCTGCTATAACACCTTGCTATAACACCTTGCTATAACACCCTGCTATAACACCTTGCTATAACACCCTGCTATAACACCCTGCTATAACACCTTGCTATAACACCCTGCTATAACACCCTGCTATAACACCCTCTATAACCCTTGCAAACCCCACTATAAAAACCCCTTTCTATAACACCCACTATAAAAACCTTCTATAACACCCTACATAACACCTTCTAATAAACCCTCTAAAACATTGCTATAACACCCCGCTATAACACCTTGCTATAACACCCACTAAACACCTTGCTATAAAACACCCTATTTAACACCTTGCATAACACCCTACTATAAAACCTTGCATAAAACCCACTAAACAACCCTTTCTATAACACCCTCTATAACACCCGCATAACACCTTGCTAAACACCTTGCTTAAACCCTGCTATAAAACCTTCATAACACCTTGAAAACACCCTGCAAACCCCCCTATAACACCCTGCTATAACACCCTGCTATAACACCCTGCTATAACACCCTGCTATAACACCCTGCTATAACACCCTGCTATAACACCCTGCTATAACACCCTGCTATAACACCCTGCTATAACACCCTCTTTTAAAACCCTGCATAAAACCCTGCTATAAACCCGGGATAACACCCTGCTATAAAAACCCGCATAACACCCGCTTAAAAAACCCTTTCTATAAAAACCCTGCTAAACACCCTGCTATAACACCCTGCAAACCCTTGCATAAACCCTCTATAACACCCCGCATAACACCTTGCTAAACCCCTGCATAACCCTTGCTATAAAAACCCTGCTATAACACCCCCCTAAAAACCCCGCTATACACCTTCTATAACACCCCATAAAACCCTGCTAAAACCCCTGCATAACCCCCTGCTATAACACCCTGCTAAAACACCCTGCTATAACACCCTGCTTTTAACCCCGCCCATAACACCCTGCTATAAACCCCCGCTTAACACCCTCTATAAACCCCTAAACACCCCGCTATAACACCTTCTATAACACCCTGCATAACACCCCGCTATAACACCTTGCTATAAACCCTGCTATAACACCTTGCATAACACCCTGCTATAAAACCCTGCTAAACACCCTGCATAACACCTTTCATAACACCCTGCTATAACCCCTCTTAACACCCTCTTTAAAACCCGCTAAACACCCGCTATAACACCCTCATAACCCCTGCATAAAACCTGCTAAACAAACCCCGCATAAACCCTTCTATAACACCCCCATCCCCCTGCTATAACACCCTGCTATAACACCTTGCTAAAACCCCGCTATAAAAACCCCGCTTACACCCTGCTAAAACCCCCGCATAACACCTTTATAACACCCTGCTATAACACCCTGCTTAAACCCTGCTATAACCCTTGCTATAACACCCTGCTTAACACCCGCTAAACACCCGCTAAAACACCTTTCTAAACACCCTGCTATAACACCCTGCTAAACACTTGCTATAACACCCTTCTTTAAAACCCTCCCCATAAAACCCTGCATAACACCCTGCTATAAACCCCTTTAACACCCTCATAACACCCTGCATAACACCTTTCTATAACACCCTCTATAACACCCTCAAAACACCCTCTATAACACCTTGCTATAACACCCGCTATAACACCCTCTAAACACCCGCATAACACCCTGCTATAACACTTGCTATAACACCCGCTAAAACCCCTGCAAAACACCCGCAAAAAACCTTGCTATAACACCCTGCTTAACACCCTGCAAAACACCCTGCATAAACCTTTCTATAAAACCCTGCTATAACACCCTGCTATAAAACTTTCTATAAACCCTGCTAAACACCTTCTATAACACCCTCTATAACACTTCTAAACACCTTTCTATAACACCCCTATAAACCTTGCTATAACACCCTCCCATAACACCCTGCAAAAAACCCTGCTAAAACCCCTGCTTAAAAAACCCTGCTATAAACCCTTTCTAAAAAACCCCTTTCTATAAAACCCGCTAAACACCTTTAAAAACCCTCTATAACACCCCCTCTTTTAAACACCCTCATAAAAACCCTGCTTTAAACACCCTGCTAAACACCCCAAACACCTTTCATAAAAACCTTTCTATAACACCCCGCAAACCCTTGTATAACACCCGCAAACAACCTCATAACACCCCTTAAACCCTTAAAACCCTCTAAATTATATTTCTCATCACTAATAAACCCCATAAAAAGAACACAAAAATAGAAAAACGACTATAATAGTCTTAATAAACCCTAATTCCCGGGTATAAATATTATATTTTTTCAAAATAATCTTTACATAGATTATAATTGACTCCATGGTTTTCCCCCCCATACGGTTTTACGCTTCCCCTATCTATAAAAGGGAGATAGCACCCTAATCTAAGAATACAATAGGGGCCAGGGCTAACCCAGGGCAAAAAGTGCCTCCCCTCGAGCATGACCCCTACGGGGTTATGCTTCCCAATTTTAAATAAATAAAAGAATTTTTTTAAATGACACAAGTAACACCTATTTATAAACCACAGGGGAGGGGCCAGGACTAGAGTCCAGGAGTAACACAGGCCAGCTCCCAGGGCCCCCACGGCCCCCACGGCTTAGATCCCCAATTATAACATTAGTAGTGATGGGGAAAAATATAAATTTAAACCACCTATATACAGTCAGGGTCCAGACTAGAGTCCAGGGAAACAGTGCACCTCCCACACCACACCCCGCCCCCACGGGGTTACCCCCCCCCCCACCAAGGGTAATCAACAACACTGGAGACCCATATCGGGTAGAGTCCAGCAGGTAACACACAGGGGCCCCGGAGCTAGAGTCCAAATAATATATCATCTTGGGAAAATAATGGTAGGGTTTAGCAATGATAAAGGGGGGGGTGAGGGGGGGCTGGTAGGTCCGGGCTCCCCCCTCACTCTCACAACCCGCTAAATTTTAAAATTTTTTTTTATATACATTTTACCTCATAGGTCACATTAATGGTTTTTTTGTGTATATAAAGTAGATTTTTAAACTATGTTAACATCTATGAGCTATAATTAATTGCCAGTGGAAATTTGTCGAATTTTTGAGTTTTTTTGGGGGTAATTTACCTTTAAAAATATTTAAATATAAATTTTTAGGTTTGTAGGTCCCATTAAGTTTTTTTTTGGGATATAAATGTATATTAATCTATAATTAATTGTCCGTGCAAATTAGTCGATATTTTTGCGTTTTTTTTTGGGGTAATTGACCCTTAAAAAAATTTTTTATATACATTTTTTACCTCAGTCTCACTATTTAAAGTTTTTTTATGTATAAAATGTAGATTTTAACTATGTTTAAAATCTATGAGCTATAATTAATTTTTTCAGGAAAAATTTGTCAATATTTTGCGTTTTTGGTGTAAAAATTACCTTTAAAAAATTTATATTACATTTATTCCCCCATAGCTCATATTAAAGTTTTTTTTTGTATAAAAATGTAGATTTAATCTATGTTAACATCATTCTATAATTTTTTGTCAGTGGAAAAATTTGCAAATTTTTTGCGTTTTTTGGTGTAATTTTACCTTAAAAATTTATATTTACAATTTTTTTGTTATTATTATTATTATTAAAGATTGCCGGGATTCTCCCGGGCCCGGCCCTTTTTCCCAATGTGGCCGGCCTTTTGGGTCCCTTTAGGGGGGGTCGAGACCTAAGTCTCCCTGGGGGGAGGGACAAGTCCTCCTCATTTTGGGACCCCCGTCCCCGGCCACCCCAAGCTAGGCCCCCTCTGGCCCACCCCGCCCCCAAGGGGGGAAATGGGAAGAAAGTCTTATGAGCTAAAGGCTCGGGGTCAGCACCTACCCCCACCCAGAAGTGTTGGCCTGTGTGATGCACATTTTTTAGGTCAAATAGGTCATATTAATGTTTTTTTTTTGGGGGTATATAAGTGGATAATTAATCTATGATAACCCTTTTTGGTCTATAATTAATTTCCCAGGGAAATCATCACTTTCTTTGCCTTTTTTGGGGGTAAAATTATACTTCAGGGAATTTTATATCAAATTATTTGGTCAGTAGGTCTTTCCAAAAGGTTTTTTCAATTAGGAAATGGGACCCAAAACTATGTTAAAATATTGGGCAATGACTAACTTGTCAAGGACCCAGTGAAATATAACTTACTTTTTTGACTTTTTTGGGGATCCTGGGATTTTAAAAACCCTATTAAAAAATATATGAAAATTGTATTTATTGGTACCTGTACTAAAACAACTTTTTGCTACTTATTTTAAAAAATCTTCGAGAAACATGTTTTAAAAAAACGTTTATCAGGAAGCACAATCAGGATCAGAGGGAAATTCTCTCTTGCTCCGAAGCCCAGTGGAAAAAAGTCGAATTTCTTGGATTATCTTGGGTAATCTACACAACTACTATTAGATAACTATGTAACTAACTTATGATACCCAATAAACTTAACAAAACCTCAACACAAGCACAAGGGCAACACTAACATAATCACTTTTCTGATTTTTTTGGGGGGATTTTAGTAATTTACACTAGTATGAAAATGTATTTTTTTTTGTACCTTACCTAAAAAACTAACTAAAAAAACTTTCAAACATTAAAAACCCCCGGGGTTTAAAAAAGTACATAAAATTTAACATTCCGGAGGCCTCTCACATAACCGGTATTTTCATTATTCCATGGTGTGTTATATTAAGGGGAAAAAGAAGTTTATTTACAGAAACATATAAGTACACTTATGGTAAATTACCCTCCAGATAAGACAAAATAAGTAAGATAAGAATAAGAATAATAAAAAATATACGGTGGGAAGGAAAGTTAAATGAAATTAAAACTGAGTTTCAAAATAAAAAAAATCAATTAAATCTGTTAAAATTTATAATAAAGGGTAATTTATTTTTTTCCATCCTCCCTGAAAAAAAAATTTATTTGAACACTCTTCAGTGTTCGATTCTTACAACCATTAAATAAATTTATTATGCAAAATTTTTTCGTTGAAGATAGCATCCTTAAAAACCCCTCTAATTTCGAGTAAATTCACTTTAAAATTAGTCCAGTTCTATAATAAGAAAGTATAATTGCAATATAAGTATTTTAATCACCCCTAAAACCCGTTTAAAAAAATCGGGCACAAGCAAGCATCAACCAATAGCGCGCCGTATATTTGTTTCAAATTTCTTGAACCCGAGTTTTGAAATGATTTTTTTAATAAACAGGTTAAAAGCAAATTTTTGCATTTTTTTCTGATTTTTTTCAGTATATGTTAAATAAAACTTGAGATAAATTAATTGTTAAACACGTGATTTGTTTAAAAAAAGGAAAATTCAAGTTATGGGACTTTGAATAATGGGTCTTGATCCAGGACCACTGAAGGGGGGTTTTTTTTTTATGCGGGAGGGGGCCCTTTATCTAGGGAATTTGGGTCTGTGCTCCGTTCCCGAAATTAAACCTGAAAACCTTCCACACCCCCGAGGCGTGGAGTTAAAAGATAAAGAATCATACACAAAGTGGGAGTTGTCACAGCTGCCTTTGCTGATGACACTGTGCTCTTGGGAGATTCTGAAGAGAAGTTGCAGAGATTGGTGGATGAATTTGGTAGGGTGTGCAAAAGAAGAAAATTAAAGGTGAATACAGGAAAGAGTAAGGTTATGAGGATAACAAAAAGATTAGGTGATGAAAGATTGAATATCAGATTGGAGGGAGAGAGTATGGAGGAGGTGAACGTATTCAGATATTTGGGAGTGGACGTGTCAACGGATGGGTCTATGAAGGATGAGGTGAATCATAGAATTGATGAGGGAAAAAAGAGTGAGTGGTGCACTTAGGAGTGTGGAGACAAAGAACTTTGTTCTTGAAGGCAAAGAGGGGAATGTATGAGAGTATAGTTTTACCAACGCTCTTATATGGGTGTGAAGCATGGGTGATGAATGTTGCAGCGAGGAGAAGGCTGGAGGCAGTGGAGATGTCATGTCTGAGGGCAATGTGTGGTGTGAATATAATGCAGAGAATTCATAGTTTGGAAGTTAGGAGGAGGTGCGGGATTACCAAAACTGTTGTCCAGAGGGCTGAGGAAGGGTTGTTGAGGTGGTTCGGACATGTAGAGAGAATGGAGCGAAACAGAATGACTTCAAGAGTGTATCAGTCTGTAGTGGAAGGAAGGTGGGGTGGGGGTCGGCCTAGGAAAGGTTGGAGGGAGGGGGTAAAGGAGGTTTTGTGTGCGAGGGGCTTGGACTTCCAGCAGGCATGCGTGAGCGTGTTTGATAGGAGTGAATGGAGACAAATGGTTTTTAATACTTGACGTGCTGTTGGAGTGTGAGCAAAGTAACATTTATGAAGGGGTTCAGGGAAACCGGCAGGCCGGACTTGAGTCCTGGAGATGGGAAGTACAGTGCCTGCACTCTGAAGGAGGGGTGTTAATGTTGCAGTTTAAAAACTGTAGTGTAAAGCACCCTTCTGGCAAGACAGTGATGGAGTGAATGATGGTGAAAGTTTTTCTTTTTCGGGCCACCCTGCCTTGGTGGGAATCGGCCAGTGTGATAATAAATAAAAATAATCATGTGGGAGCGCTAAACCCTTAGGATTATACAACGCATGTGGGGGGGAGGGATGGAAGGTATTCAGGCTCAATTCAGGGAACTGGAGCACAGATCCAATTCCCTAGATCAAGAGCCCCTCACCAGTGTCAAGGAACCTCCCTTGAGGGGAGAAATAATATAAATTATTATTATAATCAAAAAGAAGAAAAAAAAAAAAAAAAAAAAAGAATACGAAGAAACACAAAATAGTTTACAGCAAAGTTCTGGCAGGACGTGTTTGTTTGGTCAAGTAGGAAGCTGTTTGTGATCCGAGGTTCCACTATATTACTATTATTTTTATTATTATTATGGTTCATATTGTTATGGGTAAGGATAAAGTCCTGTACACAGCAGGTTCCTTAATATAGTGTTCCTGATCCAAGGAATTGGACCTGGTAAAGAAGTCACAATACCGTGACTGGAATAATAAATAACCCGCACACAGGAGACTGAAGCTTATGATGACTTTGGACCATTGACTAGTACAGACTAGTTAATGGTCCTAGTCGGACCAAATCATCGTCAAGAGCTTGTCTCGTGTGAGTTATTCGTGAATTGAACCTGGTCTCGTCTTCCTTGCATCTGATCTAGACCTTATCTGCTCTTCCCTGGATCTGATGTGAACCTGGTCTCCTATTTGGATCTAATCTAGACCTGGTCTCCTCCTCTTTGGATCTTATCTAGACCTAGTTTCCTCTTTGGATCTAATCTGGATGTCTCCCATTCCTCTTGATGCTGAATAACCTCTGTGGGCCGAGTGTGCCTCCATAATGTTACAGTTCGGATAGCTGTCTGAACCTCGATGTCAACATGTTTTTAGCAGCACAATAATTGAAAAACTTTTTGTTTTTCCTGATTTAATAGATGGTTTAAAAAAATAAGTAACACACGAATATTTTGTAACAGGATGTGCGAAGGAGAAAAAAGGAAATTGGTAATTCCATCAGACTTGGGTTATGGAGCGTCAGGTGCACCTCCAAAGATCCCAGCTCACGCTACGCTTGTTTTCGAGGTCGAACTTGTCAAGATTGAGAGAAAAGAAGAACTCTGAAAGATGTGAAAGGGGACATTTTCTAAATAATTCTCTAGTGTCTGTTAGATAATTTTTTATCATCAAATATATTGTACAGTATTATATACTATACTAATTTTGTTTATTAAAGAGTACGCTCTCCAAGCTTGTGTTTTATATATCAGTATTTAATATGAAATTCTGCTACATTATCATTGTCATTTGATGTAATACATTCATGTTTTCAGACTGGGGTTTATATTCAATTTTGTATTTTTATTTATTTTTTATTAGCACATCGGCTGATTCCCACCAAGGCAGGGCGGCCTGAAAAGGAAAACTTTAATCATCATCATTCACTCCATCACTGTCTGGCCAGAGTTGTGCTTTACACTAGTTATAAAACTGCAACATTGACACCTCTCCTTCAGAGTGTCAGCACTGTATTTATCAATTATAAAATGTTATAAGATTAGAAAGTTCTGATATCCTTGTCTCAACTCTACACACTTGCTGTATCATTTATGAAATAAATTTAAGGAATGTACAGCATTTCCTTTTATTAACATGAAACCCAATATTATTATTACAATCAGAACTAAGCACTGAACCCATAGGGGTCGTACAGTGTGAAACCCAGTAACGTTTGTTATACTAAACACAGTTTACTATAGTTGACTAAATCATTACAGTATTTTAATATTCATGTGGAAAGTGCTTAACCTGTAAGGGTCATATTAATGGAAAGTGCTAAACTCATGAAGGTCAGAGTGCTGGTCAACAGAGCCCCATCATGACTCACGAAATCACAATGACATGATTGCAATCAAACCACTCGCTATAAGTTCAATCCCTGCCTATGGTACGGTCTGTTCAACAGAGGGTGGAAATAGAACGGCGCCAACAGTTGATGAAACAAACTGGTCAGGCCGTCAGTGTGTCTCAGGTGGGTCTATCAGGAAGGTAGACAACATTACATTATTATAATAATCAAGGGGAAGCGCTAAACCTGAAGGATTATACAGTGCCTGTGGGGGAGATGTGGAAAGTATTCAGGGAACTGGAACACAGATCCAGTTCCCCAGATCAAGAGCCCCTCACCAGCATCAAGGCACCTTCCTTGAGGGGTGACAACATTACACTGGAGCAATGATATCTATCAGATTTCTTGGAACATTGGAAACCTTTGTTATTTGGAAATGATTGGTTTATTTTGGATGAAGAAACTATTTCTTTTCAGCACTTCCTTTTGATTGTAATAATAATAACTATTTCCCTGGGACAAAAGGCCATCGTCAGCATCAAGGCATCTCCCTCGAGGGGTTTAAATAACTCTTGATTATTACAACAATCCGAGCTGAGCACTAAACTGCACGATAATATGTGCTAAAGATGTAATATGCCAGATCCGAGACTAGCGAGGGTGAAGAGGACGCCAAAGGCAGAGTCAGTAAGGGCAGTGAGTGCTAATGGGAAGGTATAATCAAAGTAGTAAAACTGTCACTGACAAAAAGTCAGAGAAGGAATGTGTCGAAGGTGAAGCCGTCAGCGAAAAGGATAATAACTCTGATAACATGCTGGGGCCCAATACCAATCCTGTGGGAATTTGTGCATGGGTTAATTATTGTAATCAAAAAGAAGTGCTAAACCCATTAGGGTCATACAGCATGTGCATGGGTTAAGCCATACTACCACCTGTACCAGTACCCCAGCTTGCTTTTCCAGTTCAGAGAATAGCTTTCTGTATAGCAATATGTCAATAGCTACCTTATATTCTAGGAATATTTAATTCATCCATCCTACTCTCATCTCTGACCTCCATCACACAGGTGCTCCATCACACAGGTGCCACTAGTATGTTTATACAGTCATCCCAAAAAACTTTTGTGCTTCCATGTTTGTGGATTTCCATTATCAAAATTGTTTACTGAAAGGCAACTAGAAAATAAATTTGATTATCCAAACTTTTTTCTTGACTCAGTGGCTTTCTCGTGCCCAAATCTCCCGTGGTCTTCGTCTTATGTATGTCAATATTAACTAGATTAGTTAATAGAGATATGGTTATTGAGGGGAATGTATGAGAGTATAGTTTTACCAACGCTCTTATATGGGTGTGAAGCATGGGTGATGAATGTTGCAGCGAGGAGAAGGCTGGAGGCAGTGGAGATGTCATGTCTGAGGGCAATGTGTGGTGTGAATATAATGCAGAGAATTCGTAGTTTGGAAGTTAGGAGGAGGTGCGGGATTACCAAAACTGTTGTCCAGAGGGCTGAGGAAGGGTTGTTGAGGTGGTTCGGACATGTAGAGAGAATGGAGCAAAACAGAATGACTTCAAGAGTGTATCAGTCTGTAGTGGAAGGAAGGCGGGGTAGGGTCGGCCTAGGAAAGGTTGGAGAGAGGGGGTAAAGGAGGTTTTGTGTGCGAGGGGCTTGGACTTCCAGCAGGCATGCGTGAGCGTGTTTGATAGGAGTGAATGGAGACAAATGGTTTTTAATACTTGATGTGCTGTTGGAGTGTGAGCAAAGTAACATTTATGAAGGGGTTCAGGGAAACCGGCAGGCCGGACTCGAGTCCTGGAGATGGGAAGTACAGTGCCTGCACTCTGAAGGAGGGGTGTTAATGTTGCAGGTTAAAAACTGTAGTGTAAAGCACCCTTCTGGCAAGACAGTGATGGAGTGAATGATGGTGAAAGTTTTTCTTTTTCGGGCCACCCTGCCTTGGTGGGAATCGGCCAGTGTAAAAAAAAAAAAAAAAAAAAAAAAAAAAAGTCGGCCGTCTCCCACCAAGGCAGGGTGACCCAAAAAGAAAGAAAATCCCCAAAAAGAAAATACTTTCATCATCATTCAACACTTTCACCACACTCGCACATTATCACTGTTTTTGCAGAGGTGCTCAGAATACAACAGTTTAGAAGCATATACGTATAGAGATACACAACATATCCCTCCAAACTGCTAATATTATTATTATAATCAAGGGGGAGCACTAAACCCATAGGATTATACAGCGCCTGAGGGGAGATGTGGAAGGCATTCAGGCTTAATTCGGGGAACTGGAGCACAGATCCAATTCCCTAAACCAAGAGCCCCTCACCAACATCAAGGAACCTTCCTTGAGGGGTTATTGAATCGAGTCTGAAGCTAACTTTATTATGCAAAATGCAAACCTTTGTATTTATGATTTCTAGTTTTATTTCGTAATTTATGACTTTTTTTTTCCTACACGTTGGCTATCTGCCGCCGAGGCGCAGTGGTGACCCAAAAAAGAAACACATTTTCACCATCATTCACACATCTGAACTGTCATGTCTGGGCACCTCTGTAAAGACAGTGATTTTGTGTGAATCACTGTCTTTAGAGGTGCCAAAACATGAGAGTTTAGATGTCACTCCAAACAGCTAATATCCTGTCATTTATGCAATGGTATTAAATTTGTCACTGTCCAGTCATATGGCAATTCAGCTGTCCATTAGTGGTTACATTTTTAATGGAATGATTTTCTGGAACATATTTATGAAAAGAGATACACCTACCATCCGACTTACGACCTGCTCGACTTACGACCGTGTTTTTTATGCCAAATTTCTAGGAAATAAACAACTATTTGTGTTGTACACAGTGTTTATCCTAAACCTTACAGTATAAAATACAGTACTAACAACATAAAAAGTAAAGTAAAAAATGAAATACCAAAATAAAACAATAAAATAAAGTCATTACAAAAATGTTTTGTTGATATTCATTAGTAAAGTTCGACTTGCGACCATTTCGACTTACGACCAGTTTCTCGGAACCGAACTTGGTCGTAAGTCGGATGTTAGGTGTACTACCTTTGGTTTATAGACATTACTTGTCGAGTTGCAAGTACTGCACTTTATTATGGAGTTGCAATTATGACATTGCATTTAAGCACATGTAAGGAATTTACATCTCTATTATATACATGGAGTGCTAAACCTGTAGGGGCCATAGTGTGCCTGGGGGAATGGAATACAATCATGCTTGATTCCAGGAACTGACAGTTCCAATACCTTAGATCAAGAGCCCCTCACCAGCATCAAGGAACCTTAGCTCCCTCAAGGGAACTTGCATCTCAAGACATGTACTGTAGACAATGGAGTAACCATTACTGTCAGCCAGAAAGCAGCAATTGAACAAGAATGGTATACAATACCGACAAGATGAAATTAAGACACGTGCAACATCTGGATGGCGAAACGTCTACAATAAAGATACCCAGATGTTGCACGTCTTAATTTCAGCAGTAATTGATACATTTTCTTCCTTTGAAACTGTTACAATATTTTTTTTTGAATATGTAGGCCGTTTCCCACCAAGACAGTGTGACCCAAAAAGAAATAAAAACCCAAAAGGAACAAAGAAACTTTCATCATCAGTCAACACTGTCACCATCATTACATAATCATTGTCTTTGTTACGATGTGTCATAACTTTCGAAGAATTGTCCTCTTCAGGTAGAATATGCAACTTTTAAGTACAGTGGACCCCCGCTTAACGATCACCTCCAAATGCGACCAATTATGTAAGTGTATTTATGTAAGTGCGTTTGTTACGTGTATGTTTGGGGGTCTGAAATGGACTAATCTACTTCACAATATTTCTTATGGGAACAAATTCGGTCAGTACTGGCACCTGAACATACTACTGGAATGAAAAAAGTTCGTTAACCGGGGGTCCACTGTATATCTTCTTTCAACAAACCGGCCGTATCCCACCAAGGCAGGGTGGCCCAAAAAGAAAAACAAAAGTTTCTCTTTCTAAATTTAGTAATTTATATAGGAGAAGGGGTTACTAGCCCCTTGCTCCCGGCATTTTAGTCGCCTCTTACAACACGCATGGCTTACGGAGGAAGAATTCTGTTCCATTTCTTTGTAATCTTGCATATTTTAAGGAAACAAAAATTCCCTATTTACAAAAGGCATCTGTTTATTAGAAGCATAAAATTTACAACTGTGTATGGAGCAAATTAAATAAACAAAAATCTACAAATACAGTACGTTGTCGTAAATGGCTTTCAACGTCTTAATGACAAATACGATTTTTTCCAAAAACTGGAAAATAATAATACATATATCACTAAGAAAATTGTAGTCACAAGTGCATATCATACCACACTATGTAAAAACATGGCAGTGAATGGTAAAATGGGAGGATAAACCTCCTATGTGATGTATGAAATGGTAGGTAAATTATCAAAATATAAGACCTTCTCTATTTACAATTCATGACTACTGTTTCCAGTAAAAATTTCACGAACTTTGGTGAAAGTAAAGTTTGGCTTTATAAATGAAGCATTAGTAATTATGAAATCAAATGTTGATAATCCCAGTTAAGCAAATTTTTGAGTCCATAACTGACATGTTATTCTTCAGTTTACTAGAAATCTACGAAAGTTCATTTAATGCCAATTATGCTAACCCTGTAGTTCCTGAGAACTAGTTAATGATGGTCTTCATCTATGGTAGCCTAAGCTTTATTTCAAAATTCTGATTATGTTAAGAATAATGTCCTGTACCATAGCTCCCTCTTATCTAAGCTAGTTTCTATCATTACTATGCTAGTTTGGCCTCCTGACTTAACCAGTGCATGACATTACACACAATGAATTGAACCCAGTCAATATAGTTCAGGGTTCAAATTTGAGCTTTGAGATACAACTCGTCCTCTAGTAAAGTGTTCAAATTAATTCTGAAAGTATATTTTTACTACCAAATTATTACCCCAGTTTGTGAAATATATGCAGCATCACCCCAAGTGTTTTATATCATGATGTGATACTAATTTCAATAAAATTACCATAATATTCCATACTTGAGCAAATAAACATTAGTTTACCATTACAATACTCCAACAAAAAATCTTCATATATTTTTTTTAATAATTTGATACATTATTATAAGATGGATCTGGTAACTAAAATTTTCCCCGAGCCATTATAAGACTTGGAGCTTTTAAAAATACATTTAAAAATATTGCAACAAATAGTAATATCCTACAAATAATTATAAATTCATAATTCACGCCATATACCAACACATCTCTGCGCTATTTACTGCCGGATAGGTTTGAGCTTCTCCCAGCAGAGCGGATCAAAACTGACGACCCATAAGGTGGACATTCAGACTATGGAACAATAGATCACTGATCTTTGAACTGCTACATGTATGTACTAATTTTAATAAAAATAGTAAAATTGCTTCAGAATTTTGGTGAAATTCTGCACGACTGCAGAGAAAAAAAAAAAGACTGGCTGTCAAGTTACAGCATAAATCAGTACTCCATTGAATTCATGTGAAGCAAATTATATTCTTTAAACTCATGTGATGCAAATTATGCTCTTTAAAAATATTTCCTGACAGGAAAACTATATTATGATGTGAAAACTAAGACAAAATTTCAGTAATCAGCAGACACTGTACTTAAGAAATTCAATGAAAATGTCAGTAATGCCTGTATATACAGTGCAATTCCATTAACCTGTATATACAAAAACTTGAGAAAAACATCTATAATACATCTGATGAACATTTAAATAGGAACATGGTAAAATCTGTACTTTAAGCATAAACAAAGCACAAAATTACTGAAAAAGCAATTTTACATGCCTTTGGTGGACCATGAGATTTTGATAATACTGACTACACATAAGAGCACTATCATTTGCAGCGATACTCTCCATTAAGAGCACAGTGAGACTGTGCCGGCAACGTAAAAATGTACTCAATATACCAGCAATTACTGGAAGTGATGACTGACCTTGCGTATCAATCACACTGCCGACGAAAATTGTATGAAACGGGTAACCTTCCAGGGCTTCCCCTTATTTATGTTGAAAATGGTAAGAAACACATGACTTGTCGCAGCATCAATCTCGGTTAAACTGAAAATATTAAGAAACCTGTAACTTGCCAGATCATCGATGTCAGTAATGAAAATAAATAAACTTTAGGATCATTTAACATGTCAAGGAGCAGTTAAATCATCATATTAACTTTAGGACATTTGCATACAAAATAAAGGAGCCTTAGATGAATAGGAATAAATATAAACAAGGCCCCAAGGGAAATCATGAGGAATGACAACAATAACCCAACTATAACTATGTTGAGCAGTCGCATGATAATTTCATGTTAAGAAATAACATTCACAGAAAAATGTACACAAGTCTGACCAAGGTGATTAAGTTATCAATATATTAAGGGAATTTGCCTCTAGGTCTTTTTACTAATTATAATTAATCATTAAAATACACTTTTCCTCAAGATTCCACTCTGGTTTCATTTTGTCCCACCTGTGTCCCAGTCTTATCGTCTTTCGTTATTGACGTTTCCTTTTTGTCGTCCCCAGCTCCATTGTTAGCAGCCTCATCCGTCTTGGTCTTCTTCTTCGGCTTGAACGATCTTTCGTCTCTACGGCCATCGCCCTCGTCTTCAGAATCAGAGTATTCATTATCAGGAGCAATTCGTTTGTCAGAAGCTCGAATAGAAATTCTTTCGTCTGGACTGGCCTTATCTTCATCTTCGCTTTCTTCTGCTACACCATCCTCTGGAATAGCTGGAAAAGACAATACAAAATTAACAAACTTCTCTTCACATATTCTATTCCTTTCAAGAACTTTGGCAATCAATTTTTTTCAGTAGCCCAGTGAACAAATTCATCCCTATTTAAATCCTACACACTTCTGCCATCAGTTCAAAAGATAGAGGAAACAGCAACAGTAGATTAAAAATTATTAATAAGATATAATGCCTCATCCAAGATCAAACCACAGAACTATGACCCTGTACAGTGGATCTTGTATGCAAAATAGTCAGGTTCGAGTACTCTGTACTCCTCAAGAGTCCTGATACTGATGGGCTTTTGACCCAGGGAATGGGATTAGTCTCCCCCTTCCTTGGATCAAATATGACAGCCTCCTATCCCTCAAGCACTGTATGACCCCTATGGGTTTATTACTTCCCCTAATAACAATAATAATAATGTCAAAACCACCTTATCAACCTCTCTTCAGCCCTCTGCCTAATAAATACCTTTAGTAACCTCACACCTCCTAATCTCGAAGCTACAAATTCTCTGCATAATATTCACACCACACATTGCTCTCAGACAACATCGCTGCCTCCAGCCTTCTCCCTGCTGCGACATTCACATCCCACGCTTCAAACCCACGTAAGTGCTGGTACCACTATACTCTCATACATTCCCTTTTTTTGCCTGCAAGGATAATGCTTTTCATCTTCATAGATGCCACAGTGAAGCACCCACCTTTTCTTCTAGTCAATTCTATGGTTCATCACGTCTTTCACAGACCCTGAACAAGGTACTGTCAGGCTAAAAGACAATAAAATCTACTAAGCACCTGAGATAGTAGTGTATTGAATTTCTAAACAGAAGATAAGGCACTGATTACATCCATTAGTTTTTAAAGCCAAGAGGCAATGTAATGTGATCGTGCACGTGAAAAATAAGCATTATATTAACCCTTAAATGGTCCAAACGTATATATACGTTCACTCGCGTAGCGCCCCAAATTTTTTGAGGAAAAAAAAAATCTTTTCTTTTAAAAGGAAAAAAAGAGCATATGGTACCCAGGCATCCCCAATTATTTTAATATGAACACAGTGAGTGCGCACACCCATTCTCTCATGTCTAGGTGACTCAGGCTTATTGTGGCAATGTTGAATGAATGACAAAGAAAATGTATATATACGTTTGGGGGGCTACGCGCATGAACGTATGCATACGTTTGGACCGTTTAAGGGTTAAGAGTGACTTACCAATACTCTGGACTCCAGGTGCATGTGGCAGCATCCGCAAGTTTTCAAATAACCTCGTTTTAATCTTGTCTAAATATTCAGGTGTGTTTTGGTTAGCCATGTTGGAGGGACTGATGTGCAACTTAAAGTCAGGTCCAAAATATTCAAAGTAGTCATTGTATGGAAGCTCATTAGCAATATCTGTACTTAATGCAACAGCAGTTTCATATGTCCAACACCTTGCAACATTACGAATTGTATAGCCACCTCCACCCAAGAGCAGCAGAGGTAGATTGTACTTCTTGACAAACTCCACACATTTTGCATGGCCTAAAGAAAGGAAAAATCTAAATAAATTATTTGAAATAAACAATATACGTACAGGTCTCCCTCAACATTCACGTTTTCAGCTTTCGTGGGCTTCACACATTCGCGAATTCCCAAACGCCAAATTCCCAGCCGCCAAATCATATTCAAGTTTCCCGCCACCTGCGAGTCCCTACTACCCTCCCACCGACCCCCGCAACTGGCAGCCAGCCCTCCCACCACTCAGTGTGGTGAGTGTTTTGTTTGTTCATTATTTGCTATTAAACTGCAGTATAAATAATGTAAACCCATTCATGACTGCATATTGGAATGGCTATTCGGACAGGTATTAGACGGTGACATCATGTGTTTAGTCTTGAACACAGCAAAGAATCAAACATTTCTGCTACTGCTAATAATAACAATAGTAATAATAATAATAATAATAATAATAATAATAATAAATACGATATAATTGAAGAAGGAAGTTGTACAAAAATATGAGGGAGTGGTTGACACATCGTCAAGTGTGGCTTTGTTCATGCTGGAGTGAGCATTAGTCTCCCTGCTCTTCTAAACATTTCACAATAATTCATTGTGTTTGGTACTTGTAAGATTGAGTGCGACTGGAGTGGTAGAGGCAGTGGTTGAGGCAGCTGTTGAGGCAGCTGTTGAGGCAGCGATTGAGGCAGCTGTTGAGGCAGCGATTGTGGCAGTGGGCGAGGCAGCTGTTGAGGCAGCTGTTGAGGCAGTGGTTGAGGCAGCTATTGAGGCAGTGGGTGAGGCAGCTGTTGAGGCAGCTGTTGAGGCAGCGATTGTGGCAGTGGGTGAGGCAGCTGTTGAGGCAGCTGTTGAGGCAGCTGTTGAGGCAGCTGTTGAGGCAGTGGTTGAGGCAGCTATTGAGGCAGTGGGTGAGGCAGCTGTTGAGGCAGCGATTGAGGCAGTGGGTGAGGCAGCTGTTGAGGCAGCGATTGAGGCAGCTGTTGAGGCAGCTGTTGAGGCAGCTGTTGAGGCAGCGATTGAGGCAGCGATTGAGGCAGTGGGTGAGGCAGCTGTTGAGGAAGCGATTGAGGCAGCGGTTGAGGCAGCGGTTGAGGCAGCTGTTGAGGCAGCTGTTGAGGCAGCTGTTGAGGCAGCTGTTGAGGCAGCGACTGAGGCAGTGGGTGAGGAAGCGATTGAGGCAGTGGCATTTAATAACATACATGTTATTAATAATAATAATACATGTTATTAATATGTACTATTATTATTTATAACATATATGTTATTAAATACCACTGCCTCAACGCTGAATTACTGTGAAATTTTTGGAAGAGCAGGGAGACTAATGTTCACTCCAGCATAAACAAAGCCACACTGACGATGTGTCAACCACTCCCTCGTATTTTTGTACAATTTCCTTCTTCAATTATATTGTATTATTATTATTATTATTATACTATTTGTTATTATTAGCAGTAGCATAAAGTTTGATTCTTTGCTGTGTTCAAGACTAAACACATGATGTCACCGTCTAATACCTGTCCGAATAGCCATTCCAATATGCAGTCATGAATGTGTTTACATTATTTATACTGTAGTTTAATAGCAAATAATGAACAAACAAAACACTCACCACACTGAGTGGTGGGAGGGCTGGCTGCCAGTTGCGGGGGTCGGTGGGAGGGTAGTAGGGACTCGCAGTGGTGGAGGCAGTGGTGGAGTCTGTGGTATTTAATAACATACATGTTATTAAAGCATAACATGTATATATTTAGTACAATTTACGATGTTTTCATGTATTTTATGATTGTTCATGGTTCAACAAGTTAAGGAGGCAGTATTGTATTATATTTCCCTACAATATATTGGGGCACCAAACATTCACGGTTTTTCAACATTTGCGAGGCTCTTGATCCCCTAACCCTCGCGAATGTTGAGGGAGACCTGTACTATGAAACAGGAATATCTGGACAAGTTAATGGTTAAAAAAAATGGCACATATATGTGCTCCTCGACTCACGATGGTTTGACTATGATGGTGCAAAAGCAATTACTTTTGAGATGTAACTTGAGATAATTACTGAGCATGAAGGCAGCAAGTCCCTAACTTTTATTCATTAATTTACTTTTCAGTACTCGTATTTAGTTACAGCAATTATTTGTTTATTTACTTAGTGACATTAATTTATTTAGCATATCGTATGAATATTTGACTTACGATATTTTTGACTTAAAGAGTTTGTCAGAACGTAGCTTCATCATAAGTCAAGGAGCACCTGTATAGTTCAATGTGGAAAATTGCAGTATTTATCCTTGGGAGTGAAAATAAGCCTCACACTTACAAACTAGAGGATATAGAACTTCTTCATACAGAATGTGACAAGGACCTGGAGTCATGTTAAACAGAAATCCAAAGCGAAGACAGCAGTGCCTAAGCATGCACAATAAGGCGTACAGACTTCTTGTATTTATATCAATAAGTTGACAAGTAACAGGAGCCCAAAAAGTATTTTACAGCTACTTCTTCCAACAAATTAGCCACATCCCACCAAAGTAAGGTGACCCAAAAGGAAAAATTAAATTCTCTCTCCTTTTCAATTTAGTAATACACACAGGAGAATGGGTTACTAGCCTCTTGCTCCGGCAGTCTAGTCACTTCTTACAACACTCATGGCTTACGGAGGAAGAATTTTTTCTACTTTCCAATGGAGACTACAGAATTTATATAAAGTGAATAAAGCACTGGAGAACATACAAAGAATGATGAGAAAATTAATTCACTTTACAAGGTATCTTACATATGAAAATAGAGCACCAAACCTGTGAGAGGCCTGATCATGGACTGGGATGCAGGGGTGCTGACCCCTGGAATACCCTCCAGGTATACTCCAGGTAACCTACACTCTTGAAATTGTGTAGGATTAGCGGTATCAATATATATAAAAGAAAGACAGGTTTAAACAAGAGAGAAATAGGGCACCAAGAAATGCCTAGACAGGAAACAACTCAGAACAATGAACTCAAGCTGGATAAATTTAGATTTAGAAAGGATGTAGGAAAGTACTACATTATTTAGCAATAGATCTGAGCACCTCTGCAAAAACAGTGATAATGTGCGAGTGTGGTGAAAGTGTTGAATGATGATGAAAGTATTTTCTTTTTGGGGATTTTCTTTCTTTTTTGGGTCACCCTGCCTCGGTGGGAGACGGCCGACTTGTTGAAGAAGAAAAAAAAAAAAAAAAAAAAAAAAAAAAAGATGTGTTGACAAGCAGAATAATCTAAGTGATCAGCGAAGCTGGTACTACTTACCCGTTAAAATTAGTGGGAGAATTAATGCACAAGAGGCAAATTATGCTCATATATTACAACAATGTCTGAATACAACAGATGATGCACTGGCTGAGGTTGTGACAGGTGATGTTCACCTTAAAACCTAAACTGATTAACCTGCTACACTGTACCGTACTTCGCTTTGAGGCATTGTCAAGATATTCCAACTGCAAATTAATGAGTCTAAAAAAAGTCACTGAAGTGTTTTTGACATATAGCCTCTCCTCACTTAACGACAGAGTTTCGTTCCTAAGACCACATTCGTAAACAAATTTGTCACTAAGTGAGAAGCATACTACAGTGGACCCCCGGTTTACGATATTATTTCATTCCAGAAGTATGTTCAGGTGCCAGTACTGAACGAATTTGTTCCCATAAGGAATATTGTGAAGTAGATTAGTCCATTTCAGACCCCCAAACATACACGTACAAACACACTTACATAATTGGTCGCATTGGGAGGTGATCGTAAAGCGGGGGTCCACTGTATAATGGTAGTGGGTTTGTGTCAACCATCTTTGATATTGTTTTAATATCACCTTTGTGCCATTTATATCATTTCTGATATATTTTTAAATGTTTATACAGTAGTGTACTTTATATTCTAATAAACAAATTACAGAAAATTAGGTCTAATATACATTATTTAGGTATGAATAATGGTCAGAGAGCCTGTCCTAAGTCCGAGTCATTGGTAAGCGAGTAAGTCGCTAATTGAGGAGAGGCTGCATTTAGTTTTCAACTTGGAAGAAAATGTCAAAGAGAATATGAACACAATGAAAGAAGCAAAGAATGGAAGACAACATTAGCTGTTACATGATAGGAATGTTCCCACCCTGTAAACACGTGTACCATATACATACATACAATGTACCATATACATACATACAATGCCTGTATTTCAATCTTTGATCACATCAATCTCACTTTAGATATAGTATGGTATGTATTACCCCAAAATAACATTTGCTAAATACACTTTTTTAAAGAATAGACAAATTTCTCTCAGTCATAAATATAACCACTACCACCCTATGTATGCATCAAGCTGAACTGCACATAATATATCAATGTCTCACAAATAGCACATGTCTGGTGGCTAGCTCAACTCAGCTAGTAGCTGGGTAAAAGAAGCATTTTAAATTTGTGAAGAAACAAATTGCAGTGTATCTGATATGACTATTTTATAAGTACCATACATAACACCAATTGACAATAACGGCAAAATTCAACTCTTCTTTTCGTACCATCTTTTGGTATTACTGTACCTCACAAAAAACAAAGGGCACTGGATCTTCAAATATCTTTTTGACATTAAAATACTGTAATGTACAAGTTTACCTTTGAGCGTGAGATTGAAACAACCGAGCCTGTCTCCAGATAAGGAATCTGCACCGCACTGAAGAACAACTGCTGAGGGCTGGTATGTTTCCATCACCTATTAAGAAAGGTGCCACAAACGTCAACTATTATGGCTCAGTTAACAAATAGCTTCTTAAATGAACATGAATATACAAGTATTCTTTTGTCTATATAAAATATAGAGCATTTTGCAGCATATAAGATGCACCGGTATATAGAATGAACCCCTAGATTTACTGAACCTCCCTTGTTTATTTTTTTTAATTGTTCTGTATTAAATAGAATTATTCATAGATTCCAAGCTTGACCCCAGCCTGACCTTCAACATATAGGATGCAGGATGATTTTTGAGAGAGAAAAAAAAAAAACAAAAAAAAAAAGTCTCGTAAACCGTAAAATACTGTACTGATGTTAATAAAATAACATCTGAACTCGAACATAGTAGATAATCACTTATTTGGCATTTAACATTATTTGGTGATGTTTTCCGCACATAAGAGTAAATTAAGATGGAGGAACAACTCACCTTGGTGAGGATAGGCACAAAAATACTTTCATAACTTTCATCATCGATGCCATCTCTCAGGGGAAAATTGACTGCATAATATTTTCCTTTGCCTGCACCAATATCCTGAAATGCAACAATAGTTTCACAACAAACTGATTTTTCCATTGATATGCAGTAGTTAAATGATAGAAATACTGTGCTGTGTGTTAATTCTAACACGATGACCACCAAGACTCCCTTGTCGGCATCATGGTATAATTGCGTCTGATGATGAATTAGGCACTTGTGAAACACATGGCTATTTTACTGAAGAAACATTTTGCCAACCATTGACTTCCTCAGTCCAGTAAAGAGAAGAATAGTTGAAGATCAGGATTACGAGGTTATCAGTCCCTCAGCCTGGAGTTGATATGATCAGTCTATCAATCTTGATAAAAGTACAGCGTATGTGCAAAGATACCCACGTACTGCACATGTGTAATTCATCATCCTGTCAAGTTCTCTGAACTATTTATCTACATTAACATTCTGGTATGGTAACAAGCATCGTAACACAGTGCAGTGGAACCTTGGTACTCAAACAATTCGTTCCAGAAAGCTATTCGAGGGCCGATCTGTTCGAGTACCTAACGATTTTTTCTCGGCTAATTTTCTTTTTGGCTGGCTGTTATCACTAATCTTCGTAGGCCCCATGGTGACTTGTTTATACAAATATAAAAAAAAACACCAAAAAATGCAAAGAAACATGAAATAGTTTACGGCGAAGTTCTGGCAGGTCTTGTTTGTTTGGTCGAGAGCAGAGTAAACAATCTACTACCGAGCGATTTTTTTACCAAACAAAGTGTTTGAATACCAAATGGTTCAAGTACTGAGGTTCCACTGTATTACAGTCGTTACTCTATTGCAGCATCGGAAAAAAACCTTACTGATTGAAGCCTTGCAACACTTACTCTAAGATCACCAGTTCCTGGGAAATATTCTCCATATTTGTGGAAGGATACAGTCATTACTCTGTCAGTAGTGTAGAAAGCTTCTTCAACACCATCACCATGATGAATATCAATATCAATGTAGAGGACTCTCTGGTGGTACTTGAGTAGTTCTAGGATGGCTAAAACAATATCATTGACGTAGCAGAATCCTGAAGCTTCACTCTGTTCGAAGGAAAAATATAATTCAGTACTTGTAATATGGCATATACTGTACTGCATAATACTGAGAAACAATGAGTCACTAATACCATGGATGGAACACTTCACAAAACAATTGCACGTACAGTGGAACCTCAAAAATCGAACTGCTCCCAACACAACCAATTATGTAAGTGTATTTTTGTAAGTGCTTTTGTGAGTGTATTTTTGAGGGTCTGAAATGGACTAATCTAATTTACATTATTCCTTATGGGAATAAATTCATTCGGTAAAGGCACTCAAACAGCCTTCTGGACCGAAGAAAGTTCGATATTTGAGGTTCCACTGTACGACATAAAATTTATGATGAAACATCATTACTAATTTCATCTAAGTGAACTGTGAATTGCATAGTATTGTAATAAAAAGGCACAATACCACGACTGGAACAATACACAAATAAGCCGCACATAAGAGAAAAACTTACAACAATGTTTCGGTCCAACTTGGACCACTGGTAAGTTATTCGTCTAAGTCGGACCAAAACATCGTAATAAGTTTCTCCTATGTGTGGGTTGTTTATCACTGTACAGCCTACATATGTGGTTATGTATGACAAATGTGTAACAACAGTACAGTGGACCCCCGCTTAACGATCACCTCCAAATGCGACCAATTATGTAAGTGTATTTACGCAAGTGCGTTTGTACGTGTATGTTTGGGGGTCTGAAATGGACTAATCTACTTCACAATATTCCTTATGGGAAAAAATTCGGTCAGTACTGGCACCTGAACATACTACTGGAATGAAAAAAGTTTGTTAACCGGGGGTCCACTGTACTCTTAAATCCTTAGCAGAATCATTGAATTTGATTTTTTCCAATATGTCCGAAAAATTCTGAGCTTGGTTATTTTTTTTTTTTTTTCAACAAGTCGGCCGTCTCCCACCGAGGCAGGGTGACCCAAAAAGAAAATCCCCCAAAAGAAATTATACTTTCATCATCATTCAACACTTTCACCTCACTCACATATAATCACTGTTTTTGCAGAGGTATGTAGTAGGTTGGTAGACAGCAACCACCCAGGGAGGTACTACCGTCCTGCCAAGTGAGTGTAAAACGAAAGCCTGTAATTGTTTTACATGATGGTATGATTACTGGTGTCTTCTGTCTGTCTCAAATATGCAAGATTACAGGTACATCTTGCTACTTCTACTTACACTTAGGTCACACTACACATACATGTACACGTTTATTTATACATACAGTACTCATCTGAGTTTTCTTTAATTTTATCTTAGTTCTTGTTCTTATTACTCTTCCTTTTATATCCATGGGGAAGTGGAATAAAAATCTTTCCTCTGTAAGTCATGCATGTTGTAAAAGTCAACTAAAATGCCGGGAACAATGGGCTAGTAACCCCTTTAATAATTACTAAAAAGAACAAGCACAGCTGGGTTATACACCTACCATCCGGTAGGTCGTAAGTCGAAACGGTCGTAAGTCGAAACGGTCGTAAGTCGAAACGGTCGTAAGTCGAACTTTACTACTGAATATCAACAAAACATTTTTGTAATGACTTCATTTTATTGTTTTATTTTGGTATTTCATGTTTTACTTTACTTTTAATGTTGTTAGTACTATTTTATACTGTAAGGTTTAGGATAAACACTGTGTACAACACAAATACTTGTTTATTTCCCAGAAATTTGGCATAAAAAACACGGTCGTAAGTCGAGCAGGTCGTAAGTCGGATGGTAGGTGTATATGGTTATAATTCGAACAATAGTTCACATTAATGTCACTACTCAACCATTTTAATCAGTGCACTGAATATGTACACACAATACCTAAAACAACTACGTATAGACACATACAAACGTAGGCAGTTCTCTCATTACCTTTTTGGCGTGATGAAGACCACCAGCCCAGTTGACGGCGATATCACATGCTTGTTTATTTAACTTGACAGCTCCGGCTATAGAACCACCAGACGACAGTTGGCAAAACTCGTATAGGCCATCGAAGACTGGACAGTCCTCTCCAACATTGACTGGAAAATACCAAGAAAAATCAATTATTGAATTTTTTTTCTCAAAGCTTCACAATAAAAAAAATATGTACATGGAAATTTAGCAGCAAGTTCAAGAAACTTGGAAGAGGAGTAATACATACAGTAAATAATGGATAATATTGCTAACTAATGACCAGAGAGAATATCCACTTTCAGCTAGTGGAAAGATGAGTAGTGGGGGGGTTGAAGAGGGTTGGAATAGTTTTAAAAATGCAGTATTAGAATGTGGGGCAGAAGTTTGTGGTTATAGGAGGGTGGGGGCAGGAGGAAAGAGGAGTGATTGGTGGAATGATGAAGTAAAGGGTGTGATAAAAGAGAAAAAGGTAGCTTATGAGAGGTTTTTACAAAGCAGAAGTGTTATAAGAAGAGCAGAGTATATGGAGAGTAAAAGAAAGGTAAAGAGAGTGGTGAGAGAGTGCAAAAGGAGAGCAGATGATAGAGTGGGAGAGGCACTGTCAAGAAATTTTAATGAAAATAAGAAAAAATTTTGGAGTGATTTAAAACAAGTTAAGAAAGCCTAGGGAAAATATGGATTTGTCAGTTAAAAACAGAGTAGGGGAGTTAGTAGATGGGGAGAGTGAGGTATTGGTAGATGGCGAGAATATTTTGAGGAACTTTTAAATGTTAAGGAAGAAACAGAGGCAGTAATTTCATGCACTGGTCAGGGAGGTATACCATCTTTTAGGAGTGAAGAAGAGCAGAATGTAAGTGTGGGGGAGGTACGTGAGGCATTACGTAAAATGAAAGGGGGTAAAGCAGCTGGAACTGATGGGATCATGACAGAAATGTTAAAAGCAGGGGGGGATATAGTGTTGGAGTGGTTGGTACTTTTGTTTAATAAATGTATGAAAGAGGGGAAGGTACCTAGGATTGGCAGAGAGCATGTATAGTCCCTTTATATAAAGGGAAAGGGGACAAAAGAGACTGTAAAAATTATAGAGGAATAAGCTTACTGAGTATACCAGGAAAAGTGTACGGTAGGGTTATAATTGAAAGAATTAGAGGTAAGACAGAATGTAGAATTGCGGATGAGCAAGGAGGTTTTAGAGTGGGTAGGGGATGTGTAGATCAGGTGTTTACATTGAAGCATATATGTGAACAGTATTTAGATAAAGATAGGGAAGTTTTTATTGCATTTATGGATTTAGAAAAGGCATATGATAGAGTGGATAGAGGAGCAATGTGGCAGATGTTGCAAGTATATGGAATAGGTGGTAAAGTTATTAAATGCTGTAAAGAGTTTTTATGAGGATAGTGAGGCTCAGGTTAGGGTGTGTAGAAGAGAGGGAGACTACTTCCCGGTAAAAGTAGGTCTTAGACAGGGATGTGTAATGTCACCATGGTTGTTTAATATATTTATAGATGGGTTGTAAAGGAAGTAAATGCTAGGGTGTTTGGGAGAGGGTGGGATTAAAATTATGGGAATCAATTCAAAATGGGAATTGACACAGTTACTTTTTGCTGATGATACTGTGCTTATGGGAGATTCTAAAGAAAAATTGCAAAGGTTAGTGGATGAGTTTGGGAATGTGTGTAAAGGTAGAAAGTTGAAAGTGAACATAGAAAAGAGTAAGGTGATGAGGGTGTCAAATGATTTAGATAAAGAAAAATTGGATATCAAATTGGGGAGGAGGAGTATGGAAGAAGTGAATGTTTTCAGATACTTGGGAGTTGACGTGTCGGCGGATGGATTTATGAAGGATGAGGTTAATCATAGAATTGATGAGGGAAAAAAGGTGAGTGGTGCGTTGAGGTATATGTGGAGTCAAAAAACGTTATCTATGGAGGCAAAGAAGGGAATGTATGAAAGTATAGTAGTACCAACACTCTTATATGGGTGTGAAGCTTGGGTGGTAAATGCAGCAGCGAGGAGACGGTTGGAGGCAGCGGAGATGTCCTGTTTAAGGGCAATTGTGTGGTGTAAATATTATGCAGAAAATTCGGAGTGTGGAAATTAGGAGAAGGTGTGGAGTTAATAAAAGTATTAGTCAGAGGGCAGAAGAGGGGTTGTTGAGGTGGTTTGGTCATTTAGAGAGAATGGATCACAGTAGAATGACATGGAAAGCATATAAATCTATAGGGGAAGGAAGGCGGGGTAGGGGTCGTCCTCGAAAGGGTTGGAGAGAGGGGGTAAAGGAGGTTTTGTGGGTTAAGGGGCTTGGACTTCCAGCAAGCGTGCGTGAGCGTGTTAGATAGGAGTGAATGGAGACGAATGGTACTTGGGACCTGACGATCTGTTGGAGTGTGAGCAGGGTAATATTTAGTGAAGGGATTCAGGGAAACCGGTTATTTTCATATAGTCGGACTTGAGTCCTGGAAATGGGAAGTACAATGCCTGCACTTTAAAGGAGGGGTTTGGGATATTGGCAGTTTGGAGGGATATGTTGTGTATCTTTATATGTGTATGCTTCTAGACTGTTGTATTCTGAGCACCTCTGCAAAAACAGTGATAATGTGCGAGTGTGGTGAAAGTGTTGAATGATGATGAAAGTATTTTCTTTTTGGGGATTTTCTTTCTTTTTTGGGTCACCCTGCCTCGGTGGGAGACGGCCGACTTGTTGGAAAAAAAAAAAAAAAAAAAAAAAAAAAAAATAATAATAATAAATAATAATAATAATAATAAATAATATTGGTAAATAGGAAGTACAATGCCTGCACTTTAAAGGAGGTGTCTGGAATATTGGCAGTTTGGAGGGACGTCTAAATTGTCATATCTGAACGCCTCTGCAAAGACAGTGATTATGTGAGAGTGATGGTGAAAGTGTTGATGATAGGTTTTTTTCTTTTGGGTCACCTGCCTCAGTGGGACCTTTGATGTGCTTCGAGTCTTTCTCCTCCCTGAGCCCGGCCATGGGCCAGGCTTGTCTTGTGCTTGTCTGGTCAGTCAGGTTGTTGTTGTTGGAGATCTGCTGATCCACGTATCCATCACAGCCTGGCTGATCTCGCACCTGGTGAAGATACTTGTTCAGTTTCCTCTTGAAGACTTCTACACTTGTTTCAGTAACGTTTCCATTATCTTCTGGTAAAACATTGAATAATCTGCGACCACGGATGTTGATAGTGTTATCTTATTGTGTCCACGGCACCCCTGCTTTTCGCTGCTTTTTTTTTCACACTTTCTCCCGTATCTCTCACTCCAGTATGTTACGTCTCTCTCTCCTGTATGATCTATAATGGCCATACAGCATTTAGGGAATGTGATTACATTTCTGATCTGAGTTAAGGGAGAGGAGCTCTGGTTCCTTGGATGAAAAGCCCTTCACCAGCATCATGGCAGCCACTCTCCCCATGAGGGTTATGCTACTGCTGCTTGCGCTCTCTATCCACGCTTTGCACAACGCACCTGACATAATGCTTACCAGAAGGCTGTTTCTAGGGGTCAACACCCCACCTAACAACCCAACAGCTTGATCCCAGACCAGGCCTCCTGGTGGATCAAGGCATGATCCCCTGGGCTGTTATTGCTGGCCTATAACTAGATCTCTTCACTCTCTTTCCTTTTCCCCTTACATCTGTATATTCCTTTCTGGCTTTTAAGAATCTCACATCAACATTCTTACTAACATCAGCATGATTCATATATTGTACTGGTTTCGAATTTGTTTTCTTTTTTTTTACCTTCACATGGCTCTCCAATGCCTTCCATTAAACCACTACAGTATTTTGTCTATCATCTTTCCGTACCTTTGATGAGTTTCAAGAGCTTTTCTAATCCCAGAGCCCAGCCATAGGCCAGGCTCAAAATCAACATTTTGGTACCATTTCCTTGTATTATTGCATAAAGAATGCTTACCTAGCTCTATGTACACATCCAGTTGTGACAATACTGTATTGATTATGAGGGTTCTATTGCATTATTTTAATCAGGAGGAAGTGCTAAACCCATAGGGGGTCACACAGTGCCCAAGAAATGGGAGGCATTCAGCTGTGATGCAGGGAATGGGGGAAGATAAATTCTTTAGATCAATAGACCTTCACCAGCATCAATGTTCCTTTTATCCTGTTAGCCCATGATTCAACCAGGCTGTATCAACATCCACCGTCCCAGATTATTCAATATCTTACCAGAAGATGTTGAAACACTGCTGGAACAAGTGTAAAAGTCTTCAATGCTTGATAAGTATCTTCACCAGGTGCCAGGCTGTGATGTACATGTGGGCCAGCCGAACACCAGCACCAGACAAGCCCAGCTGACCGGGCCAGCACCAGACGAAGCCCGGCTGACCGGGCCAACACCAGACGAGCCCGGCTGACCGGGCCAGCACCAGATGAGCCCGGCTGACCGGGCCAGCACCAGACGAGCCCGGCTGACCGGGCCAGCACCAGACGAGCCCGGCTGACCGGGCCAGCACCAGACGAGCCCAGCTGACCGGGCCAGCACCAGACGAGCCTGGCCAGGCTCCAGGATTAGAAAAGAATCTAGGAACTCATCAAAGGCATATCCAAGGTAAAACCCAGAGTTCCACAAAAGCTGGCCAATCTATCTCTAAGTTTGAGACTTATGACTGCTACTCACACTTCTGCATCTGCTTGTTGTACTCGTTCATGTTATCTGGTCGGATGGAGCGGATAAATCTGATGTAGTCATCACTATGGAACTTTGTCATCTCATCTTGTGTAGCTTTATGTGGTCTCTGAAGACGAGCAATAATTGGTTACCAACACTACTTACACACTATGATATAAAGCATATTTCTCTTTTAACACATTGGCTGTTTCCCACTGAAGTAGGGTGACCCGAAAAAAGAAAAAAACACTTTCATTATCACTCACTCCATCACTGTCTTGCCAGAGGTGTGTCACTACTATAGTTTACAAAACTGCAACATATCTCCACCCTTCCTCCAGAGTGCAGGCACTGTATTTCCCACCTCCAGGACTCAAGTCTGACTAACCAGTTTCCCTAAGTCCCTTCATAAGTGTTACTTTGCTCATGCTCCAACAGCACGTCATCATAAAAACTATATTCTAGTCCCCCAAAAAATCACCATCATAAAAATCCTTAATAAATATTAACAACACAGCTTTGCTGCTGTAGCTATAAACAGGTACTTGCAAAACTCTATGAGGTGTATAATACTCAACCAATTTAAAAGAAATGTCGATGGGTTAGGCAAATATTCTGTTAGTGAGATGGATTGTGAAGGACCTACCTAGTATGGGCCAACAGGCCTTCCACAGTGTTCCTCCTTTCTTATGTTCTTAACTCTCTCAATCCCCGTGTAAATGTTCCACATGTCTCTTGCAAAGTATGTATTCTGAAATTGTACAAATATAGGTGTACAGGAGGGCCCCTGCATATTTGGCCTAAATACTTAAGAGATAGGCGAGTTAGCAAGATCGGAGTCCTGGAAGTCGGAAGTACAGGGCCTACACAATGAAGGATAGGAGAGATTATAAAAGTAAGAGGATAATTTGACCCATGATGTCTGTAAATTTCTGGCAAGACAGCTACTGAACGAATGACAAGAGAATATTTCCTTTTCTATAATCACCCTATCTGGTGGGAGAACCAATTTAGGAAAAATAAAGAGTACCAATAAAAACGAAAATAATAATGGTACTCTGTGATGGTAATAATAATAATAATCATAATAATAATTAAACTCACATAAATCTCCATTTTTCTGTATAATCCATAGTTTAGAAGTAGATTGTGTGTCATACGAATTCTATGTGGCTTCATAGGATGACCTTGACCGTAGTAGTAGTTGCCAATGTCACCTGGAAAATTTTTAGAATATAGTAAGTGCATGCATAAATGAGAAGTAGAATTTATTACAAAATTTATGTGATTAGAAGGATATATATTGCAGTTTTTGAACTGTAGTGTTGGCACACCTCTGGCAAGACAGTGATGGAGCGAGTGATGGCGAAAGTGTTTCTTCGTCTATTTTGAGTCACCCGGCCTCAATGGGAAATGACTGATGTGACAATAAAAGATCATGTAATTGTGATTACTTTGTTGTGTGTGTATAGAGAAAAGGATAGCAACAAGAGGGAGCTGATAGGGAAGATGAAGAGAGAACTGGAGGGAGAGATGAAGGAAGAAAAAATGGGAGGGAGAGGAAAGTGGAAGAGGGGGAGTTGGAAGATATGGAATACGCAGACGGGAACGACAGGGAACAGAGGGCAATGGGAACGACAGGGAACAGAGGGCAATGGGAACGACAGGGAACAGAGGGCAATGGGAACGACAGGGAACAGAGGGCAATGGGAACGACAGGGAACAGAGGGCAATGGGAACGACAGGGAACAGAGGGCAATGGAAGACAGGAACAAGGAATGGACGAAGGGAACAGAGGGCAATGGGAACGACAGGGAACAGAGGGCAATGGGAACGACAGGGAACAGAGGGCAATGGGAACGACAGGGAACAGAGGGCAATGGGAACGACAGGGAACAGAGGGCAATGGGAATGACAGGGAACAGTGGAAGATGGGAAAGATTGGGAACAGAAGATAGGAAACATAGGCGAGAGAGGGATATTTACCTGTGATGTCTCCTCTACTACTGAGAGGGAAGAGGTGACAAAGGAGGGAGGGAAGAAGTGACAAAGGAGGTAGGAAAGAGGTGACAAAGCAAGGAGGGAAGAGGTGACAAAGGAAGGAGGGAAGAGGTGACATAGGAAGGAGGGAAGAGGTGACATAGGAAGGAGGGAAGAGGTGACATAGGAAGGAGGGAAGAGGTGACATAGGAAGGAGTGAAGAGGTGACAAAGCAGGGAGGGAAGAGGTGACAAAGAGAAGAGGGGACAAAAGTGGAAGAGAGAAATTAAAAAAGATGAAAGGGGGATAGCTGTAGATGAGTCCAGAGGAATAAGAAAGGAAAATAAAAAGGGGAGAGGAGAGGAAGAGATGAAAGGAAGAAAATTAAAGGGAGGAGACGAAAGGGAAAGGGTAAAAATACAAGATAGGGAGAATATGAGAGGCAGAGATTAGAGAAGAGGCAGTGAAAGGGAATTAGAAAAGATTAAAACACACATATGTACCTATTGATGGTTCCAGGGGTGATGGTCCCAGTGACCCATTCTTAAACCACTCCCCATGAATTAGAAAGGATATTAATACAGGAGCACCCCACTTATACAGTAGGTTAGTTTCCAGGCTACTGCTGTAAAGCAAAAATCACCAAAACTGATACACTGTAAAATGGGGCCTGCCTTTATACGTATAACCAAAATGAAAGGTACTGTATTGAGAAACATGCAGTGTACACAAACTTTAAGTATTAGTTTACGAGAGCTACCCGCCATCTTGTACAGTCGGCCCAAAATGCACCACATGCTAGTGGCTTTTTTTTTTTTATGCCTAACAATATTTTATTAAATGTAAACTACATTGCCTGTATACTGCAGAACAGAAATAAATTTATTATTAATCAGATAAAGAGCCACCATCAATCCTGCCAGAATGCAAAAAATTTTAACAACCTTCCATTTCACTCACACGAGGGTAGCACAGTATCTCCTGGATGGTGAACTGTTTTGAGTTCTGTCCCCATAGTCAAGCCTGAGGCCAGGTATTTCCCTGCTGACTGCCTGGTTAACCAGGCTGTTGGTGCTAGTGGCCCACAGCTCCACACAGCTATCATTAACCCTGTTGATCCAGCACTTGTAGCAGGAGGCTGTCCGACTCCTTCGTGAAAACTTACGACACTATTTCTGATATTGGCTGATACTACTATATTGATTCCCAATTGTGGATGATGGCACAGCATCCATGGGGCCCTATTCTTTTCTAAATTTATTCCACACTATCAACCATATCTTCCACTACAGTTAAGCTGTGTAAAAGTTAGGGACCAGATCCTCAAATACCTTTTCATTATTATTATTATAATCAAAAAAGAAGCGCTAAGCCACAAGGACTATACAGCTCAAATACCTTTTCAGTAAATCCTCACATATAGCAACACTACAGTGACTGCGTAAATGGTACTTAAAAAGTCCATCGAAAATTGCAGTACATAAAAAGGCTTGGATAATTCACTCCATAAGCATGATACATAATACACAAATACAATAATCATATATAGTGTAAATTACCCTCCAGGATAACCCAAGAAGTCAGTGACTTATTTCCATTGTGGTCCGGAGATCTTTCCCAGGATGCGACCCACAACAGTTAACTAACTCCCAAGTACATACCTATGTACTGGTGGGTGAAGATTATTGTTATAATCAAGGGGAAGCACTAAACCTGGAGGATTATACAGCGCCTGGGGGAGGGGATGAGGAAGGTATTCAGGTTTAATTTGAGGAACTGGAGCAGAGATCAAATTCCCTAGATCAAGAGCCCCTCACCAGCATCAAGGAACCTTACTTGAGGGGCTGGTGGGTGAAGAGAGGCAGCAGGTGTTATAAAACTTGCCAGCGAGTCTCACCACACCCAGGATGCAACTGGGTTCTTTCACTGTGAGCTGAACACTACTGCTGAGCTATGAGGCAATATTCCTTCAAGGGAGGTTCCTTGATGCTGCTAAGGGGTTCTTGATCCAAGGAACTGGACCATGCTTCCCATCCTTCAATTAAACCTGAATGCCTCCTAAGCAATGCATGACCCCTATGGGTTTAGTGCTCCCCAAGAATGCAACAATATTCTTTTTTGAAGACACTGGTCATCTCCCACATAATTTATTAGTAGGGTAGGCCTTAGGCCTTATCTTAACACATTGCTAGCACACTCAGCTCACACACTCAGGCCCAGGGTTTGATCCCCAGTATGGGTGAAAACAATAGGACGCTGTCCATGTTTACCTAGCAATAAGTCGGTACCCGAGTGTTAGTCAACTAGTGCGGGTCGCATCCTGGGAACAAAATTGACCTAATTTTCCCAAAATGCTCTGCATAACAAGAGGGTTTTGTGTGCGAGGGGCTTGGACTTCCAGCAAGCGTGCATGAGCATATTTGATAGGAGTGAATGGAGACAAATGGTTTTCAATACTTGACGTTGATAAATTAGACACATGTGCAACTCTTGGGTATCTTTATTGAGGAAACGTTTCGCCACACAGTGGCTTCATCGGTCCATACAAAGGAGAATCTTGAAGAACAGGAGGAGAATGAGGTAATCAGTCCCTCAACCTTGAGTCGATGTGGTCAGTCCATCAATCTTGAATATTCAAAATTGATGGACTGACCACATCGACTCAAGGTTGAGGGACTGATTACCTCATTCTCCTCCTATTCTTCAAGATTCTCCTTTGTATGGACCGATGAAGCCACTGTGTGGCGAAACGTTTCCTCAATAAAGATACCCAAGAGTTGCACATGTGTCTAATTTATCAACATGTCGGTTCTCTGAACCATTCATCTACAATACTTGACGTGCTGTTGGAGTGTGAGCAAAGTAACATTTATGAAGAGATTCAGGGAAACCAGCAGGCTGGACTTGAGTCCTGGAGATGGGAAGTACAGTGTCTGCACTCTGAAGGACGGGTGTTAATGTTGCAGTTTTATAACTGTAGAGTAAGTACACCTCTGGCAAGACAGTGATGGAGAGAATGATGAAAGTTTTTCTTTTTCGGGCCACCCTGCCTTGGTGGGAATCAGTCGACGTTAATAAAAAAAAAGGGAGGGGGGGGAGCTTTCTATAGTAGTATGTCATTGATGTCAGCTATGGTCTGTATACCTTAAACATGTACTTGTAGAAATAAAGATTATCATCAGTATAGTATCATATTTAACTGACTTTTCTGGGGGTGTTATTCTGGAATGTAATTTACACAATGATAATTATATTTATATCAACCTGAACTTTAAACTTTCCTCAAAAGCCTAGGTTAAGTTATCATTACATTAATATTTTCTCTACAACATATATACTCTGTATATTAACCAATACAGTGGACCCCCGCATAACGATTACCTCCGAATGCGACCAATTATGTAAGTGTATTTATGTAAGTGCGTTTGTTCGTGTATGTTTGGGGGTCTGAAATGGACTAATCTACTTCACAATATTCCTTATGGGAACAAATTCGGTCAGTACTGGCACCTGAACATACTACTGGAGTGAAAAAATATCGTTAACCGGGGGTCCACTGTAGTAACTTGATCAATGTAAATTTATAAGGATTTTATTGGCATTATTAACACTGGAGGATTAGTAACCCAGAACAACCCAAGAAAGCCAGGCAACGTGGCGGCTTATTAGTAACCCAGAACAACCCAAGAAAGCCAGGCAACGTGGCGGCTTATTAGTAACCCAGAACAACCCAAGAAAGCCAGGCAACATGGCGGCTTATTAGTAACCCAGAACAACCCAAGAAAGCCAGGCAACGTGGTGGCTTATTAGTAACCCAGAACAACCCAAGAAAGCCAGGCAACGTGGCGGCTTATTGTACCCAGATCAACCCAAGAAAGCCAGCAACGTGGCGGCTTATAGTAACCACTGACACCAAGAAAGCCAGGCAACGTGGCGGTTATAGTAACAGAACCCAAAACAGCCAGGCAAAGTTGGGTTATTAGTAAACCAGAACAACCAAGAAAGACAGGCAACGTGGCGGCTTATTAGTAACCCAGAACAACCAAGAAAGCCAGGCAACGTGGCGGCTTATTAGTAACCCAGAACAACCCAAGAAAGCCAGGCACGTGGTGGCTTATTAGTAACCCAGAACAACCCAAGAAAGCAGGCAACGTGGCGGCTTATTAGTAACCCAGAACAACCCAAGAAAGCCAGGCAACGTGGCGGCTTATTAGTAACCAGAACAACCCAAGAAAGCCAGGCAACGTGGCGGCTTATTAGTAACCCAGAACAACCCAAGAAAGCCAGGCAACGTGGCGGCTTATTAGTAACCCAGAACAACCCAAGAAAGCCAGGCAACGTGGCGGCTTATTAGTAACCCAGAACAACCCAAGAAAGCCAGGCAACGTGGCGGCTTATTTCCACTGAGGTCCTCCCCCAGGATGCCACCCACAAGAGCCTGACACTCAGGTACCTACTGACTGCTAGGTGAACAGTGACAGCAGGTGTAAGGTGACTAACATACATGTACTTATTATTGGTAGGTGAAAATGAAGCAATTTAGAGAGCAGTGAAAATGTACAGCAGTGACAGAAAAAAAGCAGTGAAGAGAGAATAATGAACAGATCACTGAAGAGGCAGCAGTGAGATCATTGATGAGGCAGCAGTGAGACCATTGATGAGGCAGCAGTGAGATCATTGATGAGGCAGCAGTGAGACCATTGATGAGGCAGCAGTGAGATCATTGATGAGGCAGCAGTGAGATCATTGATGAGGCAGCAGTGAGATCATTCAAGAGGCAGCAGTGAGATCACTGAAGAAGCAGCAGTGAGATCACTGAAGAGGCAGCAGTGAGATCATTGAAGAGGCAGCAGTGAGATCATTGATGAGGCAGCAGTGAGATCATTCAAAAGGCAGCAGTGAGATCACTGAAGAAGCAGCAGTGAGATCACTGAAGAGGCAGCAGTGAGTCATTGAAGAGGCAGCAGTGAGATCATTGATGAGGCAGCAGTGAGATCATTCAAGAGGCAGCAGTGAGATCACTGAAGAAGCAGCAGTGAGATCACTGAAGAGGCAGCAGTGAGATCATTGAAGAAGCAGCAGTGAGATCACTGAAGAGGCAGCAGTGAGATCACTGAAGAGGCAGCAGTGAGATCATTGAAGAGGCAGCAGTGAGATCACTGAAGAGGCAGCAGTGAGATCACTGAAGAGGCAGCAGTGAGATCACTGAAGAGGCAGCAGTGAGATCACTGAAGAGGCAGCAGTGAGATCACTGAAGAGGCAGCAGTGAGATCATTGAAGAGGCAGCAGTGAGATCACTGAAGAGGCAGCAGTGAGATCACTGAAGAGGCAGCAGTGAGATCATTCAAGAGGCAGCAGTGAGATCATTCAAGAGGCAGCAGTGAGATCACTGGAGAGGCAGCAGTGAGATCACTGGAGAGGCAGCAGTGAGATCATTGAAGAGGCAGCAGTGAGATCACTGAAGAGGCAGCAGTGAGATCACTGAAGAGGCAGCAGTGAGATCACTGAAGAGGCAGCAGTGAGATCATTCAAGAGGCAGCAGTGAGATCATTCAAGAGGCAGCAGTGAGATCACTGAAGAGGCAGCAGTGAGATCACTGAAGAGGCAGCAGTGAGATCACTGAAGAGGCAGCAGTGAGATCATTGAAGAGGCAGCAGTGAGATCACTGAAGAGGCAGCAGTGAGATCACTGAAGAGGCAGCAGTGAGATCATTGAAGAGGCAGCAGTGAGATCACTGAAGAGGCAGCAGTGAGATCATTGAAGAGGCAGCAGTGAGATCACTGAAGAGGCAGCAGTGAGATCATTCAAGAGGCAGCAGTGAGATCATTCAAGAGGCAGCAGTGAGATCACTGGAGAGGCAGCAGTGAGATCACTGGAGAGGCAGCAGTGAGATCACTGAAGAGGCAGCAGTGAGATCACTGAAGAGGCAGCAGAAACCACTGAAGAGGCAGCAGTGAGATCATTGACGAGGCAGCAGTGAGATCATTCAAGAGGCAGCAGTGAGATCATTCAAGAGGCAGCAGTGACAAGAGATCACTGGAGGGCAGCACTGAGACCAGAGCACTGAGACCAGAGCACTGAGCCCATAGCACTGAGCACTGAGCCCATAGCACTGAGCGCAGAGCACTGAGACCAGAGCATTGAGCACTGAGCACTGAGACCAGAGCATTGAGCCCAGAGTACTGAGCCCATAGCACTGAGCCCAGAGCACTGAGACCAGAGCATTGAGCCCAGAGCACTGAGACCAGAGCACTGAGCACTGAGCCCATAGCACTGAGCACTGAGACCAGAGCATTGAGCCCAGAGCACTGAGACCAGAGCACTGAGCCCATAGCACTGAGCACTGAGACCAGAGCACTGAGCCCAGAGCACTGAGACCAGAGCACTGAGCACTGAGCCCAGATCACTGAGCCCAGATCACTGAGACCAGAGCACTGAGACCAGAGCACTGAGCCCATAGCACTGAGACCAGAGCACTGAGCCCAGAGCACTGAGACCAGAGCACTGAGCCCAGAGCACTGAGACCAGAGCACTGAGCACTGAGCCCATAGCACTGAGCACTGAGACCAGAGCAGAGCCCAGAGCACTGAGACCAGAGCACTGAGACCAGAGCACTGAGACCAGAGCACTGAGCCCATAGCACTGAGACCAGAGCACTGAGACCAGAGCACTGAGACCAGAGCACTGAGACCAGAGCACTGAGACCAGAGCACTGAGCCCAGAGCACTGAGCCCAGAGCACTGAGACCAGAGCATTGAGCACTGAGCCCATAGCACTGAGCACTGAGCCCAGAGCACTGAGCCCAGAGCACTGAGACCAGAGCACTGAGACCAGAGCACTGAGCCCATAGCACTGAGCCCAGAGCACTGAGACCAGAGCATTGAGCACTGAGCCCATAGCACTGAGCACTGAGCCCAGAGCACTGAGCCCAGAGCACTGAGACCAGAGCACTGAGCCCATAGCACTGAGCACTGAGCCCAGAGCACTGAGCCCAGGGCACTGAGACCAGAGCACTGAGCACTGAGCCCATAGCACTGAGACCAGAGCACTGAGCACTGAGCCCATAGCACTGAGCACTGAGCCCAGAGCACTGAGCCCAGAGCACAGAGCACAGAGAGAAGGGAGGGAAGAGAAGAGAGAAGGGAGGGAAGAGAAGAGAGGAGAAGGGAGGGAAGAGAAGAGAGGAGAAGGGAGGGAAGAGAAGAGAGGAGAAGGGAGGGAAGAAGAAGGGAGAGAAGAGAAGAGAGAGAAAGAGAAGAGAGGAGAAGGGAGAGAAGAGAAGAGAGAGAAGAGAAGAGAGGAGAAGGGAGGAGAAGAGAAAGAGAAGGGAGAGAGAGAGGAGAAGAGAGAGGAGAGGAGGAGGGAGAGAGAGAAGGAGTGAGAGGAGAGAGAGGAGGAAGAGAGGAGAAGGAGAGAGGAAGGGAGAGAGAGGGAAAGAGAAGAGTGAGAAAGAAGAGAGAGAAGAGAAGAGAGAAGAGAAGAGAGAGAGAAGAGAAGAGAGAGAAGAGAAGAGAGAAGAGAGCGGAGAGAAGAGAGAAAGAGGAGAGAGAGAGAGAGAGGAAGAGAGAGAGAGAGAGAGAGAGAGGAGAGAGAGAGAGAAGAGAGAGAGAAAGAGAGAGAAGGAGAGAGAGAGAGAGAGAGAGAGAAGAGAGAGAGAAGAGGAGAGAAGAAGAGAGAGAAGGAGAGAGAGAGAAGGGGAGAGAGAGGAGGAGAAGGAGGAGAGAGAGAAGAGAGAGGAGAGAAGAGGAAGGAGAGAGAGAAGAGAGAGAGAGAGAAGAGAGAGAAGAGAGAGAAGAGAGAGAGAGAGGAGAGAGAAGAGGAGAGGAAGAGAGAGAGAGGAAGAGAGAGAGGAAGAGAGAGAAGAGAGAGAAGAAGAGAAGGAGGAGAGAGAGGAGAGAAGAGAGAGAGAGAAGAGAGAGAGGAGAGAGAGAAGAGGAGAGAGAGAGAGAGAGAGAGAGAAGAGGAGGAAGAGAAGAGAGAGAAGAGAGGAGAGAAGAGAGAGAGAAAGAGAGAGAAGAGAGAGAGAGAAGAGAGAGAAGAGAGAAGAGAGAGAAGAGGAGAGAGAAAGAGAAGAGAGAGAAGAGAGAGAAGAGAGAGAGAAGAGAAGAGAGAGAGAGAGAGAGAGAGAGAGAAGAGAGAGAAGAGAGAGGAGAGAGAGAGAGAGAGAGAAGAGAAGAAGGAAGAAGAGAGAAAAGAGAGAGAGAGGAGGAGAGAGAGAGAGAAGAGAGAGAGAGAGAGAGAGAGAGAAGAAGAGAAGAGAGAGAGAGAGAAGAGGAGAGAGAGGAGAGAAGAGAAGAGAGAGAGAGAAGAGAGAGAGAGAAGAGAAGAGAGAGAAGAGAGAAGAGGGAGAAGAGAAGAGAGAAGAGAGAGAGGAGAGAGAAGAGAAGAGAGAGAAGAGAGGAGAGAAGAGAGAAGAGAGAGAGAGAGAAGAGAGGAGAGAGAGAGAAGGAAGGAGAGAGAAGGAGGAAGAGGAGAGGAGGAGAGAGAGAGGAGGAGAAGAGAGAGGAGATAAAGAGAGAGAAGAGAAGAGAGAGAAGAGAGAGAGAGGAGATAAAGAGAGAAGAGAGAGAGAGATAATTCAAACACGTAACAACTACGGTACAAACTAACTATCCATCCCACCATACAAACTTTACAATACTCGTCAATAACATTCAACAACTTATTAAACAGTCAGGTAAGAGTGACAGTCCAGCCAACCGGCGCCACAATGATCAAAAACCATCATTAAATCCAGTCATTATTACCTAAATTAATTTAATATAAGAGGAGTAATTACTGATTGTTTGGTCAAGATACCCGCGCTCGTCCACTCTCACACACTTAACACGAATTAACTCAGTTTTGTGGCAATATGGAGACGTAATGGCATTCCAAATATACTTACTGTCATAGTAGTAGCAAACTTTCTTTCTGTTATGAGGAGTAGTCGACATTTTAGTCAATTAAATAGAGAGAAGGAGTGCGGCACGACCTGAGCTTGGACCAGGCGTGCTGAGCATGCTGGGTAAGCTCAGAGACTAGCTATTTGCTTAACACTCACAGCTGACCGATACCTGAAGTGAGTCTACCCGCTTTCTGTACCGTACTTTTCAGGGGATTCTATTCCAGATTTACCCATATTTTATGTGACTTTCCTCTACTCCACATAACTCCTATCAACTGCAGCTTTAATCACCATTGTTAGCACTAATAAATCCCTTGACTACCAATGCAAAATTTATTCTCTCTATATAAACTATATACATTCAAGTGGTACATAAATTATATATTTTTTTTTTTTCACTGATTTTGATTTGTACGGAAGGACTATATTTTTAGGCCAGAATTTAGCTTAGCGGGTTTATTATACAACTCATTTACCTGGAATGTGTGTAAGTCGAACTATTAGGGAATTATATGACGGGTTCAGGAGCTAGGATTCAACATTCTCGTACTGTAACAGTGATGGTACAATTGCCGACAATATGTTAAGTGAAATGGCACAAGTGAAATTAATGCAACATTTAATTGTGACAACGTTTCACTCTCCAGGAAATGTGTTAGCCTTTACCGGTAACGGCTAAACAAAGCTCCTGGAGAGCGAAACATTGCCACACTAAAATGTCGCATTAGTTTCCACTAGTGTTCTTTTACCTAGCAACAGTCTAAGTCAGCAAGCTATTTACCTACCTGGAGTATACCTGGAGTGGGGTTTTCAGGGGTCAACGCCCCCGCAACCCGGTCCTTGACCAGGTTATTACTGCTGGCCCCCCGTCAGCCGACGTAGGAACCACAGCCCGGCTGGTCAGGTACTGATTTTAGATGCCTCTACAGCTCCCTCTTGAAGACAGTCAGGGGTCTTGAAATCAACCAGGGGTCTTGAAGACATCCAGGGGCCTTGAAGACAGCCATGGGGTCTTGAAGACAGCCAGGGGCCTTGAAGACAGCCATGGGGTCTTGAAGACAGCCAGGGGGTCTTGAAGATACCCAGGGGGTCTTGAAGACAGCCAGGGGGGTCTTGAAGACAGCCATGGGGTCTTGAAGACACCCAGTGGGTCTTGAAGACACCCAGGGGTCTTGAAGACACCCAGGGGTCTTGAAGGCAGCCAGGGGCCTTGAAGACAGCCATGGGGTCTTGAAGACAGCCAGGGGGTCTTGAAGACACCCAGGGGGTCTTGAAGACAGCCAGTGGGTCTTGAAGACAGCCATGGGGTCTTGAAGACACCCAGGGGGTCTTGAAGACACCCAGGGGTCTTGAAGACAGCCAAGGGGTCTTGAAGACACCCAGGAGGTCTTGAAGACAACCACGGGGGTCTTGAAGACAGCCAGGGGGGTCTTGAAGACAGCCATGGGGTCTTGAAGACACCCAGTGGGTCTTGAAGACACCCAGGGGTCTTGAAGACACCCAGGGGTCTTGAAGGCAGCCAGGGGCCTTGAAGACAGCCATGGGGTCTTGAAGACAGCCAGGGGTCTTGAAGACACCCAGGGGGTCTTGAAGACAGCCAGGGGGTCTTGAAGACAGCCATGGGGTCTTGAAGACACCCAGGGGGTCTTGAAGACACCCAGGGGTCTTGAAGACAGCCAAGGGGTCTTGAAGACACCCAGGAGGTCTTGAAGACAACCACGGGGGTCTTGAAGACAGCCAGGGGGTCTTGAAGACAGCCAGGGGGTCTTGAAGACAACCAGGGGTCTTGAAGACAGCCAGGGGTCTTGAAGGCAGCCAGGGGGTCTTGAAAACAGACAGGGGGTCTTGAAGACAGCCAGGGGGTCTTGAAGACAGCCAGGGGGTCTTGAAGACAGTCAGGGGTCTTGAAGACAGTCAGTCAGGGGTCTTGAAGACAACGAGGGATCTTGAAATCAACCAGAGGCCTTGAAGACAGTCAAGGGTCTTGAAGACAGCCAGGGGTTCTTGAAGACAGTCAGGGGTCTTGAAGACAGCCAGGGGGTCTTGAAGACAGCCAGGGGTCTTGAAGACAGCCAGGGGTCTTGAAGACAGCCAGGGAGTCTTGAAGACAGCCGGGGGTCTTGAAGACAAACAGGGGGTCTTGAAGACAGCCAGGGTGTTTTGAAGACAGCCAGGAGGTCTTGAAGACAGCCAGGGATCTTGAAATCAACCAGGGGTCTTGAAGACAGCCAGGAGTCTTGAAGACAGCCAGGGATCTTGAAATCAACCAGGTGTCTTGAAGACAACCAGGAGTCTATTGGTAATCCCACTTATGTATGCTGGGAGGCAGTTGAACAATCTTAGACCCCTGACACTGTGTTGTCTCTCAGTGTACTAGTGGCGCCCCTGCTTTTCATTGGGGGATGTTGCATCTCCTGCCAAGTCTTTTGCTTTCGTAGGGAGTGATTTCCGCGTGCAGATTTGGTACTAGTACCTCTAGCATTTCGGGGAAATTAGGTTAATTTTATCCCCAGGATGTGACCCACACCAGTCGATTAACACCCAGGTACCTGTTGTACTGCTAGGTGAACAGTGACAGCAGGTGTAAGGTAACTAGCACCCAGCTACCTACTTTACTAATAAGTGAACATGGACAAGAGTTGTCTTAAGAAAACACGTCCTAATGTTTCCAGCCGTACATGTTATGTTGTACCCTGAATGCTGAACTCTTCTCCAGGCTGAGGGACTGACCACTTCGAACACCTTATTTTCAAGGCTGATGGACTGATCACATCATCTTCGTTTCATTACCACACCTGCTGCCTCTGTATTTGACTGAAGAGGTCTACTGTACAGGCGAAACGTTTGAACAATAAAGATACTTAACTATTGCACATGTGTGTAAATCATCAGATGTAGAGATGTTAAAAAAAAGAGAAAGATAAGCGCATGGAACTACTACAGAAAGAGGAGGACACACGAGAAGTGAGCAAATAGGCCAGAAATTAATATGAAGAAGACAGTAAAGATTTATTTAAGTTTAATATCTTTATTATGCAACCCATACCCATCCTGTGGGTGGTAGTCAAACGATTACAGAGGTAAATAATGGGTCCAGGGACTGGGCCCTAAAGTTTTGATAGATTAACAAGTTATAAAGGGAATGAACTCTGGGTAATGAACTCCAGGTAGATCTGGTCACAATCATGACTAAGTTACAAAGGTAATGAACCATCTACACGTCTATACATGGCTACAGTACAGGATCAGGTAATTTGACTGAAGAAGGAGGGGGGAGAGCTCATGAATAGTGACAAGGAAGTCTGTAAAGTACTGAATACATGATTTCAAGGGGCTGGTCATGAACCAGGCCGCGGGGGCGTTGATCCCCAGAACACCCTCCAGGTATACTCCAGGTCTTGTCAGTGGAAACCGGGGAAATATCAGGAAGACTAGGGAACAGGGTGCACCCACGGGTACTGGAAGCCATCCACACAGCAGGACGTGGATACATGAAAAGCAACGAGATTTAACAAAGTGTCACCATGGATTCTTTGAGAGGAATCAAAAGAACTGACTGAACCACTAGCTACGATCTACAATAAGTCAGTAGATACGAGACAGTTACTAGAGATCCGTAAGACAGTGAATGTAGTATCTATCTATAAGAGAGGAGACAGACAAGAAGCGTTGAACACCAGACCAGTTTCTCCGGAATATATACCTGGCAAAGTAATTGAAAAATGGAAACCGTGAGAGAATTAGATCCCATGTTGTATTGTGTTGTGATCCGGGGGACTTCAGAAAGTACATACCAGATTTACTAACTTGTTAGAGGTCTATGAGAAAGTAAGAGAGGTGAGACGAGTGAGAGACAGAGAGACAGGGAGAGAGACAGAGGGTGAGATGGATTGCATTTTATTTTTAGTCTATAAGAAGACATTTAATAATATACCTCACAAGAGATTGAGTCAAAAACTAGAGGTTCAGACAGAGATAACAAGGAACGTACTCAAATGGACTTAAAGCTAACTTAAACAAAGAAGACATTCCACTTCATTTCTATAAAGTGGAGTACAGTGTATAATAGACATAGCAGTAACTGTCACGCTTAAAAACTATAGAAAGTCCCTGGCTATACAGAGCATTTCTGGCAGGCAAAGTGTCAGACAAGGACACCACCTACGACTGCTGCACCTCTCCTACCAACGGTTTATAAGCTCCTTCTCCGCACATATGCCGTATTCTATTCAAGATTGATGGACTGACCACATCGACTCAAGGTTGAGGGACTGATTACCTCATTCTCCTCCTGTTCTTCAAGATTCTCCTTTGTATGGACTGATGAAGCCACTGTGTGGCGAAACGTTTCCTCAATAAAGATACCCAAGAGTTGCACATGTGTCTAATTTATCAACATGTCGGTTCTCTGAACCATTCATCTACAAACCTCAAAAATAACATGACCTAGAGTGACCTTGAGTGACATGCTTATCTGGCGGTAAGTAGATGCCTGTGGTATTTGTGACTGGGGGTCGAGTCACAGTTCTTCCTTGTTATGACTCACAAAATCGTAATGACACGATTGCAAACAAATCATACCACGGGTGGGGCTTGAACCCGCGATCAGTCATAAAATTCCAGACCGACGCAGGTTCTGTCCCCGCCCATGGTATGGTTTCTTCCTTGTCAAGACTGTTCTTCTTACTAAGTATCATGTACCAGTTTACCTGGAGTTTACCTGGAGAGAGTTCCGGGGGTCAACGCCCCCGCGGCCCGGTCTGTGACCGGGCCTCCTGGTGGATCAGAGCCTGATCAACCAGACTGTTACTGCTGGCTGCACGCAAACCAACGTCCGAGCCACAGCCCGGCTGATCAGGAACTGACTTTAGGTGCTTGTCCAGTGCCAGCTTGAAGACTGCCAGGGGTCTGTTGGTAAGTAAGTAAGTAAGTAAGTAAATTTATTCAGGTATACACAAACACAGTTACATAGAATTATCATACATAGCAGCATATGTGTAGAGAACCTGGGATAACCCAAAAAAGTCAGACAGAGTGACTTATTTCCATTGGGGTCCTTTTACCTTATTATTAATAATATAAAGGTTATAATATTTTCTTATTATTCTAAAAGGGAAGATAACATCTTATATCATACTAAAAAGACTATTTTACTTACACGAGGGTCATTAAGACTATCTACAATACGAGGGTCATTAAGACTATCTACTACCCGAGGGTCATTAAGACTATCTACAATACGAGGGTCATTAAGACTATCTACTACCCGAGGTCATTAAACTATCTACTACACGAGGGCCCATTAAGACTTATCTACAATACGAGGGTCATTAAAGACTATCTACTACCCAAGGTCTTTACGACTATCTACAATACGAGGGTCTTTACTAGGGATAAGGTAAAATTTACACGAAATTTTAGCTAAAAAATAGAAAATCATTCCCCTCCCTTTCTGTTGCTTCATTCATCAGACACTTTTTGGCAGTCTTCTTGAACTGGTTCAAGCTATGACTGGCCTGGTAGGCAGTTGAACAGTCTCGGGCCCCTGACACTTATTGTATGGTCTCTTAACGTGCTAGTGACACCCCTGCTTTTCATTGGGGGGATGTTGCATCGTCTGCCAAGTCTTGCTTTCGTAGTGAGTGATTTTCGTGTGCAAGTTCGGTACTAGTCCCTCTAGGATTTTCCAGGTGTATATAATCATGTATCTCTCTCGCCTGCGTTCCAGGGAATACAGGTTTAGGAACCTCAAGCGCTCCCAGTAATTGAGGTGTTTTATCTCCGTTATGTGCGCCGTGAAGGTTCTCTGTACATTTTCTAGGTCAGCAATTTCACCTGCCTTGAAAGGTGCTGTTAGTGTGCAGCAATATTCCAGCCTAGATAGAACAAGTGACCTGAAGAGTGTCATCATGGGCTTGGCATCTCTGACCGCGGGTTCAATCCCGCCCGTGGTATGGTTTTTTTCAGTGTATAAGTGGTGGCAGTAAAGCTAACAGAATCCTTGGCTTCATATCAAGAAGCATAAATAATTGAAGTAGCGTCAGGAATAATATTAGGAGAGAAGTAAATAATGAAAATGATTGTTATAGGAATGCAGTTAGAAGCCTGAGTAGATCTATAACCCACTATGATAACATGAACGTAGATAAGTATGTTTATGGAGCAACTTGCAATGTGAACACTGATGTTGTAGTGGCCAGGCTTAGGCTTGGTTACAAGTACTGACTGATGTTGTAGTGGCCAGGCTTAGGCTTGGTTACAAGTACTGACTGATGTTGTAGTGGCCAGACTTAGGCTTGGTTACAAGTACTGATTGATGTTGTAGTGGCCAGACTTAGGCTTGGTTACAAGTACTGACTGATGTTGTAGTGGCCTGGCTTAGGCTTGGTTACAAGTACTGACTGATGTTGTAGTGGCCCCTGGTTTAAGGCGGGGTTAAAAATTACTGACTGATGTTGTAGTGGGCCAGCCCTTAGGTTTTGGTTACAAGTACTGACTGATGTTGTAGTGGCCAAAAACCTTAGGCTTGGTTACAAGTACTGACTGATGTTGTAGGGGCCCCGGCTTAGGTTTGGGTTACAAGTACTAAACTGATTTTTGTAGTGGCCAAACTTAGTTTTGGTTTTACAAGTATGACTGTTTTTTTGTAGTGGCCAGACTTAGGCTTGGTTAAAAAGACGGGGCCAAAGTTGAAAGTGGCCAGGCTTAGGTTGGTTCCCAAAAATAAACTGATGTTTTTGTGGCTCAGATTTAGTTTTGGGTTACAAGTACTGACTGATGTTGTAGTGGCCAGATTTAAAGGCTTGGTTACAAGAAATGATTTGGGTTGTAGGGCCAGGCTTGGGTTTGGGTTACAAGTACTACTGATGTTGTAGTGCCGGGCTTAGGTTTGGGTTTAAACAAGTACTGCTGGTGTTGTTTGGCCAGACTTAGGCTTGGTTCAAGTCCCGACTTTTTTGTTGTATGGCCGTTTTTAGGTTTGGTTAAAAGGGACTGACGATGTTGAAAGTGGCCAGGCTTAGGTTTGGGTTTTCAAGTACTGACTGATTTTTGGTGGCCAGGCCAAAAGGTTTGGGTTTAAACAGTACTTCGGGCATTTTGGGAAGGCACACAGATGAGATCAAACTAAATGAAAATTTATGTGATCAGGCTTTATGGTCATTTGCCCTTGAACACTATGTTTTAAAATTGTCCACTTATTGAGGAATACGAACAGACAGTAAAATTTAACCTATGTGACAGGGTCAAGATATCTTATTAATGAAAAAAAGTTTACCAGATATACTAAAAAATTTTTCCAAAATTTTCCCTTGTAACAGATAATTTGAATTTAGATATTAGATATAAATCCATATGTTTTCCCCTTTAAAACCCTTTGGGCCTATTTTCCAAAGGGCCTTTTTTTTACCCATATACTCCGCAAAAACCGGGCCCAAACAGGAGGGAAAAGGGGGTGAAAAATTTAAATAGCCAACTAGGGGAAAAAACCTCCTTGATTTGGGGTTTTTGCCATGGGAAAAAAAAAATTTAAATTTAACTTGAGGTTAATGATGAGCTTGGGGAAAGTGACCAAAAAACCACTATTTTTTAATAAACAGGAAATTTCCCCCTAAAAAATTGGAAAATCAAGTCCCCGCCCCTAAATTTCGTTTGGGCTGATTTCATAGGACTGAAAAATTACTTAGGTGGGTGAACGGGAATGACCGGACAAATGTCAGGTAGGGGGTGAGGGGTTGCCGTTTTGCGCTTTCCAGGGCAAAAGTTCTAGCTGCTCAGTCAAATTAGTTCCAAATAGGGAAATCAGATAAAACAAAAATGATCCAAAGGGGATGAAAAAATAAAAAAATTAAAAAATATTTTTTTGGTCAAAAGAGAGGTTTAATAAAGGAAAATTAAAAAAGGGGAAGAGGGGGCAAAATTAAGAAATCGATATATTCATTTAAAAAGAGAAAAAAAAAAGGGGAATTAGAAAAGAAAAAAAAGAAAATTATAAATTTTAAATTTTGCAAAGAATCGAAAAACCCCCAAAAGGTTTTTTCAGGTATACAAAAGGGAAACAGGGACAAAAACCCCCACTCAAAAGTTCCTGGGGTGCTCACTGCAGTGATAAGGAAATGGGGTAAATTTTTAACACATTTTTAACTTCCTCTTCAGTTTTTAAACAGGAGGAAACCAGCGATTTCCGTAATGAAAAATTTTATGTAAAAAAAGGGACGAAAATAAACTGTGCACGATTGGGTCCAAGTGACTTGGCCCTTTGGGCAAATAGATAAATTAAAACCAACAAATCCCCCCCCCTGATGAACGGGTATGCAAGGGTTCTAAAGGAATGAAAAGGGGAGCTTAGCACACCTCTGGCTAATCTTTTCAACATATCACAACAAGATGAGATTAAAGACCCCTTGTGCAAAAAACGGGGTACTTTATTGTAACTTTTTCCCCCATCCAGGGGGTTTTATCAATAAAAAATTCCAGGACTTAAGTTGAAGCCCCAGTAAAAAATTTTTACAGAAGATGAGGAAATTCAGCCCCCCTAAACCCTAGGAGTGGGGTTGCAAAACGGGGCCCTTTAAGGTTTTTTTGGGGAGTTTTCCGGGAACCAGAAAAAAGAACCTTGGCGTTAATATAAAAGTCGGGGAAGCAGAGGGAGGGCATAGTCACTGGTAGGGGGGTTTCCCCCAGTGGAAGTGGGCCCTTTTCCCAAAAGAAGGGGGTTTAGTTGTAGTAGTATTGTCTAGTCGTAAAGGGTTATGAAATGCCCTAAAATTTAAGATTCCATGATTTTGCAGTGTTGCAAGTTGTGTAGGGAAGGGTTTTTATAAACCGCAAGATGGGGGAGAAAGGGAACCTACCCCCACGGGGGAAATTTCCCGGGCTACCAGTGAATTTCCCTGGGCTGCTTCCCCTGACGTTACTTTTATAAGTCCCGGGATTCTTTATTCTGCTTCGGGAATCTCCCCCGACAAAGGTGCGGGTTCGCACCTACTCCTGGGGTTGAGGGACTGTTTACCTTCTTTTTTGTATATAGTTCTACTGTTTTCAAGTTATGTCCTGGAATTTGTATTGAAAAAAGCCACTGGTTTGGCAAAAACGTTTTACAATAAAGAAAACCCAGTGTTGAAATGTGTCTTACTCCCATTTTTGTCGGTATTATTTCCATTCGTCCCACATACACTACAAACTGGCAGGGTGCCAATAAGGGGAAAATGGCAAATGTGATACCTTTTTTTCCAAAACGGGGTGACGGTCCTTAGCTTAAAAATATAGACCAATAGGCCTAACCTCCATAGTGGGAAAATTTAGGGAATCAATAATTGCCGGGGGCCCAGTTCTACCACCTTGAAAAGCATAAATTAATAAACCGAATCTCAAAGGGTTTTAAAAGGGGCTTTCCTGCCTTACGAATTTATTAACTTTTTTTCATAAGGTATTTGGGGTGGTGTCATAAAAAATGAATATGACATAAGAAACAAAAAGAACATAAGAACAAAAAAAAACACTGCAAAAGGCCCTAGGGCCCTGCGGGGAAAGGCCCAAGGTCTCCTACCGGTTTAAAAGCCAATGCACCCAACCTAGTCAGGTCAGGGGTCACATTGATTTAAGGGGGGAACACGGAAAACCGACCTGTTAGCACAAGCTTTTGGGGTCAAAACTCCCCCCCCACCCACATCTACTCAAAATTTTACCCAAACCTTTTTTTAAAAAGCTACACAACGTTCGGGCCCCCCCCCCCCCCCTTTATAAGGGTATTTGGGAAGTTTGTGCAAAAAAAAAGGTAAAAAAATACCGAAAAATATGAAATTAAGCACATTTCAACATCTGGATATTTTTAAAAATTTTAAGTAGACTTTTCGCCACCAGTGGCTTTATCAATACAGATTCTAGGACATAAAAGGAAGACGTAGAATATAACAAAAGATGAGGTAATCAGCCCCCGGGCCCTTTGGGGAGTTAGTGTTAAAACTCGGGGTGGGGGAAAAGTCTGGGGGAAAAGGCAAAAAGACTGGGGGCTTTTTTTTGGCGTCAGTGAATGGGAGGGGCAGCGGGCGAGGTCATCCGGGGTAGGGGCGGGTTCCCCCGGGGGAATTAGGCCCTTCCCAAAAAGAGATGGGTTGGGTTCAGCAGCCGTGAAGAAGGTTTTGTAGATGTCCTCTAAACCCAAAAGGATTCCAGGGATGTTGCAGTGTCTGAAAATTTGGTTTCAAAGAAAGGTTAAAATCCCGACAATGAAATTTAAAGGGACACTTTGTGCAACATTGGATATCTTTATTTTTGTAGCTTTTTCCCCATCCAGTGGCTTTTTCAATAAAAAATTCTGGGCCATAATGGGAAGCAGTAAATTAAAATACAAAAGTGGGGAAAAATCGGGCCCCGGGCCCTTGGAGTGCTGTGAACACAAAACCCCCAAGGGCCCGGGGGACTGATTCCCCATCTTTTGTATATGTTCTACTGTCTTCCTATTATGCCCAGAATCTGTATTGAAAAAAGCCACGGGATGGCAAAAAGTCAAAAAAACAAAAAAGATATCCGATTTTTGCCACGGTGTTTTTAATTTTTTATATTGTGGGTATTTTATACCTTTCTTTCCCACAACTTGTCAACACTGCAATTTCAGGGGAATCTTGGTTCAGAGGACTTTCTACAACCCCCTTTCTTCACGGTGCTGAAACCCAAACCCATCCCCTTTGGGAAGGACCTACTTCCACTGGGGAATCCCCCCTACCAGTAAACTGACCTGTTGCTCCCGCCCCATTCACTGACGCCTATAAAAAGCCCCAAGTCTTTTTGCCTTTGCCCCCGGCCCCTCTCCCCCCACCACGTTTGCTGTGAACACAACTCCAAGGCCGAGGATGTTTTCCTCATCTTTTGTATATAGTTCTACTGCCCTTCCCTATTATTTTCCTAAATCTGTTTTTTAAAGCCATGGAGGGCGAAACGTTACAAAAATAAAGAAAACCGGGATTTTTGCACATTGTCTTAACTTTCAATTTTTCGGTTTTTTTATACCTTTCTTTGCACAACTTGTCAGACCGGGCAACTCAGGGAATTTCACGGCTGCTGCAACTAACCCATCTTTTTGGGGAAAAGGGGACCTATTCCAGGGGAAAACCCCCGCCTACCATGACTGACCCGTTTGCTCCCGTCCCTTTCCCACGGGACCCCTTTTAAAAAAAAGGGGCCAAAGTCTTCTTGCCTTTGCCCCCCGGGATTTCCTCCCCCACGATGTGTGAACACTAACTCCAAGGCCGAGGGGATGTTAACCTTTCCTTTTGTATATAGTTCTACTTTTTCCCCTTTTTATTCCTAGAATCTGTATTGATAAAGCCACGGGAAATGGCAAAAAGTTATTTAAAAAAAAGTTATCCGGGATTTTCCCCACAGGTTCTTAATTTCCCTATTGTCGGTTTTTTATACCTTTTTTTTTGCACAACTTGTCAAAACACTGAAACACATGGAATCTTGGTTAAAGGACATTACAAGACCTTCTTCACGGTTTGTTTCCCAACAAACCCCATCTTTTGGGGAAGGCCCTATTTCCACTGGGGAAATCCCCGCCTACCAGTGCGACCTCGCCCGCTCCCCCGTCCCATTACTGACGCCAAATAAAAGCGCCAGTCTTCTTGCCTTTGCTCCAGAATTCCTTTCCCCCACGAGCTGTGAACACAAAAACCCCAAAAGGCCCGAGGGACTGATTACCTCATCTTTTGTAAATTTTCCCTACTTTTTCCTATTTTTGCCCTAGAATCTGTATTGATAAAGCCACTGGAGGGCGAAACGTCTACTACAAAAAAGTTATCCAGATGTTGCACATGTGTCTTAACTTTAAATTGGGGATTTGTTCCCTAACCAAAAAACTCTTTTCCCAAAAACCAGTACTTTCCTATACCCCTTTTCCTGAATCTAAAATTTTTCCAATTTAAAAACCATTGCGGGCGAGTCCGTTTTGGGGTAAAATATTTCGCCCTATTTAAATCCCCTTTATTTTTCCTGTCTTCCATTTAAAACACCTCAATCATATCCCCCCAAATTCTACGTCTTTCTAAAAGGTGCAGTTTAAAGGGCCCTTAGTTTTTCCCATAGGGAAGGTTTCTGATACATGGGATCTCTTTGCCCACCTCCTTTGTACTTTTTCCAAGAATTTATACCCTTTCTGTAATGGGTGCCCAAAAAAACTGTGCGCATAATCTAAATGGGGCCCTAACCAAGGATGTATAGGTTAAAGAAAAACCTAAAGGGCTGGATTTTGAGACTTTTAAAACCGGGGGTTCAACCCCGGCCCGGGGGGAAAGGTTTTATTTGCAATCGGCATTACGATTTTTAAAAGTCATGGGGGACCCCCTATTATTTATGCTTCTTGAAATGAAGCCAAGGATTCTATTAGTTTTAAATTGCGAACATTTATCCCACTGTTGCCCTTGGTTTCAGTTTTACTGCTAACCAGAACCCCTAAATTTTTTTCGAAATTTCCTTTTTAATATTAAATCTAAAATTATTTAGTTTATATGTGGGCATGGTTATTGCCCCCTTCCCAAACCCTTTTAGAACTTTGCTTTGTCTAAAATTAAACTGCATCTGCCACTTCTCCTCCACTGCTTTCAGCCCCTATTCAAATCTTCCGGGAGTGCTCAAATGCCCCTCGTCAGAATAAATTCGAGGGCCCTTTTTTCTGGTGCCCACGGAAAAACTTGCCGATGTCGCTTTTTTATCCCCTCATCTATGGTTTATGAGATTGTAAAACAGCAGGGGGCCCAACATGACCCCTGTGGAACACCGTTTTCGTGACGTTCCCCCACTCTGATTTCCCCCCTTTTAGAAAACTCTCTGCTGCCTATTTGTAAACCATCCTCTTTTCCGGGAAAAAATTTTTCCTCCAAATTCCATGTGTTTTAAATTTTTTCCTAAATAGTCTTGATTGGGACCCGTAAAAAGCCTTACGGGAAGCCCCATTTAACAATATCATTTTCCCTTACCATGACCCTTACCCCCCAAAAATTCCTTAGTGAAAAAGTTAAAAAAATTCGAAAGGCCCAGGAACCCCCCTTTTTGAAAAACCTTTCTGAGATTCGTTTTTTAAATTTTTAATGTTTTTTAAGGTGGCTACGAACTGCCAGGGAAATTTAAATTTGATTCCAAAAATTTTTCCCAAACCTAGGGGAGGTTAGGTTTAAATTGGTTATAGCGAAGCTAACGCCCTGTCACCTGTTTTAAAATTTGGGTATCACTTTTGGCCTTTTTTCCATTATCTGGACTTCGTTAAGGTTTTTGGCCGGGTCCCACATCAGAGACTATTGGGGAAAAATTTAAAGGGCCCACAAAAAAAGGGAGGAAAAATTTTTTTCCCCTGGATGAGGCAGGGGTTGACAAATGGGCAGCAGAGATTTTTGCATAAAGGGGGAGAAAATCAGAGGGGGGGAAGCTTCAGGGACCCGGTGTTCCACAGGGGTCTGTTTTGGGCCCCCTGCTTTTCACAATCTCCCAAAAAGGGACTTTAGATGGGGCATAAAGAGCGACTTTGGGGAATTTTCCCGGGATGACCCCCCCAAAATGGGCCCGTCAAAAATTCTTTCTAAACGAGGACATTAGAGCACCCCGGGAAAAGATTTGAATATGCAGCAAAATGGGAATCTTTATTCAGGAAACTTTCGCCACCAGTGGCTCTACCCCAATAAAAAGAGGGGGGGCGTAAGGGAGGAGGAGGGGTGAGGAAATCAGTCCCTAAACCCTGGACCCGATGGGGTTCATTCCACAATTTTTGGAAAATTGTACAATGGGCCCGTAGAGTGGCTTATATACTGTATGGGGTGAGGTGAAGCGGGCCCGGGGGCCCGGGGGTGGTTTTTAAACCATTCATCGCAAGATTGAAATAGACTGATGAAAGGGTCGGAGAAGGGGGCAGATGCGTTTAATATAGACAAATGAAAAAGCCCCCTAAATTTTTTGGGCCAGGACAAAAACCATGCCCATATAAACTAAAAAAATTTTGATCTTAAAAATTTACGGATTGCGAAAAAGTTTGGGAAAGTTCTGGTTGGGGCAGAAAACTGAAACCAAAAAAACCATTTGCATAAGTGTTCCCCAATAAAGCAAATAAAATTCCTTGGCTTCATATCAAGAAGAAAAATAATGGGGAGTCCTCGGGTTTTTTCTTCAACTCAATCATGTTGTTAGGAAAGACACATATGAAACCCAAGTTGGGTTCTTTATTATGAAACGTTTCGCCAAAACCATAGGCTTCTTCAGCCCAAGTACAAAAAATTTTGGGGTAAAAAGCAGAAGAATTTGGGAAAAACGATGAAATCAGCCATCCCCTTTTTAAAGTTTTGGGGGTGGCAGTCCCTGAGGGTTTTAAAATACCTGCCCGGTATTTTAAAACCTTTTTAATTGTTCAATCTGTCAGACACTGCAACAAAAGGGTATCTTAGAACAGCCCGCAATAAAACTTCGACAACTTCCACTAGTGAGAGCGGGGATTGAGGGGACCTAAACCTTTAAACATCGAGTTCTTACTCCCCTAGTGGCCTACGTCTCACCTTTTGGGCAAAAATTAAAAAGTTTCCAAATTCTGTCATTTCCATCTCCATATTGTTTCATACTAGGGAAACCCAAGCCTTCTCCAGACTGGGGACGACCATCTAAAAATTTTTAAAAGGGTAAAGGACTGATTAATCGTCTTCAAAATTTACCCTTCTGTTCTATAAACTTTTTTTTTATTTTGGACTAAAGGGAAGCCACTGTTTTTAGGCAAAAACTTTTCCCTTTAAAAAGAAAATTTAACTGTTGTATGTGCCCTTACCTAAAAACCCCTTCCCCGGGTATTTTAAAACCATTTTAATGTTCAACTCTATACATCCTTGGTTGGGCCCTCTTTTAAAAATTATGCTGCACATTTTTGGTCACCGAAATTACGGGAAGGATATAAATTTCGGGAAAAAAATGAAAAAAGGGAGGATAAACAAAGTTGATCCCTTGCAAAACCTTCCCTTTGAGGATAGACTGGGGCCCCCTAATCTGCCATCTTTTAGAAAAAAACCTAGAATTAGGGGGGATATTTTTTAGGTGAATAAATGGAAGACAGGAATTTATAAAGGGATTTTAAATAGTGTGCTAAAAATATCTGGGCCTAGACAGGACTCGCAAAATGGTTTTAATTTGGGAAAAAAATTTCAGATTCGGGAAAGGGGATATAGGAAAGACTGGTTGGTAATAGAGTTGTGGTTTGAGGGAAAAACCCTCCCGATTTACTTTTTATAGAGGCCAGAACTTTGTGTAGTTTTAAAAAAATAGGTTAGATAAATACAGGATTGGTGTGGGGGGTTTTTGAGTTTGACCTAAATAGCTTGTGCTAACTAAATCAGTCCCGTGCTCCTTCCTTAAGGGGGAATGTGGCCTGCCCCTAACTAGGTTGGACTTTTGGCTTATAAACCCGGGTTTTGGAAAATTTTTGGCCCTTTGCCTCGCTTGGGCCAGTAGGCCCTGCTCCCCGTTTTCCCCTTTCTTTACCTTGTTTTTAAAAGAATAGAGAAGCACTGTGGTGGGCCCCTTACGGGCCCCATGCTAGGAAAGATCCTTTTCAAAAATAAAAGGAGCACTCTGGTAGGCCTACTGGTTTATGCTTTGTAGATTTTCTCAAGAAAAAGAGGTGCACTTTTAAAAAGGCCTACTGGCCCTTTCTAAACAGGGTCACTTTAAAAACACCCAATTCACAATCATATATTTAGGGGCGGAGGGTTTGAGCCTCCATCAAATTTTACGTTAATAAGCGGGGGAGGGTGGGAATTTCCCGAAGGCTGGATGCATGGACTGGAGTAATGGAATCGTTACCCGACGTCCAAAACCCCCGCCTTTCTTGCTCGTGCACAAACCCCAAGGGTTTCCCGGGGTCGAAACCCCGGCCGGGTGGAAAATTAGTTTTTTAGGTATAGTTCCCTTTAGCCTGGAGGGAAATTGGGGGCTGGCCACCTTTAAAAAATAAAGGGTTTACTTAGCAGTAATAGGGGGGGGGGGAAACCCGGGTGTTATTACTTTACACCTGCTGTCATGTTCACCTAGCATAATTTGGTACCTGGGGGGTTAGCCACCTTTCCCCCGCTGTCCGTGTCCCTAGCCCGGGAAGTTGGTACCTGGGTTTATTTAAATTTACACCCGCGTCAGTGTTTCCCCTGGGAGTAAGTAGGTACCCGGGGGTTAGTTACTTTTCACCTCTGTCCCGTGTTACATAGCAGTAAGAGGTACCTGGGTTTTGTTACTTTACACCTGCTGTCAGGGTTCACCTAGCGTAAGTAGGTACCCCCGGGTGTTTGCCCCCCCTTACACCTGCTGTAGTGTTAAACCCGGGAGTAAGTAGGGACCTTGGGGATTTGGGGACCTTTACAAACCCGCGGGCATTTTCACCTAGCAGTTTAAATAGGTTTCCCGGGTTTAGTTTTCCTTTCAAACCGCTGTCATTTTTCACCTAGCAGTTTTTCAGGTACCTGGGTTTTTAGCCACCTTACACCTGCTGTCAGGTTCACCTAGCAGTAAGTAGGTAAACCCGGGTATTAGTTTTTCTTAAACCTGCTGTCAAATGTTTACCTTGCAGTAAGTAGGTTTCCTGGGTATTAGTTTCCTTCACCCCTGTCATGTTCCCCTACAGTAAGTATTTCCTGGGGTTAGTTACCTTTTCACCTGCTGTCAGTGTTCACCAAACATAAGTAGGTCCCCGGGGTTTTTGTTTTTTTAAAACCGCTGTCAAGTTTCAAAACCCGCAGTAAGTAGGGACCTGGTATTTTGTTACCTTACACCTGCTGTCAGTGTTCACCTAGCCCCGTAAGTGGTTCCTGGGGGTTTTTGTTTCCTTACAACCTGCTGGCATTTTAAACCCAGCCAGTAAGTTTGGTACCTTGGGAAATTTGTTACCTTACACCTTTTGTCAGTGTTCACCTAGCAGTAAGTAGGTTAACCCTGGGGGTTAGTAACCCCTTTTTAAACCCGCTTTAGTGTTCACCTAGCCCTTTAATAGGTTTCCTGGATTTTTGATAATTTACACCCCGCGTCACTGTTCATCTAGCAGTAAGTAGGTTTCCCGGGTTTATAGTTAAATTACCCTGCGTCAGTGTTCACCTAGCAGTTAAATAGGTTTCCCGGATGTTTTTTATCTTGCACCCTTTTCAAGGGTTCCCTGCAGTAAGTAGGTACCTAGGTTTTTAGTTAAATTTTCACCTGCTGTCAAATTTTTTACAAACAGTAAGTAGGGACCTGGATGTTAGATACCCTTAAAACCCGCTGCATGTTCACCTTGCAGTAAGTAGGTACCTGGGTGTTATTTAAACCCTTTCACCTGCTGTCCGTGTTCCCTAGCGTAAGTGGGACCTGGGTGTTAGTTACCCTTTTTCCTGTGTCAGTGTTTTAACCCCAGGAAATAAAATAGGTACCTGGATGTTGTTTCTTTACACCCGCGTCAATTTTTCAACCCAGCATTTAAATAGGTACTGGGTGGTTTGTTACCTTACACCCGCTTTTCAAGGGTTAAACCCGTGTAAAATAGGGTTCCCGGGTTTTGGGTTTTTTTGCAACCCGCTTTTCATGTTCCTAGCAGAAGTAGGTAATAGGTGTTAGTTACTTTAAACCCCTGCGGTTCACATTGCAGTAAGTAGGGACCTTATGTTGTACTTTTTCACCTTTCTGGGGGCCCGTTTAAACCCAGCATAAGTAGGGACCTGGGGGGTTATTACCCTTCAATGCTGTCCCGTGTTTTACCTAGCTTTAAAAATTTTTTACCTAGGTGTTTGTTACTTTACCCCCTGCTGTCGTGTTTCCCCCGCAGTAAGTAGGTTTCCTGGGTGTTAGTTTACTTTACACCCGCTGTCAAGTGGTTTACCTAGAGTAAGTAGGTACCTGGATGTTTTTTTATATTCACCTGCTTGTCAATGTTTTACCTAGCAGTTTTAGGTTTTGGGGGGGGTTGGGTTTCTTTTCACCTGCTGTCAGTGTTTACCTAGCAGTAAGTAGGGACCTGGATGTTTGTTTTATTGGGGAAATGCTGTCAGTGTTCACCCAGCATTTAAATAGGTACCTGGATGTTTTGGGTTTTCTTACAAACCCGCTGACACTGTTCAACCCACAGTAAGTAGGGACCCCGGGTGTTTTGTTACCTTACACCTGCTGTCGTGTTCACCTAGCCCGTTAATTTGGTACCTGGATGTTTGTTATATTTCACCTGCTTTTTCCAAGGGGTTCACCAAGCAGTTAAATAGGTACCTGGATGTTAGTTTCTTACACCGCTGACCCTGTTCACCAAACAGTAAATGGTACCCGGGATAGTCACCTTAAAAACCCCGCTGTTTACTGTTCCCTAAAAAGTAAATAGGTTTCCCGGAAGAGTTAGCTGGAATATTGGACCCAGAAAAAAAGTTCAGAGGGAAACCTTTTCCCGGGGGCATAACGGGGGTTTTAAAAACCCCAAATTAAATTGGGGGCGCTTGAGGTTTTGAACCCGTTTTCCCTGGGAAAGCAGGCGAGGGGAGATACCTGATTTTTATACACCTGAAATTTCCAAAAGGGAATAGGGACCGAACTTTCACACGAAAAAAAAAATCATACCCAAAGCAAAAGACTTTTGGGAGGGCGATCAACTTCCCCCCCAAAAGAAAAAACAGGGGGGCACTAGCACGTTTTTAAAAGGGCCCAAACAATAAAATGTCAGGGGCCCCAGGGCGTTCCAAAGCCTCCCAGCAAAAAAAAGGGGGATTACCAACAGACCCCTGGCAGTCTTCAAGCTGGCAAATGGACAAAAAACCTAAAAATCGGTTCCTGACCAGCCGGGCTGTGGCTCGGGCTTTTGGGTTTTCGTGGGAGCCCCGCCCGTAAACAACTGGTTTAAACAGGCCCCTTAATCCAAAAGGAGGCCTGGTCACAGACCCGGGGCCGGGGGCGTTGACCCCCGGAAAACCCCTCCAGGTAAACTCCCGGAAACCCCCTGTGACACTGTTCACCTAGCATAAGTAGGTACCTTTCTGTCACTTCCCCCTAGCAGTAATTTGGTCCTGGTTTGGGATCCCCCTTACACCTGCTGTCCGTGTTTACCTACAGTTTAAGTAGGGGACCTTTCTGTCATTCACCTGGGAGTAAAAGGTACCTGCTGTCCACTTCACCCAGCAAATAAGAGGTACCGCTGTCACTTCCCTAGCATTAAATAGGGACCTGCTGTCAAATTTCCCCAGCGTAAGCAGGTACCCCGCTTTTCCCCCTTCATCTAGCAGTAAGCAGGTACCCGTGTCACTTCACCCAGCAGTAAGTTTGGTACCCGGGTTTTAGAAACCCAACACCCGTTAAATATAACGCTGGGTGAGTTTAAAGGGTTTAAATTTGCTTTCTAAGTTGCGTTTTTAAATTATATATAATTTTTTTTTTGAGTTTTTCATTATGCAATTTTTAATGGAAATTTAATAACTTGGGCCCCCTGTATAAAAATGTTTAAATTTGCATTATATTTTAAAAAAAGAGGGTTTTTAAAGATGGTACTGGTAGATTTTTCCAAAAATTTATTATTAGAAGCATTTTCCCGAATGGGTTTTATTATTTTCATTTCAGTCAAAGATATTTTTTCGGAAAAAAAAGTATATTAGAAATAGATAGGGTATAACAATAGATATATTTAGCCAAATATCAATTCTTTGTTTTTCCAAGAAAAAGAAAAATTGTCGGGAAAAATTTGCAATTTACATTTTTGGGGATATTTAAAGCCAAATATTTTCCCGGCACTAAATTTTGAGTACAAAATGAGTAGGCCTTAAATTTAAAGGGGTACATAAAAAACCGGGAATTAAAAAACCCAAAAAAACCCGGCATTGTTTATATTATGGTTATAAATCCCGCGAAAATTTAAAATTTTTCAAAAAATCCGACCTACCGGAGGAATATTCCAATCGTTTCACCTCAAAATGGAATATTGAAAAAATATTTTGATTATTTAAGGCCCCAAATTATCGCAATTTTTTTGGGTGTTATTATCCATTATTGTCATTTAAAAATCATATATTTGATTTTTAAAAAAAACCCAGATGGGTATTTTTTTAGCGGGGGGTGATTTTTTTCAATAACGGATTAATTTTTCGATGGATAATTAGGGTAAATTTAATTTATAGATGATAATTATTGTAGTTTTAATTGAGATTAGAGGAAATTTTAAGGGGGGCAAAATTTTATTTAAAAAAAACTTTAAAAAGAATTTTTTTAAGTGGTTTAAACTTTTTAAAAACGCGTTTAAATTTCGAAAGGGTAATTAGAGAAAATTAAATTTTAGATGTTAATTAAATTTTTGATAAATTAAAATGGGGAGAATTAAAGGGAAAAATTTGAGTTAAAATACAGCAAAATATTTAAGAGTCCCCCAAAAAAATCGCAATAACGGGTTTTAATTAAACCGGTTTGATAATTTGGCAGAGTGGGGGGATGGTAATTTTTGTAGTAATTAAAATTTATTATAGGGGGTTTTTAAAAAGGATTTTCTGAGAAAATATTTTGGAAATTTTAAAATTTTACGAGTACACATTATCGCAAAAACGAATGTTAGTGGTTTGATTTTTAGGCAAATAGATAATTTAAAAGACAATTATAGCTATATAATTGATTATAGGGTTATTTTAGAAGATTATATTTCTTAATATATCTTTAATGCAATATTTCAGGAGTGCATAAATTTGTTGGTTTAGGGGAAAAACCCATTGATAAACAGGGTAATAGACAATTGATGTTGATATAATTTTGGGTGGGGGATTATTATAGGGGGATTATATTACTTAAAATATCTTAATGCAATAAAATTTTGGAGTGTTTAAATTTTGCAGTTACAGTGCAATAAATGGTAGATAATTAGGGAGAGAATATGTGATTTAAATTTTATTGGTATAATTTATTGAAAGGGGTTTTTATTTGGGATTTTATAAATTAAATTTAACCCATAATGAAAATTTTTAAAAGTATATAAACTTTTTGGGAAGGGCGTTTCCCAAACCCGCAGAAAAGATGGTAAAAAAGATACTGACAAAAATTTTATTTGTATAATGGTTTTTAAGTTTTTTTAAAATTTTAGATAATTATAGGGGAAAATTTTAGGTGAATTTTAATTTCTTTAAAATACGTATAATAGGGGTATTTTTTAAAAAGTGAACAAAAAGTGCAGTAACGGGCGTAACTAACCCGCAAATAACAAAGATAAAAGAAAATTGGCAAAAATTATACAGTATAATACATTTTGTATTAATTATTTGGTTATTTATTACTTAAATATACGTATAAAAAGAGTATTTTAAGAGTGCACAATTTGTGGCAGGGAACGGGCTTTAAAACCAGCAGATAAAAAATTTATAACAGATACTAGACAATTTTATTCTATTTTAAATCCATTTAGTGTTAATTATAGGTGATTATAGGGGATTAAATTACTTTTAATTAAAAATACAATGGGGAAATTTTTAAAGGTGCACAAAAGTGGGAGTTAAAGGGGCGTAAAAAAAAACCAGCAAATAACAAAAGGGAAAAAGATACTAGACAATAATTATACTATTTTAAAACATTTAGTATTAATTTTAGGGGGTTAAAAATTACTTAAAAAAACGTTAATAGAAAAATTTTAAAAGTGCACAATTGTGCGTAACCGTAATAACCAGCAGATAACAATGATAAAAAGTACTAGACAATTTTTATTTCTAGTTAATCCAAATTTTGTGTTAATTTTTAGGGGATTATAGGTGTTTTTTTACTTAAAAAAACAAAAATAGAGTATTTTAAGAGTGCCAATTGTGCCGTAACGGGGCTAAATAACCAGGCAAATTAAAAATTTATTAAAAATACTAGACAATAATTATTTCTAGTAAACCCATTTGTGTTTAAATTTTAGATAATTATAGGTGTTTTTGGGGTGGTTTGTTCTAGTTTTTGGGAGTAGTGTTAGTATTGAGGGGTAACGGTCGTGAGAGCCAGGGGGGGAAACTGTGTTGAAGTTTGATTTTTTGCTGCCAAAGCTATTTTACTCCCAACCCCCAAAATTTAAAGCCCCAAAAACTAGTAAGTTTTTGGGGGTTTTGGGGGGGGTTGATGGGTTTTGGGTTTATGTTTTGGGGGAGGTTTTGGGGGGGTGGTTAAAGGGGGTTGTGGGGGTTTGGAATAGGGGGGGAAATGGGGGAAATGAGGGGGAAGTTTGGGGGTTTTGGGTTTTTACCCAAAGGAAGCTCAGGGAAGGCCCGAGATGCCTCTTATTTCCCAAAGGGTTTTTTTATCGATTTTGGGGGGCATTTTTCCCGGGTGTTGGGGGTTTCCCCCCAAGGGTGTCCACCATGCCCCTGGGTGTTTCCCCTTTAGTGTTTCCCCCTGGGGGGTTAAGGGGAAAAAAGGGGGTAAATGAGATAAATGTGAAGTAGAAAGAGGGGGGAGAAATAACCCTGGAGTTTACAACTCTTAAACTAATTTTTTCTTTTTTTTAAACTCTTTTCAAATTTTATTTTCCCAGCCACCCTCCTCCCCCCACATTTTCCCAAACCCCCTCCACCCCCCACCCCTTAAAAACCCCTTAAAATTTCCCCTTAACCCAACCCCCCTTAAATTTTGGGGGTAAATAACCCCACAAAGATCAACACCTTGGGTTAATATATCATCTAATTACCTTTTTTTGGGGGGGTTTTTGGGCCCTGCGGGTTTGTCGCTTTTGGGTTTTAAAGGTGGTTTAAGTTTGGGGTTAATATAAGGACGGGGGAAAGTGACACTTTAAAATCACTGTCCTTATTGATGTTATTTTTTTTTAATTTTTTTTAGGCTCGGGTGCTTTTAAAGGGGCAGGTTTTTGTAAGTGGTGGATAATGCCTTAAAATACAGGGCCCTTTACCTGGTGGATAAAACCCCCCCAAATACATTTTTTTAATTGGTGGGTAACCCCCAAGTACAGTTCTTTTTTACTTGGTGGGTAACCCCCCCAAGTACAGTTCTTTTTCTTGGGGGTAACCCCTAAATTCAGTTTTTGTACCTTTGGGGGATAAACCCCCCCCAAATAAGGTCTTTTAAATTGGTGGATAACCCCCCAAGTACATTCTTGTTTGTGGGGGATAACGCCTTTAAATACAGTTCTTGTACTTGGTGGTTTAAACCCCCCCAAATTCGTTTTTTGTACTTGGGGTTTAAACCCCCCAATTTAAATTTTTTGACCGGTGGATAACCCTCAAGTACAGGGGCTTGTGCCCGGTGGATAACCCCCCAATTTAAAATTTTGTACTTGGTGGGGTAACCCCCTTTAAATACAGGTCTTGTGCCCGGGGATAACCCCCCCAAAATAATGGTCTTGTTTCTTGGGGGGATAACCCCCCAAATCCCGTTTTTGTGCCTGGTGGGTAAACCCCCAAGACAGGTCTTGTTTTCCTGGTGGGTAAACCCCCCAAGTAAAAGGTCTTGTACTTTGGGGGGATAACCCCTTTAAGGGACAGGGGCTTTTGCCCCGGTGGAAATAACCCCCTTCCAAAAATAAAGGGTCTTTGCCGGGGGATAACCCCTCAAGTAAAAGGTCTTGTACTTGGTGGATAACCCCCCAAAGTACAGGTCTTGTACTTGGTTTGGGTAAAACCCCCCAAGTACAGGTCTTGTGCCTGGTGGATAACCCCTCAAGTAAAAGGTTCTTGTGGCCCGGGGGATAACCCCTCAAGTACAGGTCTTTTTGCTGGGGGGGATAACCCCCCAAGTACGGTCTTGTGCCTGGTGGGTAAACCCCCCAAGTACGGTCTTGTGCCTGGTGGATAAACCCCCCCAAATACAGGTTTTTTGCCTGGGGGATAACCCCTCAATACAGGGCTTGTGCCTGGGGGATAACCCCTCCCAAATAAGGTCCTTTTGCCTGGTGGATTAAACCCTCAAGACAGGTCCCCTTTTTTGGTGGATAACCCTCAATAACCCGGTCTTGTGCTGGTGGGGTAACCCCTCAAGTACAGGTCTTGTGCCTGGTGGAAAAACCCCCAAGTACAGGTCTTGTTTTCCCGGTGGAAAAACCCCTTTAAGTACCGGTCTTGTGCCTGGTGGATTAACCCCCCAAAACCCGGTCCCTTTTGCCTGGTGGTAACCCCTCCAAATACAGGTCTTGTGCCTGGGGGATTTAAACCCCCCAAGTACAGGTTTGGCCTGGTGGAAAAACCCCCCGGGACAGGTCTTGTCCCCGGTGGATAAACCCCCCAAGTACAGGTCTTGTGCCTGGTGGATAAACCCCCCAAGTACAGTCTTGTACTTTGGGGGATAACCCCCCAAGTACAGGTCTTTTGCCCGGTGGGGTAACCCCAAGTTTCAGGGCTTGTGCCTGGTGGAAAAACCCCTCAAGTAAGGGCTTGTGCCTGGTGGAAAAACCCCCCAAGTACAGGTCCCTTTTGGGCCCGGTGGAAAAACCCCCCAAATACGGTTTTTGCCTGGTGGGGAAAACCCCAAGTACAGGGCTTGTCCTTTGGGGGATTTAAACCCCCCAAATACAGGTCTTGTGCCTGGGGATAACCCCCCAAAAAACAGGTCTTGTGCCCCGGTGGAAAACCCCTCAAGTAAAAGGGTTTTTGCCTGGTGGATAAAAACCCCCCAAATACAGGTCTTTTTGCCCCCGGTGGATAAACCCCCCAAATACAGGGCTTGTCCTGGTGGGTAACCCCTCAAGTAAGGTCTTTGCCTGGTGGATAACCCCTCAAGTAAGGTCTTGGGCCTGGTTTGGGTAAAACCCCTAAAATACAGGTCTTGTGCCGGTGGAAAAAACCCTTTAAGTACAGGTCTTGTCCCGGTGGGTTTTCCCCTCAAGTACGGTCTTTGTGCCTGGTTTGGTTTAACCCCCCAAATACAGGGGCTTGTGCCTGGTGGAAAACCCCCCAAGTACAGGGCTTTTGCCTGGTGGGTAATTCCTTCCAGGATAACCCCAAAAAATTTTACAGACTTTCCCTTAAGGTCTTTTTTTCAATTTTTGGGGGGTTATTTCCATAGTCCACTTTTTGGTCCTCGGGTTTTCCCTTGGGGTATTTATTTAACTTTTGTATTAAACCCTTTTTTTATTTTTAACCCGTTTGTTAAATATATATCAAAGGCAATTTTCTTATTTAATTTTATACATTGTTATTTCTGGAAGTTTTTAGTTAGTTTTTTTAGGTTCAGGTACCCAAAATACAAATTTCCATAGTTTAATTTTTCAGTGGGTAATTTAGGAGTCACTGACTTGCTTACATTGGGGTTTTTAAAAATTTTCCCTTTTTGGGCTTTTGTTTTTTTTTTGTGGGTTTTTTTGTCCATTGGGGTGTACATAATCTTTTTGTCATTTAAATTTTTTATATATCAAAATTTTTTATTTGTTTTTTTCACTAAACCGGGTGGTTTATGGCTGTTCTTTTCAGTATCTCAATGATGGCCCTTTTTTGATTATTGATGCATTGTTGTAATTTATGGAAAGTCGTAAAGTAAATAAGTAAAAGTAGACCTTAGACCCAAAGGGTGGGGTGATGCCCCCGTGGTTCAAAATTTTTTTATGATTGGGGGGGTTGTAAGAGAAGTGAATGCGAGGGTCCTTGGCAAGAGGTGTGGAGTTAAAAGATAAAGAATTTTAACACAAAATGGGAGTTGTCACAGTTGCTCTTTGCTGGGTTACACTGTCTTTTGGGAGATTCTGAAAAAGAAGTTTCAGAGGTTGGTGGATGAATTTTTTGGGAGGGGTGTGTTAAAAAAAGAAAAAATTTAAATGGGAAAAGTTTAAAGGGAAAAAGTTTAAGGTTTTTTGAGGGTAACAAAAAGAAATTTAAATGACAAAAGATTGAAAATCAAAATTTGGGGGGAAGAGGGATGGAGGGGTGAATGTATTCGATTAAATTTTGGGGTTGGAGTGTCAGCGGAAAGGGTCTAGAAAAAAAGATGTGAATCATAGAATTGATGAGGGGGAAAAGGGCGGGGGGTGCTGCCCCTGGGAGTTTTGTGGAGACAAAAAACTTTTTCAGGGGAAGCAAAGAGGGGAAAGTATGAGAGTTTAATTTTACCCAAATTTTTTGTAAGGGGGTGAGGGCTTGGGGTTTTGAAATTAAATTTCTGGGAGGCAGTGGGTTTTCATGTCCCGGGGGGCAATGTTTTGGGTGTAAGTAAATAATAAGTAAGTTTATTCAGGTATACACAAATACAGTTAAAAAAAGAATTATCATACATAGCAGCATATGGGGAGGAACCCAGGTTTAAACCCCAAAAAAATCAGACAGAGTTACTTTTTCGTAGTTTGGAAAATTTGGAGGTTGGGGTAAAAGTTTTTTGGGAACCAAAAAAAAAAATTTTCCCGAGGGCGAGGGGAAGGGTTATTTTTTGAGTTGGTTTTTGGGCATGCAGAGAGAATGGAACGGGAAAAAGTGAATTCACCATTCATTATTATCCATACCTCACCTTGCTTCTGTGCCTTTGGGGTTCAACTGCCCCAAAAACCCTAAACCCAAAAATAATCCAACAAAAGCCGCGTAAGAATAAAACATTAAAAACCCATCCCTTGGGAACACCCCCCCCCTCTTCTTTGTTTTAAACTTTCTCCCCTTTTTTTTTATTCCAAAACTTATAATGTGAATTTTAAAATTTCAGGACCCCTTTAAAATTTCCCAAAATTTTCCTTGACCTTAAATGTTTTTTGATAGTTGTAAAAGAAACCCCCAGGCTAACACCAAAACCAAACATGTCTATTTACCCCTTCCCCCTGCCTGATAAACCTTTACAAAAATTTAAAAGTATTTTCAAAGGCCCCCAAAAAACTGGAAAAACCCTACCTGAAAACTCTAGGGAAGGGGAGACACATTCAAACCCTTCAAAAATACCATCAGAAAAACATTTTTATTCCCTGTTTCCCCTGTCAAAAATTACACTAAAACCACCTGGTGGTTCACACTTCATGACTCCCATTTGGGCCCCTAAACAGAAATATCAATCTCAATCTTAAAAAAAAAGGGTTTTTAACTAGTCATTGTTTCCCTGTGAAAACCCCCAATACTGAAACTGTTCTTTTGCCAAAACAGAAAAATTCACAATTTCTAAACTCCCCAAACTAGTATTTAGTCACTTTGCCATATACCAACTTCCTCATAATTTTTTAATTAAATTTTTAAAAATTTAAAATTTAATCTAAGTCTGCCCCAAAAAGCCTAGCCATGCTAGGTGTTTTAGTGGTACACTCTTAATTATTTTTTTACTACATGTAAACCACACAAAAACCAAATCCTTTTAAAAAAATAAAATTTTGAAAAATTTTAGTGTATTTAAAACAAAAAGTGGAGGGGAAAACGGGGTAGGGGGGTGGCCTTGGAAAAGGGTTTGGGGGAGGGGGGAAAGGGGGGTTTTGTGTGCAAGAGGATTGGAATTCCCGCAAGCATATGTGAGCATATTTGATAGGAGTGAAAAAGGAGACAAATGTTTTTTTAAAATTTGACTGCTGTTTTTGGGGTGTGACAAAGTAAATTTAAGAAGGGTTTTAGGGAAAAACCGGCAGACTGGGGCTTGAGTCCTGGAGATGGGAAAATTTCAGTGTTTTCACTCTGAAGGGGGGTGGGTTTTTGTTTTCAGTTTTAAAAACGTAGTGTTAGAAACCCCTCTGGCAAGGGCAGTGATGGGGTGAATGATCGGTGAAAGTTTTTCTTTTTCAGGCCACCCCCCCGCCTTGGTGGGAATCAGCTGATGTGTTAATAAAAAAAAAAAATTTAAATCCCGGTTTCACATAAGGGACAATTATCATACATAGTGTATTACCCTCCAGGATAAAACCCCAAAAAAATCCCATCTAGAAAAAATTTAATTTTAAAAAAATCTTCACAGAGTTTGTGAGGTTTTTTGCTGGATTAATGGATGGAAATTGAACCTTTTCCAGTCCATGTTGTGTTGGGTCTTGTGGGTTTTGTTTATGGCAAAGGGTGCTGATTTCGATTACTGTTTAAAGGTTATCCAGGGAGGGTTTTTCGATGTTACATTTTAAACACTAGCATTTAAGGCTTTACAAAAAGGGGTGTGGGCAAATTGATGGTCCAAAAATTTGGGCCAAAACTTCGTCAGTTTTTTCTCCTATTTTCCGGCAAAGATTTTTGTTCTGGTCACAAAATATTGTGGGCCCCTTTGTTTTTTGTAAAGGGGTTGTTTTTAAACCCTTTTTAATTTACAAAACCCGTTTTAAATTTAAAGGTTTTTGGGCAGTAGAACAAAATGGAATACAATTTTCTGTATGTGGGGCTTAAGTAAGGGTTTTGATAAGTACTATGCTGGGAAATTAAGGGGAAAATAGAGAAAATGGTTTTGGGAAAAAGGGAAAATTTTGCCCTGGGTTGAGGGATGGCTGAAAAGATAGAAAAATTTTGTATTAAATTTTGGGGGGGAAAATTGTAATGGGGACCTATTAAGTGGGTGCCAATATTGATGAAGGAAAAAACCGTGACCAGTTTTGCCAATGCAGTAAAATGGCTTGTCCCGATAAAAATTTTGGTGTGGAAAAACTAGAGGGCTATAGGATGCCTTGGGTTGGTTGATGTTTTTTTAGGAAAGTGGGACACAGTTTGAAAAGTTTAAGGCTTAATCCAAAAAAAGGAAAAAACTATGACAAATTAGGGGCCCGGCCTTGGGAGGGAGTGCTCTCTTCCACACACTGAGTTCCGTGGGTTTTGTCCCTGGTAAGGGGGGAAACATTGGGGGTGTTTTTCCCTTTCACCTATTGTCCCGTTAACCCACAACAAGTAGGGACCTGGGTGTTTTTGGTCCCATTGGTGTGGGGGCACATCCCGGGGGGGGAAGATTGAGACTCCCCGTGGGAAAAAAGATGTTCCTTGATGCACTAATTTTTGGGTTTTTCCTGGGGTTAAAATTTTCCCAACAAAATCTTATCCTCTTATCTTTCTTTAAAACCCAAAAAATGTAAACCCTTCAATGAACGCAAAGGGAAGGGGCTGGGGAATTTTTGCCCTTAAACAGGGAAATTTTTAAAAACAAAAAGGCACAAAACCGTGACTGGAAAAGATCCCTTTTTCCCGCCATTTATACCCGTCCTGCCTACTTCTCATTAGTGTTGGGCTTTGTAAATGGTCCAAGTCGGACCCAAAAGTCTTGTAAGCTCCTTTTCTTCTATGTGCGGGTTATTTGTGTATAGAAATTTAAAGCCAAGACAATAGTCTATAAGTGTTTGTAATAAAGCTAATAGAATTCTTGGCTTCATATCAAGTACACCTACCATCCAACTTACGACCTGCTCGACTTACGACGACTACTTACGACCGTGCTTTTTTTATGCCAAATTTCTGGGAAATAAACAAGTGTTTGTGTTGTACACAGTGTTTACCCTAAACCTTACAGTATAAAATACAGTACTAACAGCATAAAAAGTAAAGTAAAACATGAAATACCAAAATAAAACAATAAAATAGCCATTACAAAAATGTTATTTTGATAGTAGTAAAGTTCGACTTACGACCATTTCGACTTACGACCGGTTTCTCGGAACTGAACTCAGTCGTAAGTCGGATGGTAGGTGTATAAATAATAGAAGTTCTAAGGTTATACACACTCATCTTTATGCATCTTTGGTTAGACCTCGTTTGGATTTTCCTCATTTATGGTCTCCATATTATGTGATGGACATAAATGTGCCTGCACTCTGAAGGAGGGGTGTTCATGTTGCAGTTTTATAAGCTGTAGTGTAAAGCATTTCTCTGGCAAGACAGTGATGGAGTGAATGATGGTGAAAATTTTTCTTTTTCGAGCCACCCTGCCTTGGTGGGAATCGGCCAGTGTGTTAATAATTAATAAAATAATAAACGTACTCAAAAAATATGCAGAGATGTGATAAAACATTGGGCTATAGTTTACCCCACATTCATGTCTTCACACAACACACACAATGCAACTTATGTTATTTCAGTCCTACTTGGAGCGTTAACTACTCAGTGTATGGCTAATTAATGATCCAAGTTAGACCAAAACTTGTAAGTTTTTCTTCTATGCGAAGCTTATTTATGTATTGTTTGTCAGGGTTTTGTGCCATTTTGTTTATTCACATGTCTGGTCGTACCATCTTGCTGCGACCCCCATCTGGGGTCTGGTACTACAGTCATATTGTAACAGGCCCCCCTTTTTTTTTTGGTTGAATAAAATAATGATGTTGCCATTGGATTTTTGAGAGCAGAATGAGAATTCGATTTTTGATAAAGGCAAGAAAAGTTTTATAAAATGAAGATGGTAATGTTGGTGCATATTGTTGACGGTTACTTTGGCTATATCTTCTCAAGGAATGCCAGTGAGGGCTTTTGATCCAAGGAATTGGATTGAGCATGATTGCTTTCTAATCCTCTTGCTCTGATTCCTATTGGTTTAGCACTTCTTTGATACCTGGAGGGTGTTTCAGGGGTCAGTGCCCCCACAGTGGATCAGGGCCTGATCAACCAGGCTGTTACTGCTGGCTGCACGTAAACTAATGTATGAACCGTAGCCTGGCTGGTTTATATTAATAACCATAAGATTAATACTCTTCCAGAGAGGTGTGTTTATACTGGTAAAGGGGCTCTTGATTTAAAATTGGAATTGCTGTGTACAAAATGGGGAAACTCGCCCCATGTAGTGAAAAGATGTAAAAGTCCTGGACATGTCAACAGACTTTTCTTAATGAGCACAATCCAACAAATACTGTAATGGCCAGGAAGATGACAGTGTGGGTAATGAGAAGTGTCAAAACAAGAAAAATACTGGACAAAGACATGAAGTGCAGTATAATGCATTACATTGCATTCATCTTGTCCATCATGTTGGTATTTATACTAATTGTCAGTGGTGGCTCGTCCATAGGAGCTGAAGAGCTGTAGTCCCCCCAGATGCTCACTGCCAGATGTATGACTTCAACCTTACACTAAAATAATTTGCACCTGACAAATCTATTACAGGAAAAATCTGTTGTATGTTGTTTTCAATGTATTTATAAGTGAATTTTTAATTGTTTTGCTGAAACAAGATAATAAATGATTAAAAACAGAGGTTGATGCAGTGTGATAGTACAGTGGACCCCCGCATAATGCTATTAGTCCGTTCCTGAGAGCTCAATGTTATGCAAAATTATCGTTATGCGAATTAATTTTCCCCATAAGAAATAATGGAAATCAAATTAATCCGTGCAAGACACCCAAAAGTATGAAAAAAAAAAAAATTTTACCACATGAAATATTAATTTTAATACACACAAACTTAAGAAAACATGCACAGTTACATGACACTTGCCTTTATTGAAGATGTGGTGATGATTGATGGGATGGGAGGAGGGGAGACTTGATGGTTTTAGTGTTTAGAAGGGGAATCCCCTTCCATTAGGACTTGGTGTCAAGTCCTTTTCCGGGGTTGCTTCCCTTCTTCTTTTAATGCCACTAGGACCAGCTTCAGAGTCACTGGACTTCTGTCGCACAACATATCTGTCCATAGTGGCCTGTACCTCTTGTTCCTTTATGACTTTCCTAAAGTGTTTCACAACAGTGTCAGTGTAATAGTCACCAGCACGGCTTGCAATAGCTGTCTGAGGGTGATTTTCATCCATGAAGGTTTGCACTTCAAGCCACTTTGCACAGATTTCCTTAATCTTTGAAGTAGGCAACTTCAATTTCTCTCTCCCCTCCGAAGCAATTTCCTCAGGTGTGGCCTCTTGCTGTTGAAGTTGATCTAGCAGCTCATCAGTGGTTAGTTCTTCATTGTCCTCCTCCACCAACTCTTCCACATCCTCCCCACTAACCTCCAACCCCAAGGACTTCCCCAATGCCACAGTTAATTCCTCAACTGACATATTCCTCTCAGGGTTAGCCTCAAATCCTTCAAAATCCCTTTGATCTACACATTCTGGCCACAGTTTCTTCCAAGCAGAGTTCAAGGTCCTCTTAGTCACTCCCTCCCAAGCCTTACCTATAAGGTTTACACAATTGAGGATATTAAAGTAATCTCTCCAAAACTCTCTTAGAGTCAATTGAGTTTCTGAGGTCACTACAAAGCACCTTTCAAACAGCTTTTGTGTACAGTTTTTTGAAGTTTGCAATAACCTGCTGGTCCATGGGCTGCAGGAGAGGAGTGGTATTAGGAGGCAAAAACTTCACCTTAATAAAGCTCATGTCCCCACAAAGTAGCTCTGCCACGTCTGTAGGATGACCAGGGGCATTGTCTAACACCAGGAGGTACTAAAGGTCTAATTTCTTTTCAGTTAGGTAATTTTTCACATTGGGGGCAAATGCATGGTGTAACCAGTCATAGAAAAAGTCCCTAGTGACCCATGCCTTACTGTTTGCCCTCCACAGCACACACAAATTAGCCTTGAGGATATTCTTTTGCCTGAACGCTCTGGGAGTTTCTGAGTGATACACTAATAAAGGCTTCACTTTGCAATCACCACTAGCATTGGCACACATCAACAGAGTAAGCCTGTCTTTCATAGGCTTATGTCCTGGGAGTGCCTTTTCCTCCTGAGTAATGTAGGTCCTGCTTGGCATTTTCTCCCAAAACAGGCCTGTTTCGTCACATTTAAACACTTGTTCAGGTTTCAGTCCTTCACTGTCTATGTACTCCTTGAATTCATGCACATATTTTTCAGCTGCTTTTTGGTCCGAACTGGCGGCCTCACCATGCCTTATCACACTATGTATGCCACTACGCCTCTTAAATCTCTCAAACCAACCTTTGCTGGCCTTAAATTCACTTGCATCACAACTAGTTGCAGGCATTTTTCTAATTAAATCCTCGTGCAACTTCCTAGCCTTTTCACTTATGATCGCTTGAGAGATGCTATCGCCTGCTATCTGTTTTTCGTTTATCCACACCAATAACAGTCTCAACATCTTCTATCACTCTCGATCTCTGTTTCGAAAGCACAGTAAACCTTTGGCAAGAACAGCTTCCTTGATTGCCGTTTTCTTGGACACAATAGTAGTGATGGTTAATTGGGGTTTACTATACAACCTGGCCAGCTCCAAGACATGCACTCCACTTTCATACTTATCAATGATCTCTTTCTTCATCTCCATAGTAATTCTCACCCTTATTCCTGTAGGGTTGGCACTAGCTTTCTTGGGGCCCATGGTCACTTATTTTTCAGGTGAAATCACTATAAAAAGGCTGTAATAATACGAAATGTTCCGATTGTATGCTTGAATGTTACTGCGGAGGCTGGCTTGTAAACAATTCCACTGGCAAAACAAGTGAGCCTGGTTCAGGCCGCATGGACGCGTCTCGGACGAATCGCGTTGAGCGAATTTTTTAGCGCTATGCGAGGCAAAATTTTGGCGATAAAATGTATTGCTATGCGGATTTAACGCTATGCGATGCCAACGTTATGCGGGGGTCCACTGTATAGGTATTACTGGCACTATGAGCATCCACTGCCGTTTATCAAGAGGAATGCTGTAATGCCAATGGTAACATCCACATTTCTTGTGCTCTCACTTGGAGCACTGTTCGGTGTATTATTTTGAGTGGGTGAGATGATAGAGCTGGAAAAAAGTGTTTACAACCTACATGTAACTAATGAAACATTTAAGACTTGTGGGAGTGTCTCAAAGAACTGGAAATGCACTCACTGGAAAGAAGTCGTGTACAATCATCAATGTGTGGAAGATACTATAGGACCTAGTCTCAGATCTGCACATTATCATAACATACTGGAGTATAAGATGAGGATGTAAAAAGTAGAGAAGACACAGGCACAAGAAGAGAGCACTTTATCATCATCCATGGTCCAAGACTTTAGTATCTGCTACCAACAGGTATCAAATATTGCTGGAACCTGTGTGGAAGAAATGAGAGGAAACTGTATCACTGCCTCAGTATGCCAGATCATCTAGGATGTGATGGATATGTGGACCAGCAGCAACAACCTGGGTAACTAGACAGTCAACAGGCTGGCCTGGCCCAGAGTCAGGCCGCAGAAGTGGGAAAACTCCCAAAATAGGTCGCAGGTTAAAAACTCCTCTTTTTTTTCTTTTAATCATATGTGATTACCTGTATGATCCCTAGAGGTTTGGTACTCCCCTTAAATGTAGTAATAATAATGTTAAATTCTTCAGGAAGAGGGAAGGAATAGTTAAAGAAACCTGTCATTATTATGTATAAGAGGTCACAAATAAAGTGGAAAGGGAAGAGGAGTGGCATCCTTGAACAATCCAGGTTACTTTACAGTGGCAGGCATACATAGATGTTACTGTTGGTTTATTACCCTTGAAAAAATCACCCAACATGGGTCTGCCAGAAAATGATGGGTTTAGCAGTACTGGCTCTATTGTGGGACAGCTGTGAATGTTGGCATACCAGAGCTGGGCATGGTAGTGGTAATGCTTATAAAAGGAAGAGCTGAGTTTGATACTGGTGTAGGTGGGAACATGGGGTATATTTTCCTGGCATGTCGTAGGCACCTTTAGCAAGTAGGGAAAGTCAATGAGATAGTCAATATTAGCAGACAGCGAGGTGTAAGGTTGATGCTGGGTCAGGTTAGTAACTTTAAATGGAATGGTCCAGTGAATACTAGAAAGGACTGCCCTTCTAGCATCCAGCCTGTTACTGGGTTTTCGTAACAAGTAGTCAGTATCCTTGTCCAATTATCCATTAAATTCAGGATGATTCAATAGTGCTTCAGGATTACAACTGGTAGGCTACTAACTAGAGAAATTAAAATTTAATAAATTTATTAAGTCTAGAGGTATATTAATAGAACAATGTGCTGTGACTTAAAGGCTCTCCGGGTCCCTTGATAAGTGACTCGCTTCCTGTTAGGATAAGATTTTGTTGGGATTTTTAACCTAGAGGGTTAGCTAACCAGGATAACGCAAGAAAGTGTCAGTGTGTCATCGAGGACACAATCTTTCAATCTTGTTCCCCAGGATGTGACTCACACCAGTCAGCTAACCTCCAGATACCCACTTGCTAGGTGAGTGGGGACAGCAGGTGTTTCCACCCTTCCAGGGATCGAACCACTGAGGAGAGAGTGTTGCCTACCAGGCCATGTGAGGAAGTATCTTAGAGCTCCAGCATCAAAGGCTTTATCAAGGTTGGCTAAGGAAGCCACTCTCCATAATCTGATACCCAGTGTGGAGAGCAATCCATTGGTGTATCACTATAAGATTAAAAGGAAACCACTTGCACTGCTGAAAGAAAATTGATGAATGTTAAAAAAATGGGGATGTACTTTTAAGGGGATACAAGTGTAGAAGAAAGGTTGATAATCTGAAAGAAGAACTACCCACTGCTGGGATAAATAGGATTGGACAGAAATTGGACTCGAAATTGCTAGGCTCTCACCTGATAAGATGGTATGGTCAAGGAAGTCTCCATCTATCATCTGCAGCCTTCTCTCACAGGATAGAAGACTACAGATGATAGAATAGCAGGGGATTGATGCAGATGTGTGAAGACGATGACATTTTGAAATCTGGTGCCTTGAAGCCATTGAAAGGCTCTAGAGCCAAGGAATTTGAATTAATGTTCCTTTGATCAGACCTGATTGCCTCCCATTCCCCAGCAGCTTTATACTCCCTGTGGGATTATCACTACCCTATGGATTTAAAGAAGGAGAAGAGGTAATGTGGTTTCCAGAATTTTAAGAGCACAAGGGTGACAAGTTTTGTTGTAGCCATCGTCAGTACGTAAAATGGACAGAGTACAAATCTCTGAAGGAAAAGCGGGCACGTAATACATCTTGCACATAGACTAGTTGTATGGTGTTTCACCCCAATAGTGAAGGGTCGTGTCATGAGAGCTACAACTGAATGGTTGGGTGTCAGAGGGTCAGCTTGGATGACCACAGTTGGATGGTAGTGGCAAGTGGCTCAGTGTACTGCAGAGAACAGTGTTATGGATTTGAAAGGTATTTGAAGACTGACGAAAGACAAGTTTTAAATAAGACATGCAATACTGCACTGAAAAATCGCCATTGGAGAGAGCACTGTTTATGCCCCATCTGGTTATGGTAATATACTATGTATCAAAGTTCGCAGATTATCTCCCGTATGTTAGGTAAATACACAACTAACGTGAAATTTTATTGTGGCAACGTTTCGGTCTCCAGGAGCTTTGTCAAGCCATTAAAACGGCTTGACAAAGCTCCTGGATAGCAAAACGTTGCCACAATAAACTGTCACGTTAGTTACATCCGTGTCCATTTGCCTAACATTTGTTGGTAATTCAACCATTACGGTAATTCTAAGTTATTGTCCTGTAGCTAAATCTTTCCTAACACTTCACACTTGAGTGTATTTTTGGGTTGATCATGTAAATTATACTTCTAGTTTTGCTGCCCTAGCCACTTTCTCCCTATCCCATGAGATTTATTGTATCTCTTCTTAAACCTATGTATGGATCCTGCCTCCACTACACCACTCTCCAGATTGTTCCACTTCCTGACAATTCTGAAGAAATACTTCCTAACATCCCTGTGACTCATCTGAGTCTTCAACTTCCAATTGTGATCCCTTGTTTCTGTCACATCCTTTGAAATATTCTGTCCCTACTCACCTTGTCCATTCCTCTCAGTATTTTGTATGTTGTTATCATGTCCTCCCTATCCCTCCTGTCTTCCAGTGTTGTCAGGTTGATTTTCCTTAACCTCTCCTTGTAGGACATATCCTTTAACTCTGAGACTAGTCTGGTTTCAAACCTTTGTATGTGTCTTGTATACATTTAATTTGCCCTTTCCCCCTTTTTTTCCCCTCCTTGTTTCTAATTTTTTTTTCTTTTTCACTTTCTCTTTTGCACTTTTTCATTTTTTCCATTGGAATGGTATGTAAATAATGGAGTTTATATGTATTAAAGGCAGTTTAATACAGTGTGGAGTCAAAACATTGAAAGTTATAATGGTATTCATTGCATTAATATAATAATAATAATAATAATAATAATATAAACAGCTATTGGAGGATAGATGGGCTAATGAGAGCATAGGCAATGGGGTCGAAGAGGTATGGGGTAGGTTTAAAAATGTAGTGTTAGAGTGTTCAGCAGAAGTTTGTGGTTACAGGAAAGTGGGTGCAGGAGGGAAGAGGAGCGATTGGTGGAATGATGATGTAAAGAGAGTAGTAAGGGAGAAAAAGTTAGCATATGAGAAGTTTTTACAAAGTAGAAGTGATGCAAGGAGGGAAGAGTATATGGAGAAAAAGAGAGAGGTTAAGAGAGTGGTGAAGCAATGTAAAAAGAGAGCAAATGAGAGAGTGGGTGAGATGTTATCAACAAATTTTGTTGAAAATAAGAAAAAGTTTTGGAGTGAGATTAACAAGTTAAGAAAGCCTAGAGAACAAATGGATTTGTCAGTTAAAAATATGAGAGGAGAGTTATTAAATGGAGAGTTAGAGGTATTGGGAAGATGGAAGGAATATTTTGAGGAATTGTTAAATGTTGATGAAGATAGGGAAGCTGTGATTTCGTGTATAGGGCAAGGAGGAATAACATCTTGTAGGAGTGAGGAAGAGCCAGTTGTGAGTGTGGGGGAAGTTCGTGAGGCAGTAGGTAAAATGAAAGGGGGTAAGGCAGCCGGGATTGATGGGATAAAGATAGAAATGTTAAAAGCAGGTGGGGATATAGTTTTGGAGTGGTTGGTGCAATTGTTTAATAAATGTATGGAAGAGGGTAAGGTACCTAGGGATTGGCAGAGAGCATGCATAGTTCCTTTGTATAAAGGCAAAGGGGATAAAAGAGAGTGCAAAAATTATAGGGGGATAAGTCTGTTGAGTGTACCTGGTAAAGTGTATGGTAGAGTTATAATTGAAAGAATTAAGAGTAAGACGGAGAATAGGATAGCAGATGAACAAGGAGGCTTTAGGAAAGGTAGGGGGTGTGTGGACCAGGTGTTTACAGTGAAACATATAAGTGAACAGTATTTAGATAAGGCTAAAGAGGTCTTTGTGGCATTTATGGATTTGGAAAAGGCGTATGACAGGGTGGATAGGGGGGCAATGTGGCAGATGTTGCAAGTGTATGGTGTAGGAGGTAGGTTACTGAAAGCAGTGAAGAGTTTTTACGAGGATAGTGAGGCTCAAGTTAGAGTATGTAGGAAAGAGGGAAATTTTTTCCCAGTAAAAGTAGGCCTTAGACAAGGATGTGTGATGTCACCGTGGTTGTTTAATATATTTATAGATGGGGTTGTAAGAGAAGTAAATGCGAGGGTCTTGGCAAGAGGCGTGGAGTTAAAAGATAAAGAATCACACACAAAGTGGGAGTTGTCACAGCTGCTCTTTGCTGATGACACTGTGCTCTTGGGAGATTCTGAAGAGAAGTTGCAGAGATTGGTGGATGAATTTGGTAGGGTGTGCAAAAGAAGAAAATTAAAGGTGAATACAGGAAAGAGTAAGGTTATGAGGATAACAAAAAGATTAGGTGATGAAAGATTGAATATCAGATTGGAGGGAGAGAGTATGGAGGAGGTGAACGTATTCAGATATTTGGGAGTGGACGTGTCAGCGGATGGGTCTATGAAAGATGAGGTGAATCATAGAATTGATGAGGGAAAAAGAGTGAGTGGTGCACTTAGGAGTCTGTGGAGACAAAGAACTTTGTCCTTGGAGGCAAAGAGGGGAATGTATGAGAGTATAGTTTTACCAACGCTCTTATATGGGTGTGAAGCGTGGGTGATGAATGTTGCAGCGAGGAGAAGGCTGGAGGCAGTGGAGATGTCATGTCTGAGGGCAATGTGTGGTGTGAATATAATGCAGAGAATTCGTAGTTTGGAAGTTAGGAGGAGGTGCGGGATTACCAAAAACTGTTGTCCAGAGGGCTGAGGAAGGGTTGTTGAGGTGGTTCGGACATGTAGAGAGAATGGAGCGAAACAGAATGACTTCAAGAGTGTATCAGTCTGTAGTGGAAGGAAGGCGGGGTAGGGGTCGGCCTAGGAAGGGTTGGAGGGAGGGGGTAAAGGAGGTTTTGTGTGCGAGGGGCTTGGACTTCCAGCAGGCATGCTTGAGCGTGTTTGATAGGAGTGAATGGAGACAAATGGTTTTTAATACTTGACGTGCTGTTGGAGTGTGAGCAAAGTAACATTTATGAAGGGATTCAGGGAAACCGGCAGGCCGGACTTGAGTCCTGGAGATGGGAAGTACAGTGCCTGCACTCTGAAGGAGGGGTGTTAATGTTGCAGTTTAAAAACTGTAGTGTAAAGCACCCTTCTGGCAAGACAGTGATGGAGTGAATGATGGTGAAAGTTTTTCTTTTTCGGGCCACCCTGCCTTGGTGGGAATCGGCCGGTGTGATAATAAAAAAAAAAAAAAAAAATAATAATAATATCTTTATTTACTACAAGTACATGTACAAGGCATACAGTCCTAGCTGACAACAATGACATACTACTATATAGAAACTCCCTTGTTATGCTCCGCATTTCGGGCAAATTAGGTCAGTGTCCCAGGATGCAACCCACACCAGTCGACTAGCACCCAGGTACCCATTTTACTGATGGGGAACATAGACAACAGGTGGAAAGAAACACGTCCAATGTTTCTACTCTGGCTGGGAATCGAACCCAGGCCCTCCCCTGCTCACATTTTCACAATCTTTTGCTGTCATTTTTTTTGCCTCCTGTGCATTATACTCCAGTACAGCAAATTAATTTATGTAACAATGCAATTTTTTTCCTCGGTATCAAAGATGGAAAATTAAAACTTGGTATATTCACCTATCTTGGTGTTAAATACAAAGTTTGAAGTTGGTATATTCATTATCTCTGCCCAAAAATTAGAAGTTAGTGTATTCACTATTTTGGCATAAAAATAAGCAATTTGTGTTTTATATATTCACCATCTCAGCATTAATATGCTGATTCTGTGAGTGAATTATGAAGCCCTGTTGACATAAGCACAGTAGACAATTCTGTATAAAGAGTTAAACGTTTCTTAATCTACCAGCAGAGTGCCAGGGACAGTAGTATTGGTGAGGTGGCAGTCACCAGGGAAGCCTGGTATAGTGTCGGGCTGGGAGAGTAGACTCCTAAAATCATACACAGGTACCTGGAGGGGTTTACCTGGAGAGAGTTCCGGGGGTCAACGCCCCCGCGGCCCGGTCTGTGACCAGGCCTCCTTAGGTCAGTGTCCCAGGATGTGACCCACACCAGTCGACTAACACCCAGGTACCCATTTTACTGATGGGGAACATAGACAACAGGTGGAAAGAAACACGTCCAATGTTTCTACTCTGGCTGGGAATCGAACCCAGGCCCTCACCGTGTGAAGCGAGAGCGTTAACCACCAGGCCACCAGAGCCTGGTTCAGGTACAGGAAGGAATACACACGTTACTGTAGCACTTCTTCGTAAGTAATTTTACGGTATTCAGGTATGGGCACACATACCGTATTTTGTAGCTTATTATACGCATTTTTTGTTTTTCTATGAAATGTCTCCAAAAACCAGCCTGCGTCCTATAAACAGCAGGTCAGTGACAGGAGCTGTAAGTTTGGGGTGTAGGGTGGACTGTAGCTCTGAGTTACGTCTGATTCTGAGCCAGTGAAACTAAAACAAGTCTTATAAGCCGTGAAATGTGGTAAATACGTTACACAAATATCACTCAAATATCATATGTAATAACATGGGTAAATTACCCTCTAGGATAACTTGGAGAAATCGCAGACTTATTTCTTCCAGAGTAGAGGACCATGGCTAGGTTATTAGCATTGTCTTCACTGTTTAACGTATTGTATCAATTTATAGACACCTCAGCTAACACCGATATATTAGAAAACGTTTCTAACAAATAAAAATGTCTAGTGCGTGCTCACCAACTTGTCGGCACCTGTTACGTAGGTTTATACCAGTGTGTTGTATAACTCTAAAGTTCTACTTGTAGCATTTAATACCAGTTCTTTCATCATATTTCTGTTTACTGAATTTTTTTTTTTTCCAGTGTTCCTTTGGGACTGCTTTTCTGTTTATATTTTTAGCCTCTTGTTCATCCTGTTTAAGATGCTGAGAAGTATTCCTTTTGTCTAGTATGTGTGCAGACACTACCCTACTTACGAACATTCAAGTTGGGAATATTTGGACATACGAACATTCGGACAGACATACGAACAGACTGTACAGTATCAGTACATTACTGATACTGTACGGTATTGTCTTTAAGTTTTCAACAAATAATGGCACAGAGACAGGACACTAATAATATTAAAAACAATAATAATACAAACATTAGAAAAATGGCAAAATAACTTACGAACAATTCAAGATACAAACGGCCTTCTGGAACGTAACTTGTTTGTAAGGTGGGGGGACATCGGTACTGTGTTTTTGTAACTTGGGCTATCAGTCAATGAAGGCACTTTAGTTTTTCAGGATTCCTTATGGTCATTTTTTTTTTTTTTTTATAACTCACGACTATATCCCCATTTAGGCTTGATATAGTTTGAATAGCTTTTATAGCGTTTTTCATTCCGTATATGTAGAGCATACAAGTATTTGTAGTTTGCTGGTATTGTGTAATACTGTACAAGTTTCTCGTGATAAATTTCATGATCTTCCCGAGACTTCTTACATCACTGAGTTGTGTCCTTGAGCACTGAGTGACATACATAGTCAAAGTGCTTTGTAAATATCACAGCTGCTATTACTACTGCTACCATCCTCCTCCTTTAATGCATTCTTTCCAACTTACATTAAATGCTACTGTCTACATTTATTTATCACTTATGTATTTAAATTTTTTTTTCCCACTAATTTTATTTTCACAAACTGACATAATGAATGGGGGAACGTCAATAAGCGCATCTTGAATGGATTTTTATGGTTGTAAATATAAGGGTCGTGTGCTAAATAAACAAACAAACAAAAAAAATAAGCACTGAAAGAAAGGTCTCAGCAATAGTTTGGTATTTGTGAGATCCCCTTCTTTAAAAGGTGTATAACTGAAGCTTGCAAATATTGGGGTTGAACTGTTTATTATTAACACTGACCATTTCCTTCCTTGGTAGGGTGTCCTGAAAAAGAAAAACTTCATCATTCACTCCACTGTCTTCCCAGAGGCACGTTAACACTACAGTTATAAAACTGCAACATTAACACCCCTCCTTTAGAGTGCCGGCACTGTACTCTCCATCTCCAGGACTCTAGTCCGGCCTGCCAGTTTCCCTGAATCCCTTCATGACTGTTACCTTGCTTACACTCCAACAGCATGTCAAGTCCTAAAAGCCATTTGTCTCCATTCACTCCCATCTAACACACGCATGCCTTTTTACCCTATATATATATGGAAAAAATTGAAGTACAGTATATGTATTGATATTCTGGCAAGACGGTGATGGTAAAAGTTTCTTCTTTTTTTAGAACATAAGAAAGAAGGAACACTGCAACAGGCCTACTGACCCATGTGGAGCAGGTCCATGTCCCCCCTCCCGGATTAGCCCAATGACCCCCCCCCCCCCCGAATAGCCCAATGACCCACCCAGTCTGGTCACCTCACCCTGTCTTCGTAGGAAACGGCCAATGTGTTAAAAAATAAAAGGTGTAAAGATTTGAAATGCATGGGACTGTGGGTAGAATGAAAGGGAGTAAAGTAGCTGAGATTGATGAGATCCAGACAGAAATGCTAAAAGCATATGGGGGTATAGTTTGGGGTGGGAAAGTACCTAGGGATTGGCAAAGAGCATGCATAGTTCCTCTGTATAGAGAGGGAAAGGGGTAAGAGTGCAAGAATTATGGGGTAATAAGGCTGTTGAGTATACCAGGTGAAGTGTGTGGTTGAGTTATTGAAAGAATTGAGGCCGAGATGAGTAAGGTTGTTTTAGATAAAGGTAAGATAGTTTTTGTTGCACTTTTTGATTTAGAGAAGGCATATGATATGGTGAATAAGCAAGCAATGTTTCAAGTAAATCAAATAGGTAGAAATTTACTTGAAGCAATTAAGAGTTTTTATGAAGATAGTGAGGCTCAGGGTATGTAGGAGAGATTATTTTCCAGTATAAGTTGACTTAGGGATGTGTGATGTCACCATAGTTGATTAACATTTTCATATGCTGGGTGTTGGGGAGAGGTTTGGGATTAAAGGTAAAGAATCTAATGCAAAGTGGGAATTGTCGCAGTGCCTTTTTGCTGTTGACGTGCTTTTGGGAAATAGAGAGGTTACACAGGTTGGTAGACAGATTTCGGAAGGTACATAAAAGAAGTTACGCAAGTGAATATAGGGAAGAGCAGGGTGATGAGTGACAAAAAATTCAGGTAATGGAAGATTGGATATCATATTGGAAGGAGGGAGTATGGAGGAAGTAAGGGTGTTCAAACGTTCAGGAGTGAACTTTTTTGATGAATGGGTCTGTAGATGTGAACCAGAGAATTGACATGGGGGGGATATAGGTGGGTGGTACAATGAGGTATTTATTGTGACAAACCTTTACCATGGAGGAGTATAGTGACATGGGTTTTAAACACTGCACTAAGGTTGGAGGCAGTAGAGATGGTATGTCTGAGGGCAATGTATGGTGCAAATATTATGCTGAGAATTCATAGTTTGGAGATTAGAATGAGGTGTGGGGGTTACTAATAGTATTATTATCCAGAGGACTGAGGAGGGGTTTGGACACTGAGGATGGAGCAAAATAGTATGAATTGGAAAGTGTATAAATCTGTAGTGGAGAGGAGGAGGGGGTAGGAGTCATAGTATTTTCAATTATTTTTATCATTTTCAGAATATTTCCTATTTTCCACTAAAATTAAAATATTTTTGCTTAAATCAGAGTAAATGTGCCAAATCTTGTAGATTTTGTGGATAAAGGTTTTGTATGTGAGTGGAGGAAAGTGGGTTTTATGACTTAATTTGCTGTTGGAGTGCGATCAGTAACATGAAGGGATTTAGGGGAAACTAGTTAGCAGGACATGAGTCCTGGAGGTGGGTAGTACAGTGCCTGCACTCTGGAGGAGTGCTGGAGATATTGTAGTTTGGAGGGTCATTGCCGCAATAGCAGCACACCTCTGGCAAGACAGTAAGTGATGGGGAAAGCGTTTATTCTTTTTCGGGTTGCCTTAACTCGGTGGGAGACTGCCAGTGTGTTTAAAAGTTAAGGAATAAAGTTTTGTAGAAAACCATGTGTAAAATTGTCTTCATTCCTTAGGTGTTGTTGGCATGATTGGGTTCGAGACCAGTGCCTATGGCGGAGCGCGGTGAGGGGACCGCAGGGGGGTCACACTCACGAGCCGCCACCACCAGTGGGGCCCACACTGCGCCAACCAGGAATAGGTTTGTAATATACACAATGTTTTCCAGTATTTATGGGGCTTTGATGCTGCATTTTGAATATTACAGTAGTACAATATATTTTGAAGGCTAGTTTTGACAACTAACTCTGACTCATGAAATCATATTAGAATTGCAAGCAAATCACAGAACAGGTGGTGCTTGAACCCATGGCAGGCAAGTCCAGTTGGATGAATCCTATTAGAGCAAGCTAGTCCAGTGGTTAGCACTCTGACCTAAGGGTTTTAACACTTGAATACTGTAGGTTTGAACTGTATCCACTGTGTGATTCACTAACCCTATCATGGGGAAACTTGTATAGTAATCTACCAGTTAGTTACATAAACTAGTTATCAAGTAACGAGTTCTGCGAATTGTCACGGAATGTTATTTACTGTATTTATTCTACAGTACTGGTACATATGCACATTACTACAGGAAGTTAAAGATGCATGCATTGAATGTTAAATGTTAACATTTTAATTGCAGAAATCAGCTGGTTGGGTCAGTAGTGGAGGGGTTGGAGGCTTTCGGGAGTCCCCTACCCCTACGCAAGCGAAAGATTGGTATCACGGAGGTAGTGCATACCAAAAGGAGAAGCAGCGACGGTCCACAAGAGCCTACAGGAGGTTTTAGTAACATTACGTCCAACACAGCAGGTGCAGCTGGCAACTCCAGCAAGAGACACAGGTTCACCAGTAACAGCAGCAACAGTGACGCACGTTACACCGTAAGTCTCCACCAGAGTTCTTCTCACTTGCCCTCCCTGTATACAGGTGCTCCTTGCATTTTGGTGGTTTGACTTAGGATATTTCTCCTTTACTGTGGTGTGATAGTGATGCATTTTAACATCCTTAACATATCAAGAACATTGCTGGAGCATGGGAACAAGTCATTTAGTTACTTTTCAATGCCGGCTCTCCTCACTTAATGATGGAGTTTTGTTCCTGAGACCACATTGTTAAACAAATTCGTGGCTAAGTGAGGAGCATACTACAGTGGACCCCTGCCTTACAATATTAATCCATTCCTGAGAGCTCATCGTAAGCCGAAATTATCGTTAGCCGAATTAATTTTCCCCATGAGAAATAATGAAAATCAAATTAATCCGTTCCTGACACCCCGAAGTATGAAAAAAAAAATTTTTAACACATGAAATATTAATTTTAATACACACAAACTGAAGAAGACATGCACAATTACTACTCTACTAAGAATAGAATACATGACACTTACCTTTATTGAAGATCTGGTGATGATTGATGGGATGGGAAGAGGGGAGATTGTAGAAGTTATTGTTTAGAAGGGAAATCCCCTTCCATTAGGACTTGAGGTAGCAGGTCCTTTTCTGGGGTTACTTCCCTTCTTCTTTTAATGCCCCTAGGACCAGCTTGAGAGTCACTGGACCTCTGTCACACAACAAATCTATCCATAGGGCTCTGTACCTCTCATTCCTTTAAGACTTTCCTAAAATGGGCCATAACATTGTCATTGTACAGGTTGCCATCACGGCTTGCAGTAACTGTATCAGGGTGATTTTCATCCGTAAAGATTTGCAGTTCAACCCACTTTCCACACATTTCCTTAATCTTTGAAGTAGGCAACTTCCTCAATTTCTCTCTCCCCCCCCTCTGAAGCAGTTTCAGGTGTGGCCTCTTGCTGTTGAAGATGATCTTGGAGCTCATCAGTGGTTAGTTCTTCATTGTCCTCCTCCACCAACTCTTCCACATCCTCCCCACTAACCTCCAACCCCAAGGACTTCCCCAATGCCACAATGGATTCCACAACTGGCATACTCCTCTCAGGGTTAGCCTCAAACCCTTCAAAATCCCTTTGGTCTACACATTCTGGCCACAGTTTCTTCCAAGCAGAGTTCAAGGTTCTCTTAGTCACTCCCTCCCAAGCCTTACCTATAAGGTTTACACAACTGAGGATACTAAAGTGATCTTTCCAAAACTCTCTTAGTCAATCGAGTGTCTGAGGTCACTTCAAAGCACTTTTGAAACAGCTTTTGTGTAGAGTTTTTTGAAGTTTGAAATGACCTGCTGGTCATTAATGGGCTGCAGGAGAGGAGTGGTATAAGGAGGCAAAAACTTGACCTTAATGAAGCTCATGTCCCCAGAAAATCACTCTGCCAAGTCTGAAGGATGACCAGGAGCATTGTCTAATACCAGGAGGCACTGAAGATCCAGTTTCTTTTCCATTAGGTAATTTTTCACAGTGGGGGCAAATGCATGGTGTAACCAGCCATAGAAAAAGTCCCTAGTGACCCATGCCTTAATGTTTGCCCTCCACATCACACACAAATTAGCCTTGAGGACATAGTTTTGCCTGAATGCTCTGGGAGTTTGAGTGATACACCAATAAAGACTTCACTTTGCAATCACCACTAGCATTAGCACACATCAAAAGAGTAAGCCTGTCTTTCATAGGCTTATGTCCTGGGAGTGCCTTTTCCTCCTGAGTAATGTAGGCCCTGCTTGGCATTTTCTTCCAAAACAGGCCTGTTTCATCGCAATTAAACACTTGTTCAGGCTTCAATTCTTCACTGTCTATGTACTTCTTGAATTCCTTCACGTATTTTTCAGCCGCTTTTTGGTCCGAACTGGCAGCCTCACCATGCCTTATCACACTATGTATGCCACTGCGATTCTTAAATCTCTCAAACCAATCTTTGCTGGCCTTAAATTCACTCGCATCGCCACTAGTTGCAGGCATTTTTCTAATTAAATCCTCATACAACTTCCTAGCCTTTTCACATATGATCGCTTGAGAGATGCTGTCTCCTGCTATCTGTTTTTCGTTTATCCACACCAATAACAGTCTCTCAACATCTATCACTTGCAATCTGTTTCGAAAACAAACTTGCACCTTTTGCAAGAACAGCTTCCTTGATTGCCGTTTTGTTGGCCAAGATAGTAGCGATGGTTGATTGGGGTTTGATATACAACCTGGCCAGCTCCGAGACATGCACTCCACTTTTGTACTTAGCAATTATCTCTTTCTTAATTTCCATAGTAATTTTCACTCTTTTTACCACAGGGTTGGCACTAGAAGCTTTCTTGGGGCCCGTGGTGACTTATTTTGCAGTTACAAGCACTAAAAACACTGTGATAATATGAAATGTACTGAATGTATGCTTAGATGGTTTTGTTTGCAAGGGGCCTGGACATGCAGCAAGCATGTGTGAGCGTGTTAGGAGTGAATGGAGACGAGTGGTTTTTGCGACCTATTGAACTGTTGGATTAAACTTGATTACCTTCCATTCCTCAGGTGCTGTAATACCCTTATGGGTTGTGTTTCCGAATGAATATAATCTGTAATTGTTTTACATGATGGTAGGATTGCTGGTGTCTTTTGTCTGTCTCACAAATATGCAAGATTACAGGCATGTCTTGCTACTTCTACTTACACTTAGGTCACACTACACATACATGTACACGTTTATTTATACACACTCATCTGAGTTTTCTTGGATTTTATCTTAATAGTTTTTGGTCTTATTACTTTTCCTTTTATATCCATGGGGAAGTGGAATAAGAAACTTTCCTCTGTAAGCCATGCGTGTTGTAAAAGTCAACTAAAATGCCGGGAACAATGGGCTAGTAACCCCTTTTCCTGTAAAGATTACTAAAAAGAATAAGAAGAAAATTGTCAAAGTGGGAAGTCTGAATGTGCGTGGATGTTGTGCAAATGATAAGAAAGAGATGATTGTGGATGTTATGAATGAGAAGAAACTGGATGTCCTGGCTTTAAGTGAAACAAAGCTGAAGGGGTGGGAGAGTTTCAATGGAGAGGAATAAATGGATTAGGTCAGGGGGTTTCAAATAGAGTTAGAGCTAAAGGAGGAGTAGCAATAATGTTGAAGGAAAAGTTATGGCAGGAAAAGAGAGACTACAAATGTATAAATTCAAGGATTATGTGGAGTAAAATAAATATTGGATGTGAAAAGTGGGTTATAGTAAGTGTGTATGCACCTGGAGAAGAGAGAAGTGTAGAGGAGAGAGAGAGATTCTGGGAAATGTTAAGTGAATGCGTGGGGAGTTTTGAATCAAGTGTGAGAGTATTGGTGGTTGGGGATTTCAATGCAAAAGTGGGTAAAAATGTTATGGAGGGAGTAGTAGGTAAATTTGGGGTGCCAGGGGCAAATGTAAATGGGGAGCCTTTGAGCTATGTGCAGAAAGAAATTTGGTAATAAGTAATACATATTTTATGAAAAAGAGGATAAATAAATATACAAGGTATGATGTAGCACGTAATGAAAGTAGTTATTAGATTATGTATTGGTGGATAAAAGGTTGATGGGTAGGCTCCAGGATGTACATGTTTATAGAGGGGCAACTGATATATCAGATCATTATTTAGTTGTAGCTACAGTTAGAGTAAGAGGTAGATGGGAAAAGAGGAAGGTGGCAACAACAAGTAAGAGGGAGGTGAAAGTGTATAAAACTAAGGGAGGAGGAAGTTCGGGTGAGATATAAGCGACTATTGGCAGAAAGGTGGGCTAGTGCAAAGATGAGTAGTGGGGGGGTTGAAGAGGGTTGGAATAGTTTTAAAAATGCAGTATTAGAATGTGGGGCAGAAGTTTGTGGTTATAGGAGGGTGGGGGCAGGAGGAAAGAGGAGTGACTGGTGGAATGATGAAGTAAAGGGTGTGATAAAAGAGAAAAAGGTAGCTTATGAGAGGTTTTTACAAAGCAGAAGTGTTATAAGAAGAGCAGAGTATATGGAGAGTAAAAGAAAGCTGAAGAGAGTGGTGAGAGAGTGCAAAAGGAGAGCAGATGGAGTGGGAGAGGCACTGTCAAGAAATTTTAATGAAAATAAGAAAAAATTTTGGAGTGAGTTAAACAAGTTAAGAAAGCCTAGGGAAAGTATGGATTTGTCAGTTAAAAACAGAGTAGGGGAATTAGTAGATGGGGAAAGGGAGGTATTGTAGATGGCGAGAATATTTTGAGGAACTTTTAAATGTTGAGGAAGAAAGGGAGGCGGTAATTTCATGCACTGGCCAGGGAGGTATACCATCTTTTAGGAGTGAAGAAGAGCAGAAGTAAGTGTGGTGGAGGTACATGAGGCATTACGTAGAATGAAAGGGGGTATAAAGCAGCTGGAACTGATGGGATCATGACAGAAATGTTAAAAGCAGGGGGGGATATAGTGTTGGAGTGGTTCGTACTTTTGTTTAATAAATTATGAAAGAGGGGAAGGTACCTAGGGATTGGCAGAGAGCATGTATATCCCTTTAATATAAAGGGAAAGGGGACAAAAGAGATTGTAAAAATTATAGAGGAATAAGTTTACTGAGTATACCAGGAAAGTATTAACGGTAGGGTTATAATTGAAAGAATTAGAGTAAGACAGAATGTAGGATTGCGGATGAGCAGGGAGGCTTCAGAGTGGGTAGGGGGATGTGTAGATCAAGTGTTTACATTGAAGCATATATGTGAACAGTATTTAGATAAAGGTAGGAAGTTTTCATGCATTTATGGATTTAGAAAAGGCATATGATAGAGTGGATAGAGGAGCAATGTGGCAGATGTTGCAAGTATATGGAATAGGTGGTAAGTTACTAAATGCTGTAAAGAGTTTTTATGAGGATAGTGAGGCTCAGGTTAGGGTGTGTAGAAGAGAGGAAAATACTTCCCGTAAAAGTAGGTCTTAGACAGGGATGTGTATGTCACCATGGTTGTTTAATATATTTATAGATGGGGTTGTAAAAGAAGTAAATGCTAGGGTGTTCGGGAGAGGGGTGGGATTAAATTATGGGGAATCAAATTCAAAATGGGAATTGACAGTTACTTTTGCTCATGATACTGTGCTTATGGGAGATTCTAAAGAAAAATTGCAAAGGTTAGTGGATGAGTTTGAGAATGTGTGTAAAGGTAGAAAGTTGAAAGTGAACATAGAAAAGAGTAAGGTGATGAGGGTACAAATGATTTAGATAAAGAAAAATTGGATATCAAATTGGGGAGGAGGAGTATGGAAGAAGTGAATGTTTTCAGATACTTGGGAGTTAACGTTCGGCGAATGGATTTATGAAGGATGAGGTTAATCATAGAATTGATGGGGAAAAAAGGTGAGTGGGTGCGTTGAGGTATATGTGGAGTCAAAAAAACGTTATCTATGGAGGCAAAGAAGGGAATGTATGAAAGTATAGTAGTACCAACACTCTTATATGGGTGTGAAGCTTGGGTGGTAATGCAGCAGCGAGGAGATGGTTGGATGCAGTGGAGGATGTCCTGTCTAAGGGCAATGTGTGGTGTAAATATTATGCAGAAAATTTGGAGTGTGGAAATTAGGAAAAGGTGTGGAGTTAATAAAAGTATTAGTCAGAGGGCAGAAGAGGGGTTGTTGAGGTGGTTTGGTCATTTAGAGAGAATGGATCAAAGTAGAATGACATGGAGGAAGCATATAAATCTATAGGGGAAGGAAGGCGAGGTAGGGGTCGTCCTCGAAAGAGTGGAAAGAGGGGGTAAAGGAGGTTTTGTGGGCGAGGGGCTTGGACTTCCAGCAAGCGTGCATGAGCGTGTTAGATAGGAGTGAATGGAAATGAATGATACTTGGGACCTGACGATCTGTTGGAGTGTGAGCAGGGTAATATTTAGTGAAGGGATTCAGGGAAACCGGTTATTTTCATATAGTCGGACTTGAGTCCTGGAAATGGGAAGTACAATGCCTGCACTTTAAAGGAGGGGTTTGGGATATTGGCAGTTTGGAGGGATATGTTGTGTATCTTTATACGTATATGCTTCTAAGCTGTTGTATTCTGAGCACCTCTGCAAAAACAGTGATTATGTGTGAGTGTGGTGAAAGTGTTGAATGATGATGAAAGCATTTTCTTTCTTTTTTGGGTCACCCTGCCTCGGTGGGATACGGCCAACTTGTTGAAAAAAAAAAAAAAATTCAGGTGCCTTTTGGTCCGAACTGGCAGCCTCACCATGCCTTACCACACTGTGTATGCCAGTACGGTTATTAAATCTCTCAAACCAGCCTTTGCTGGCCTTAAATTCACTCACATCACCACTATTTGCAGGCAATTTCTTTACCAAATCTTCATGCAACTGCCTAGCCTTTTCACAAATAATCGAAGTCATAAGAGTATCTCCTGCTAATTGTTTCTCATTTATCCACACCAATAATAACTTCTCGACCTCTTCCAGTACTGGTGATCTCATTTTTGTCAGCATAATTACCCCCTTTGCAACAACAGCATCCTTGATTTCCTTTTTCTTGGCCACTATGGAACATAAGGTTGTGTAGGGTTTCTTATACATCCTGGCCAGTTCGGCCACACTTGTACCACTTTCATATTGTTCAATGATGGTTTTCTTAAATTCAATCGTATTTCTCATCTTCTTTACCACAGGCTTGGCACTAGGAGCTTTCTTTGGAGCCATGGTAGATTATTTAGTACTTGCAAGCACTAAAATAAATGGAATATTATGAAATATTTCGCTGGAGCACGTGAGGGGACCTTCGCTCACTGGTAAACAATGCCAGACTGGCTGCCACCACGGCTCACGCCGTGGGTACGCGTCTGGGACGAATTATGACTCGCGAGTCAACTTATGAAAAGCGAGTCCATGTTTATATGAAAATAACCCTATGATTGGCGAAATTTACGATTGCCGGGAACTACGAAAAGCGAGGGACCACTGTATTATGTAATGGATGAAATATTTTTTGGGCCTCAGGTTGTGTAGGTGTATTATGTTTGATTATGTATAATAACAGGATAATGCATCTTCTAGTGTATTGATTTTGAGAAATATCTGGAGGTATTTAATTTCAGGATAGTGGCGATTGTGGCTTGGAGAGCCCGGCAAGTAAGCGTCAGCGCCGGAGCAGTCACATAGAGAGCCGGAGCCATTCATCTGCCAGCCTGGCCGCCAACGCACCCAGCACACCCACTCGCAACCAGGGTAAGTTTGTCACTCTGCTGCAAGTTTGATTTCTTAAATATCGCTGAAACAAATTCTGGACTAGATTCGGGTTAATAGTTAAATAATTTACGAGCATATGGTGGTCATGAATTTTCTGTTTGTAAGCAACTATAGGCTTTAAATATTCAAACAATGTTACTCTAAAGGATAGGAATTCAAAAGGTAAATCTCCCTAAAAACTGCTGAACACTCATCATATTTAAGTGAATGGATCTTCAGATGAATGAAGCATTTTATAGGTAGGAAAATTACTTTGATGGTGGGGTTTTTTTTTTTTTTTCCCCCCGGAAAAAATTTTTTAAAATTGTTTTTGGGGGGGGGAAAAAAAAGGGGGGGAAAAAAAAAACCCCGGAAACCCCCCCTTTTTTTTTCTTTTTTTTTTTTTTAAATTTTTTTTTTTCAAAAGGGGGGAAATTTTTTTTTTTTTTTTTTGAAAAAAAAAAAAATTTTTTTTTTTTTTTTTTTAAAAAAAAATTTTTTTTTAAAAAATTTTTTTTTTAAAAAAATTTTTTTTCCCCCTTTTTAAAAAATTGGGTTTTTAAAATTTTTTTGTTTTTAAAAAAAAGGGTTTAAAATTTTTTTTCCCCCAAAAAAAAAACCCCTTTTTTAAATTTTTTTTTAAAATTTTTTCCTAAGGGGTTTTTTTTTTTTTTAAAAAAAAAAATTTTTTTTAAAATTTTTTTGGGTTTTTTGGGGGTTTTAACGGGGGGGGGTTTTTTAAAAAAGGGGGGGGGGGGGGGGCCCCCCCCCCCCTTTTTGGGGGCCCCCGGGAAAAAACCCCCCCAAACCCCCAATAAATTTTTTGGGGGGAAATTTTTTTTAAAGGGGGTTTAAAAATTTGGAGGGGCCCCAAAAATTTTTTGGGGGGTTGGGGGTTTTTTTCCCCGGGGGGCCCTTTTAACCCTTTTTTTTTAAATTTAAAAAATTTTTTTTAACCCCAAAAAAAACCCCCTTTTTTAAGGGGGGATTTTAAAATTTGGGGGGGGAAAAAATTTTTTTGGGGGGGGCCCCCCTTTTTTTGGGGGGGGGCCCCCCTTTTTTCCCCCCAAAAAAAAAATTTTTTTTTTAATTTTTAAAAAATTTTTTTTTTTTTTGGGGGGGGGCCCCCCCCCAAAATTTTTTTAAAAGGGGGGAAAAAAAATTTTTTTTTGGGGGGGGGAAAAAAAAAAAAAATTTTTGGGGGGGTTTTTAAATTTTTGGGGGGGGGTTTTTTTTTTTGGGGGGGGAAGGGGGCCCCCAAAAGGGGGGGGGGGGGAAAAAAACCCCCCCCCCGGGGGGGGGTTTTGGGGGGGCCCCGGGGGGGGGGGGGCCCGGGTTTTTTGGGGGGGGGAAACCCCCGGGGGCCCCCCCCAAAACCCCGGGGGGGCCCCCGGCAACCCCCGGGGGGGCCCCCAAAAGCCTCTCGGGGGGGGCCCCCAAAAAAAGGGGGGGCCCTTTTCCCCCCCCGGGGGAGGGGGGGCCCCCCGGGGGGGCCCCCCGGGGGCCCCGGGGGGGGCCCCTTGGGGGGCCCCTTTAAAAAAAGGGGCCCCCGGGGTTTTTTTTTGGGGGGGGGGTTAAAACCCCCCGGGGGGGGGGGGGGGGGGGGGGTTTTGGGGGTTTGGGCCCCCCGGGGGGGGTTTAAAAGGGGGGGGGGGGGTTTTTAAAAAGGGGGGGGGGAAAATTTTTTTTTTTAAATTTTTTTTTCCCCGGGGGAAAAATTTTGTTCCTTTTTAAAAATTTTTTTTTTTTTCCCCCCCCCTTTAATTTTAAAAAAAAAATTTTTGCAAAAAACTGGATCTTTAATTGTCCCCAAAATTTTGCCTTTTGGGGTTTATCAATACCCAAAATTTAAGTACAGTGGGAAGACTGGCAGAAAATACATGTATATGCAAAAGAGGGGGTAAGCCATCCCCTCTGCCCTTTGGAAATGGTTTTTCCATAGTCTTTAAGGGAAACTGTACTCCCGACTTCAAAGGGGGGGGGAATGATTTTCCTCGTTTTTGTTTTTTGTTCAAAAAGTCTTCCCTTTTGTCCTCAAATTTTTTTTTATTGAAAAAAAGCCCTGGATGGGCCCCAAAACGTCGTTAAAAAAAGATTCCAATTGGTTTAATGTTTCCCTTTTTTCCTTTTTTCGGGATTCTTTGCCATTTGTATACAAATTTTGTGCTAGTTCAGAAAATTGTGTTTAGTGATAGCACTGTTTTTTAAACCTCTTAAAAATGGGGGAATTTTTTCTGAAAAATTTTTTTGTAGTATAAAGGGGTTTTTTAAATTAGAGAAAGAATCTGAAAAAAAAAAAATGTATCCCTTTTATATCGTTGGGTCCTCGGGAAAAGATTTTTGGTTTAATTTTGAAAAGGGTTTAAATTCCCTAACCAACCCGATTTTTTCCCGAACAAAAAAATTTTTTTTATTGTACTAGGTTTAAAAATTTTCTGCAGGGGAGTTTTTTTTCTTTTGGTAAAGGTTTCTTTTTGGAATGAAGTGTCTAGGATTTGGGAAAAGTGGGGAAGATTTTAAAGTTGGATTTCTGGGCCAAGGGGGGGCATTTGCTTTTATTTTTTGAAGTTGTCGAGGGGGGGACTGAAGTTAAATTTTGTATTCCAAAATTGGGTTGGGTGGTTTGTTTTTAAAAATTTTAGTAAAGGAATTTTGCTGTTTCCGAAACCCCCCCCTTTAGAAAATTTCTGCTAGAAATTTTCAAGATCCTTTTTAGTGGATCCTTTAATTTCCAGTTAAAAAGGCAGGCCCCCGGTTTTTATGAAAGGGTTTGGTTCCCCTACAGTTTGTAATCCGGGTTTAAAAAAGCTCAAAACTCGAACAAATTTTGTAAGCGTTTTTTGTAAGTGCACCTACCATCCGGTTTTGGGCCTGCTCGAAATTAGGGGCCATCGACTTATGGCCGTTTTTTTTTATGCCCAAAATTTTGGGAAAAAAAAAACTTTTTGTGTTGTACACAGTGTTTAAAACCCAAAACCTTCCCGTATAAAAAAAGTACTAACAACATAAAAAATAAAGTAAAACAAAGAAAAACCAAAATAAAACAAAGTAAAATTAAAGCAATGTTAAAAGGGCAAAATGAGAGAGTGGGGAGATGTTATCAACAAAAAATTTTTTTGAAATAAGAAAAAGTTTTGGGAGTGAGATTAACAGTTTTGGGAAGCCCGGGGGAACAAAAGGATTTGTAAATTTTAAAAAAAGGGAGGAGTGGTTATTAAATGGGAAATTAGAGGTTTGGAAAATGGAGGGAATTTTTTTAGGGAAATTTTTAAATGTTGATGGGAAGGGTAGGGAAAACTGTGATTTCGTGTATTGGGCAAGGGGAAAAAAATCTTGTTGGAGTGGGGAAGAGCCAATTGTGGTGTGGGGGAAATTCGTGAGGCAGTGGTAAAAAGAAAGGGGGTAAGGCAGCCGGGGTTGTTTGGGTTAAAAATAGGAAAAGTTTTTTAAAAAAAGGTGGGGAAATTTGTTTTGGGTGGTTGGTGCAAATTTTTAATAAAAGTATGGAAAAAGGGAAGGGGACCTAGGGATTGGAGGGAGCTTTCATTGTTTCCTTTTTTATAAAAAGGGAAAGGGGGACAAAGAAGAGTGCAAAATTTTTAGGGGGATAAGTTTGTTGGTATACCTGGGAAGTGTAAGGTTTGGAATTTTTTATTGAAAGAATTAAGAGTTAAGACGGAGTTTGGTTTTTAGAAAAGAACAAGGGGGGGGCTTTAGGAAAGGTAGGGGGGTGTGTGGAACCTGGGGTTTATTGTGACCCCGAAGGGAAAAGGGAAGGGGTTTTGGAAAGGTAGGGGGTGTGGGGGGACCAAAAGGTTTTTTACCCGTGAAAAAATGGCCCTTTTTGGGAAAAGGTAAAAAGGGGGGGGGGTGGCCCTTTTTTAAATTGGGAAAAAAATTAATTTGGGTGGGTAGTTTTTTGGCAAAGGGCTTTTTTGGGATTTAAGGTGGGGAAAAAGGTTCATGAAAGGGTGGATTTTTTGGGAATTGGGGAAAGTTGAGATGTTGGAAAAGGGAAAAGGTTTAGGAAAAAAGGTTAGAAAGGAGGGGCAAGAGGTTTTTTTTTAGGGTTTGAAGGTCAAGGTTTTGGATGTAAAAAATTAGGGAATTTTTTCCGTAAAATTTTGGCCAAAAAACCCAAGGCCTTTGTTAAACCCGGGTTGGTTTTTTTGGGTGTCCCTAAACAAAAAGGCCACCCTTGATTTTTAAAAGGGATTTACCCTTTTTTACCGCCCGGGCAATTTTTTTACCCCCCCAGAAAAAAACCCCCTTTCCCCACTGTAAGAACGGAGGTTTGGTGTGGTTTGGGTTTGAACAAATAAAAAAAAAATGGGGCCAGGATTTTTTGATTGTGGGGAAACCGCCCCTCCCTTTTCCCTTGTTCACCTTGACTCTCGGTGGGTTGTTCCCCATCCCGGAAAAAATTTGGGCTTCCCCCTTATCTGTTAGTTTTACATGATGGAAGTGGGTTTTTTGCCTTTACCGGTCTTTTTTAGTTAGTGAGGAAAAAAAAATACAAGGAATCGTTGTTGCCGCCGGCAAACCCCTTTTTAAACCTTCTGGAAGGGGACAGTACTCCCGGAGGGATTCCCTCCCCAAGCCAATTTTAGAGTGGAAAGGGTTTTTCTTAAAAATTGGATGGGAAGGAAGGACGTGGTGGGGTTTTTATCGGTTCCGCCACGTTAATCAAGGCCAGTGGGAATTAATTATTCAAGGGGAAAGCGGAGGAGCCGCCCCCCCCAAGCCCCAAATAGTGTCCCTATCCCCGGGCCCCGGGGGGAATTTTCTAAAATTCCCCTTTTGGCCCCAACCCCCAATTTTGGTTTAAAGTGGTATTCTAACTTGGCCCCGGAAACCACGGGGCCCTGGAAGGTTTTTGGTTATTCTTTGGCCAAAACCATTGGGAAAAATTAAGCGGGAAAAATTGGGGGTTTTGAGTCACCAAAGGCAAAACGGGGAACCCCCACCAAAACCACCCCAAAAACCCGAAATTTTAGAAAAGTATTTTTTTTCAAAATTTTCCCACCAAGCAAATATGTTATTGGCCCCAAAACCCAATTTTTTCCCGGGGTTCATTATGAAAAAATCCAAAATGGAAATTTACCTTTCCTTGTTCCCTTGGAAAAAACCGGAAATGAAGGAAATTTTTGGAAAATTTTCTTTCCAAAAAAAATTAGGATTTTTTTTTTCAAAATTTAAAAATTTTGGGAAACCGGCTTTGATTTTTCAAATTTAAAGATTTAACCCGGTTTTAGGAAAGGGGAAAAGGCTTTGGAAAAAATGTTTTTCTTTTTTGAAAAATTGGGTTTTATTTTTTTCACGGGTTTTAAACATAAAAAAAGGGGGAAGGGGTCTGGTACAGATGGGAAATTCCTTTTTCTTGGGAAGGGGAAATTTAAAAACCAAACCCGGAAACAAAATTTTTCTTACTCTTAAAAAGTATGTTAACTTTTTTAACCCAAAAATCCAGGCCAAAAGAAGGGGGGTTTTGGGGTTTTTTTCAAGGGGCCCAAGAAATGTTTTTCCGGGGGCTTTAAAAAAGGTTAAGGTTAAACCTTTTTTTTCCTTAAAGAAATTTTTAAGATGTTCCCTTTTTATGTTGTTAAAAATTGGTGGTCGGGGATTGATTATACCACTTTAAAAAGGCTTGGGTTTGGGGTTAATCAAATTGGGGTTTTTTCCTGTGTTTTTGATTCAAAAGGGCCTGGTTTTTCCATTTGGTTTAAATTTAAGGTTTTAAAACCAAAAAAAAGATCAAAAGAAGTTATTTGGGTATTTTGCTTGTTGTTTTAAAACTTTAAGGAAATTTTTGGTAACATAATTAAAAAATGGTTGGGCACACATATTACCTTTAAAATGAAATTTTTAAAACGTTTGAACCAAAAAGAAAATTTTTGGGATGGCCCCTTTTTGAAAAAATTGCCGGCCCAAAAAAGTGAAACATGGGGTTTTTTGGGGAGGTTTTTAAGGATGTCGGGGTTGGTGGTTTTTTAAGGGGATGTCACTTTTTAAAACCTTTCCCGTATTTTAATTTTTTAAATTAAGTGGAAATTAGGGGATTTACAAAATTTTAAAACCCGTTTTTTTGTTTTAAAAAAACATGGCCTAAAATTTTTAAAATTTATGCGGATTGGTTTTGTTTAGTTTTTTTAAATTTAAAATTAATTAAATTTTTTTTCCTCTCAGGAAATTTAATGGAATGAAAAAAAAATTTTAAAAAAAAGAAAAACCCAAATAAAACCCCGTTAAAGGGGAATTTTTTGGCCGTTGTGGAAAACTTGAGTCCCCCCAACCAAAACCTTTTTACAAAATCGGCCCCGTTTCCCGGTTAATACCCAGATTTTTTTTTGGGGGGGTTTTCCTTTCCCAAAAATTTTGCTTCCCTTAAACCTTAAAAAAAAATTTTTTTTTTCAAAATTTTTGGAGGAAAGCCCATTTTTTTGGTTGGCCCAAAAAAAGAGGGGTTAAAAGGAAAAAAAGCGGGGTTTAGTTTTGTGGAATTAAAAGGGAAAGAAAACCCATCTGGGGGCCCTGGGTGCCCTTTTTTCAAGGGGGTTTTTGGCTGAAATTTTGGGGGAAAAGTTAGTGATTTTAAATAAAAAAAATGAAAAAGGAAAATTAAGGGTTTGGGGAAAAAAATATTGGTTTATGTTTTTGGGGAATAAATTAAAAAGGGGGAAAAAAATAAAATGTAATTAAATTTGTTGGGGGGGGATTTTGTTTAACAGGGGTCTTAAATTTTTTAATTAAATTTTTAAGGGGGGGTTTTTTTTGGGGCCCTTAGGTGTTTGTGGAAAAAAAAAATTTTTTAGGAAAAAGGGGGAAAAAAAAAAATTTTTAACTAAAAAACAAAATTAAAGAATGTTTCGGAGTGGAATTCCCCTGGGGTGTCGCCGAACATTTCAAATTTTTGAAAATTTTTTGGAATTGGATCATCGGTTTAATAAATGGTTTTAGATTTTTTTTTTTTGGGGGATTAAAAAAAAATTATCTTTTTTAATTTTGTTTGGGAAAAATAATTTTTTTTTTTAAATTTTTGGGCACTTTGGGGCCCCACTTTCCGGTTTTGGATTGGGGCCCAAAGGGGTTTTTAAAATTTATGTGGGGTTTTTAAAAAGAAATATATGGGGGAGGGGGAGGGGGTTTTACCAAGGGGGCCTGGAGTAAAAAATAAAGTCCCACTTAAAAGGGGGTTGTTAAGGGTGTTTTTTCCCTTTTATTTTTTCACTTGTTTTTTGGGAGGGGTTTTTAAGAAAGTTTCCAAAAGGGTTTGGGGGGAGGGAAAATTTTTTTGGGTTTGTGTAAAAGAAAGGAATAATTAAAAAAAATTCAGGAAGATAATTATGAAAAAAAAAAGGGAAATTTTTTTTAAAAAAAGGGTTTGGGTTTTTTCAGGATTTTTGGGGGGGGAAAAATGGAAAAATTTTGGAGGTTTTGGGTGGGTTTCAAGAAATTTGCCGGAATTTTGGAATTGTAGCTGGATTTTTGGGTTTTTTTAAAAAAGGTAAAAAAATTGACAAAGGGGAAAAAGGGGAATTTGGTTTACTTAAATTTTTGGGACCCAAAAAAACCTTTTTCCCTTAAGGGAAAGAGGGGTTTTCAAAAGTAAATTTTAAATTTTTTTGGGTTAAAAACCCGGGGGGAAAGCAAAAGGAAAAGAGGGCCCTTTGGGGGAAATTGCGTGGAAATGTCATTTTAGGAAATGTTTTTTTTTTTCGGATATTCGGGGAAAATTCTTTTTGGAAAAGTTGGAAAGGGCAAAATTAAAAATTTTGTAACGGATGGGGTTTTTGGGTTTTAAAAGGGGGGGTTTTTTCCCCCTTGTAGAAAAATGGGGAAAAGAGGTTCAAAAGGGTTTTTCAGTTTTTTTAAGGGGGGGAAGGGGGCCCGGGGGAAAGGGGGGAGGAAATGGAAGGGGGGGGGTTTAAAAAAAGGAAAGGTTCTTTGGGGCTTTGAAAGGCTTAAAATTTAAAGGTTGGTGGCGTTTGGAGGGATAAGGGGAACAAAATTTTTTTAAAATTAATTTTTTTTTTTTTAAATTTTGGGGTCCCCGGGAAAACGGAGGGTTTCCGGGAGGGGGGCCTGTCGGGGGGGCCCTTTTTTTGGGTTTTTAAAAAATGTAGTGTAAGCACCCTTTTTTGGAAAAAGAACAGTGATGGAGTGAAAAGATGGTGAAAGTTTTTCTTTTTTGGGCCAAACCCCGCCCTTTGGGGGGAATCGGGCCAGTGTGTTAAAAATAAAAAAAAAAAAATAGTCATTACAAAAAAATGATGTTTATATTTAAAAAAGGGAAAATTCGACTTACGTCCCCCTTTTGACGTACAAAAGTTTTTTCGGAACCCAATCGGGCATAAGTCGGGGGGTGGTTGGTGTGCTTTTTAAAGTTTTTGGGGGGGCCCAAACGGTTTTTTTAATTTCTTTTTTCCTTTTTTAGAACATAATTGGGTTCCCGGGTTTGGCCCTTTGAACGTCTTTGGGAAAATTTAAAATTTTTGGGTTAAAACTTTATGCTGTAAAGTGAAGGGAGCCTTTTTTTTTTTTTCACTTTAAAATTTGGTTTTTTAAGTGATAAATGTCCCACTCTTCCATTTATTAAGGGGAAACAATAGGGAAATAAGCCAAACAATGCTTTACGTACACACATTGGGTTAAATTATTTTTGTCTTTAGGTTTTTTTGTATACAGGGAAAACCCCCAACATCACCTCCAAAATTTCGAAATTATGTAAGTTTTATTTATGGGAAGTGCGTTTTTTTTGTGTTGTTTGGGGGTTTAAAATGGAAATTAAACTACTTTTAATTTTTCCTTTTGGGAAAAAAGTCGGTCGTAATGGCACCTGAAAATTTTTTGGGAAGGAAAAAAAAAATCGTTTTTTTGGGGGTTTCCCCTGTTTTATGAAAATTTTGGGGAAAAATGAAAAAATGAAGAATGGGTTTTAATTCAAAACTGCTGGGATTAGCAAAAAAGCTACATGTTTAAATGAAAAAGTTTTTAAAGGCCCGCCCCCCTGTATTTTTTTCAGGATTGTTTCCTCTTTTTTCTGCCTCTGTTAGCTGGCCCAAATTTATTCCAACAATTCTGGCCCGCAGTTTATTTTTTTGCTCATTTGACAGTTTCCTGGAGTTTACCCGGGAGGGGGAGTTCCGGGGGGCAACGCCCCGCGGGCCCCGGGCTGGGACCAGGCCCCCTTTGGTCAGTGTCCCAGGATGCGCCCCACCAGTCACTTACACCCCGGTACCCATTTTTCTGTTTGGGGAAAAATAGGGCAAAGGTGGAAAGGGAAAACGGGCCCAAAGTTTATTCTGGCTGGGAATCGAACCCAGGGCCCCCTCCGTGTGGGCACAGAGCGGGAACCCCAGGAACCAGAGCCACAATTCATGTTGTGGCATTTCTTGAAAGCCCCCAGCTCTTTTTTTCCAAAACCCACAATTTCTGACCTGACCCTTCCCAAAGGGGGGAAACATAAGAAATTATTCACCATAAAAAAGCTGTAGAGCCCCCGCTTGCAATTAGATTGAGGTATTTCATCCCATAACCCCTTTGTGCACGAGTGAATTTTTTTTTTTTTTATTTAACACGTCAGCCATTTTCCACCGAGGCAGAGTGACCCAAAAAAAAGAAAGAAAGAGAAAAAACCCAAAAAAAAAATTCATTAAAATGTTTTTATTTATGCAAGACTGCTGGCATGCCAGTCTGCAGAGTTGTTATCCATTGCTGCAATGAATTGTCATCTTGCATGTGTAATGGCATAGAAGTTTTTCAATAACCCTTCGATCCAGTGGCTGCGTCAAAGATGTATTGGTATTAGGTGTCGAAAACTTCCTTTATACTTTGGTTCAGAGAGTAATGTTGCAGGATGGGTGGGAATTATCAAAAATGAGAACCTTGAATGCTTGGTTCTTTGTGCCAGGTATGTTTTCACTGCAAAAATGAAGTAAACACTTGAATCCTTTAGCAAACAGGACCTTAAGTACCCTCGTCTTCTAATAACATATTCCTTTTTTCCCTATAATCTACCTAGTTCGTAATTACTATCGCATTAGCTTCGTCTGTTTCATGAAGTGAAGTCTAGAATCTTTCCTTAATTCTTTCTTCTTTCAACAAACCGGCCGTATCCTACCGAGGCGGGGTGGCTTCAAAAGAAAAACTGAAGTTTCTCTTTTTAAATTTAGTAATTTATACGGGAAAAGGGGGTTACTAGCCCCTTGCCCCCGGCATTTTAGTCCCTTTACAACCGCATGGTTACGGAGGAAGAATTTGCCCACTCCATTGGATAAGAGGAAAAAAAACAAGAAAGAAAGAAAATAGCAGAAAAACCCGAGGGGTGTGTGGGGTGGTGTGTGTGTGTGTACTCCCTAGTTTACTCACCTGTTGTACCACCTAGTTGTACTCATAGTTGTATCACCCGTTGTACTCCCTAGTTAAGGGGCAGGGTCGAGTCCCAAATCCCGGCCCGCCTTTCACTGGGCGCTACTAGGTCCTCCTTGAACCCCTGAGCTTTACGTACCTTTTCTTAAAGCTTGTATGGATCCGCCTCCCCTACATTTTCTTTCCCAAAAATATTCCCTTTTGGGCTACTCTGTGGTGAAAAAAAATACTTCCTAACACCCTTTGTTTTGTGTCTTCAGCTTCCAAAGGTCCCCCTTTTTACTGTGTCCACTCTGGAAAAATTTCCCGTCTTTGTCCACCCCGTCAAATTCCCCTCTTTTTGTATGTCGTTTTCATGTCCCCCCTATCTTCCTTCTTTCAGTGTCGTCAGGTTGTTTCCCCTTTAAACCCCTCCTCATAGGGCATCCTCTTAACCTGGGGGCTAGTCTTGTTGAAAACCTTTGCACTTCTTAGTTTTTTACATGCTTGGCTAGGTGTGGGGTTTAAATGGTGCCGATATCCCGATGGGGGCCCAAGTCACGGTTACGGGTCCTAAAGATTCCTTAAGATGTCGGCCCCCATATGCGCAGCAGTTATTTTGGGTTTAGTGCCTTTAGGCGATGGCCCGGTGTTATACTCACCCCAAGATCTTTTTCCTTGAGTGATGTTTTAGTCTCTGGCCCCCTAATGTACTCGTCTGCGGTTTCTTTGCCCTTCCCCCAATCTTCGACCCGGGGACTTGGTGGGGTTTAACTCCGGGCGTTGTGGACCCCGGTCTGCAGCCTGTCCCGACCCTTTTTATTTCTGCCCGGTCTTCGTCGAAAGAATTTTCTCATCAAAATTACGTATCTGCAAAAAGGGACACCTCGGGGTTTATTTCCCTTTGTCATGTCGTTCAAAAACCAAAACACACGGGGTTTGGACTGACCCCTGTGGGACCCCCCTGGTCACAGGTGCCCCCCTGAACCTTGCCATGCCATTATCGCTGCTGTCTTAATGACAGTATTCCCCTTTTCCAGTCAGTGCCTTCCCTGTTATCCCTGCTTGGGCCTCAGTTTTTGCACTTAATCTTTGTGTGGGACTGTGTCAAACCCTTCTTGCAGTCCAAGAAAAGCAAACCACCCACCCCTTTTCTCCTTTTTCTTACGCGCACCATGTCATAGAAACCATGGTTTGTGATACAGGATTTTCCTCTGAAACCTGTTGGCTGCTGTTGAGAGATCGTTCCTTTCTAGATGTTCCCCCATCTTCCCTGATTATCTTTTCCATGATTTTGCATGCTAACAAGTCAGTACACTGGCTGTATTTAGTGCTTCT